>OZ026849.1:20722801-21167801 GCA_964023205.1 Lutraria lutraria
TGCGTGTTTTGGTTTGAGTGAATTCTTTCCATCACACAGATGTTTTCATTACATCGTACACACGTGTGATTTAGATGGACATAAAGTGAATACATATACAATTTTTGATTTGGATTTTGTGCAGAACCAAAATATAAGGATATAAAATCTAATTATACAAGGTAAATTTTGCATACATTTGTATTGGTTTAATCAGGGACACTATATATACGTATCCAGCGTCGTAGCCACGCTGGGGTACAGTTGCCTCGACAAAAATTTGCAATAAGAGACAATATGTTCAATTATTTCTATCTTACAAACATTCATTGGATTGTGTAATAATGAATAGACAATAAAAATGTATACAACCCTCATTATAATCTGAGCATCAGGTTCCTCGATCCAGTCGCTTGGTAACTTGTTTTTGTAAATTAATAATGTATGGGTAACTGCCATATTATAAGGTCTATGAATTAGATCATTTTGGGTTAAACATGGTTAATGAGGCCTCCAAACGAATCAGATACGAACTAGGTAAAACATATGTCCGTGGATATAGTGTCCCTGGTTTGATATAAGATTTATACACGAGGAAGTCCTTTTTAAGGCAAAATTCAAACGTGCATTCGTTTGTAGTTATAGGAACCACGGGAGTCTTCATGACAAGATGTGTGTTAATGAATGGAAGGCTAATGATATAGTCTTCATGACAAGATGTGTGTTAATGAATGGAAGGCTAATGATATAGTCTTCATGACAAGATGTGTGTTAATGAATGGAAGGCTAATGATATAGTCTTCATGACAAGATGTGTGTTAATGAATGGAAGGCAGTTTACCCATTTTATGGATGATGAAAAAATAATATTTAGATACATTGTATTTTAAATTTTGAAGATATGTTCATGTTTTTCATCTGATGTTTTCTTTTTATAATCTAAAGCGCATTTATACTGGTCAACCATTATTGTCATTAACATACCGGGCTTTGTCTCACCTAAATGGTATAGACCTATATTTGCTAAAGTTGAAAACTACAAGAGCTCTTTCTTTGTGAGAACTGGAATAAACTAATAAAACTAAACTAAATAAACTCATGATTAGTTTGTGTGACTAAATAATTTCGCGCACTCTCCTGTCGTGTTAAAGCCAGTTATTGATATCTAATACGTAACCATACATATGTAGATCTAACCCGTTCTTATCCTGCTATTCATTTTTGTTACTTCCTTAAATTACGTATGCATGTATATACATCGGAGATTGAAACTGGCACAGAATCGCTATAATAGCCTAACTATTAATATGTATATTATAAACATAGCTTTATAACTGATGAGGGGATTTGTATCTCCTGTGGAATATACAGAGTGTGCATTTCATCATAGTGTGACTTTGGCCGTCCGTGCTAGAGATAAAAGAAGAAAATATATGCAGTGCAACCTCTCCAGAGCGCCCCTCTCTTGAGCAACAACCTCTCTTCAACAACAACGTGAATTGTTGCTTTTGAGAGGTTACACTGTAGTCACTGGTTAATTCATACTGTAATGAAACGAACCCGCCAACTGCAATTTTATAAGTATTATAATATTATATTTAATTGCATGGTAGCAGGATATTAATGTTCATATATTTAATCTATGTAATTCATGGCGTAATTCTAATGAACACTTATTTTATTATTTTCAGGGCGGACCAAGTGTGCCTATGCATCAGGATGGATTCAGTATTTTACCGGATGGATGTCAGTCAGACTTTTGCATCAACCTATGTACTTACTACAGTTACAATAACTAGGCAGGTAAATGAATTTGTATTCATATGACTTAAATGGGGTCAGTGGCTTTCCTTTCCAAATTATGCCTGTGAAGAAAAGAACTGACGGAACAGTTGTTTTTGGACAATATCTAGCACATGCTGAAGTATTTCGACAAAGATTGCAATTTAATTATGGAAGAAAAACTTTATTTCTCGTTGTGGCATTACAACCGGAAGGATATCCTCGGTATATTTTGTGAAACGTGTATAGTGCGATCTTATTAAACTGTCAAAGATTCATGGTCATTGCTGGCATTTATTTTTGGCTTCGGTAGAATTCGATTACTTTCGCAATCCATGCTATAATTTTCGTTATACCGCTAGTAAAATGTATAATAATGTTTTTAACGAAGAGCTACATAATACTATATAATCATGTGGGATGGGACATTCCCTAATGGTAAAATAAACGAAAACTGTCGACTGGGGTACGAAGCTAAAAATAATCACACTCAGCGACAGTGTAATTATTATTCAGCTTTGACAGGTTAATAAAATTGCACTATACTTAGTATTTTTATTTGTATTGCTATTTATGTACACAACGAAACATGTCAGATATAGTTCAATTTTCTAATAGTCAAGGTCGAATATTGGACGATACCATTGTAAAGGTAATCACTGTAAATTGATTGCCAAAATCATTTTAAATCCGTAGTAAAGTGTCATTCTCGTTACCCAGAGTCATGGTGTATTGGATTAGGTGGCATGTACATTGTACATACATAACAGTTTTACAAAAATGAAACAGATGTGAGTGGTTCGAACTCAGTCAATGGCACTTTCTATTTAAATTATTATATACATTTATTTTTTATAATTTATTTATTGAACTATGTTTATTCTTGTTACATGTATGTACACACGCTGAATAGCCTTTTTTTTATCAATTTTCAAGAGAGGAAAAGGAAAGAAGAAATGCATTTGTTATCTGTATTCCTCTTTTTTATTTCTTGTATACATATGTTATTGGACGAAATCGCGAATACAAATGTATGATTTCAAATACTATGTAAAAATACTAAACACCTGAACCGATTTCTCCTTTTTATATTATCACTCCACAATTGAAATATATAAATCCTAATTACCCATGTGAGGTAATTATATTTTTGTTAATTTAACGGAACAATTTAAATATAAAAAACCTATGAAATAATAATTTCTTATCGATATATATAAAGTTAACTTTTATTAAAAATGAAAAAAAAATGAAAATAAAAATGTGTCATGTCAGACGCAGTGCTCAAGATTCACTAACTTTCTGCTTTACCAATTGCGCCACAGAGGACAGTGATTATAAAGCTTCATAAGTTGGTCTATAGCAAATTACAACATTATTCTTGTTACCTAAACATGTATAAATGAGATCGTCCATGTATACAATAACATTGCTGACCTAAAAATTGAACTATAGCCCGTGCACAGTAAGGAAAACATGTTTTTAATGAATCTTCTTTAGCAATATGAGGTTTTAGTTAATGTGGGTCGATCAAAACCTTTTAAGATTTAATGACGGCAAAATTTACTTTTAAACACTGACCACTTTCCGGAAGGAAACCCGCGACTCACCTTAACATGTAGTTTTCGTGCATTTACCTAGTTTTGAAAGCGAGGCTTAATGTTTTGCAAGAATCTTAAAACAGTTCTACCTTCTGAATATTTTTCTGATGAAATTTTATATTTTATTTACAGGATTGGAGTTCGCAACCATTATCATGGATGGGACGTGAAAAATATCACGATACTGAAAGATGATCGTTTATTGACAGTCAAGTGCAATGTTGTCAGTCGAACTTTTTAAACGAGGACAAGATGATACTCAAGGTATTCACTACAGTATATTTACGATTATTTAGGGTTCGATGGAATCTGATGTAGTTATTTAGATTACTAGACATAGTCAATGTAAGATTATATTGAATTACTCAGATATCTGTATGGACTTAGATGTATTATAGTCAAGCACTTATTGAACATGTGAGAAATGATAGTAAACCTGTAACGAAGACTATCATTGAGATATGAAAGTCGTTATGACTGCAATTTATTGAAGATACTTTCTCCATGAATAGCATATCCATATCCAATTACTGTACATTACAATTAGGTCAGGATGACTGAATTCATGCCATGACTGACACAAGTGTTATGTTTGAATGCAGTGTCAGGAGCTAAAAATTCAAAGTACATCAAAAGCGATATAAATCAATATGTTACATGATTCAATTGTAGTGATTTTTTATTATACTTGTTTTACATTTTCATTTTATATGAGCACACATTTTTATTTATACGGTAGTTAAGCACCTGGCATGATTCAACTGTAGTGATTCTTTCATTATATTTGTTTTACATTTTTATTTTATATGAGCACACATTTTTCTTTATACGGTAGTTAAGCACCTGGCATGATTCAACTGTAGTGATTCTTTTATTATACTTGTTTTACATTTTCATTTTATATGAGCACACATTTTTCTTTATACGGTAGTTAAGCACCTGGCATGATTCAACTGTAGTGATTCTTTTATTATACTTGTTTACATTTTCATTTTATATGAGCACACATTTTTCTTTATACGGTAGTTAAGCACCTGGCATGATTCAACTGTAGTGATTCTTTTATTATATTTGTTTTACATTTTCTTTTTATATGAGCACACATTTTTCTTTATACGGTATTTAAGCACCTGACATGATTCAACTGTAGTGATTCTTTTATTATACTTGTTTTACATTTTCATTTTATATGAGCACACATTTTTCCTTATACGGTAGTTAAGCACCTGGCATGATTCAACTGTAGTGATTCTTTTATTATACTTGTTTTACATTTTCATTTTATATGAGCACACATTTTTCTTTATACGGTAGTTAAGCACCTGGCATGATTTAACTGTAGTGATTCTTTTATTATACTTGTTTTACATTTTCATTTTATATGAGCACACATTTGTCTTTATACGGTAGTTAAGCACCTGACATGATTCAACTGTAGTGATTCTTTTATTATACTTGTTTTACATTTTCATTTTATATGAGCACACATTTTCCTTTATACGGTAGTTAAGCACCTGGCATGATTCAACTGTAGTGATATTTTTTTATTATACTTGTTTTACATTTTCATTTTATATGAGACCACATTTTTCTTTATACGGTAGTTAAGCACCTGGCATGATTCAACTGTAGTGATTCTTTTTTTATACTTGTTTACATTTTCATTTTATATGAGCACACATATTTCTTTATACGGTAGTTAAGCGCCTGGCATGATTCAACTGTAGTGAGTTTTTTATTATATTTGTTTTACATTTTCATTTTATATGAGCACACATTTTTCTTTATACGGTAGTTAAGCACCTGGCATGATTCAACTTTAGTGATTCTTTTATTATACTTGTTTTACATTTTCATTTTATATGAGCACACATTTTTACTTATACGGTAGTTAAGCACCTGGCATGATTTAACTGTAGTGATTCTTTTATTATACTTGTTTTACATTTTCATTTTATATGAGCACACATTTTTCTTTATACGGTAGTTAAGCACCTGGGCCCGTATTCACAAACGTTCTTAGTTTTCCGAGTTGAGAATTTTCTTTATCTTAAATTTTGACTAAGACATAAGAAATTTCTTAGTCTTCATCTTAGATTTATTCTAAGCGTAAACTACGACGGAATTATTGTTAGTTTGAAAAGAAATCTTAGTATTTTTTCAGCCACAGATGACACAAATGTAATTGTTGGTCATGTTTGCAAGAATGCAAACAGGTTCCTTACAAACAGTGTCACTGATATATCAGTTCAAATGAATATCTTTGATATTATGTAATTTTATGAAGTATGCAGTAATTCGGTAAAGTTCCAACAACAGTAGTATCAAAACTAAAAATATGTACCATTAGGGCATCAGAACCCAAGTATCACTGATCACTCTATTTTTAATTGATTCTTACTATGAAATATGTATACATGTATGTATTCTGTTTACTGTCTGATATATTTCTGCTTGTCATATCATTACTCACAGTTGGGAGATTTTATAACAACAGAGGCTCAGTATAGCTGTAGAATATTTCATCCATAACTAAATATTGATGGTTAATAACAAAAACATTTTTTAGTTGTGCAGCATTAATTTCAAATTCATACAAACGCATTTTATAAAGTTTACTGATATCATTTGCTTCTGTAATCACTTAATTCATATTGTCAAGGATACAATTGCATGTTTACTGGTAGTTTCAAAATTGCTTATACCTGTATCATACTCTATTTAACAAACTGCACAAAATAATAAATAAATTGTAATTGATGATATACTAAAGTCACAATGAAATACTTGCATGCATGTGCTTTCAGCTGGAACAAACTTTATCACAATATGTGCATTAACAAGAATATGTAAACAAGGTAATAAAGATTTAAGATTATACTGTTGTCTTTGGATTTCATGTTCATATCAAACAATAATACAGCAAAACAGTGGCTGAATATATTTGCACCCAAATTCATGGAAAGCAATGTTTATCTATCTAAATGTTTATCACATTAAAATCACATTAGGCACTGGTATCTGTCTTTACTAATGTCACGAAAATTGTTTCGTGGAGTCCTCAAAAGAATCTGTGAATACAAAGTACATCATTTCAATTCATAGCAAGTCTTAATAGTCGATAAACTCAGAAACTGATGCTGAATTATTCATGAAGAAGCAAAGTCGACATAAATAACGAAATGTATTAAATGGTATATGGTTTAATGATATTTTAGTTCACATTGCACTGTCCTTGTATGACAATTAACTTGAACCAATGTCTATCCGAAAATCGTACAATATCCCACATATGCGCAAATAGTCACATAACACGTACTTGTTAATTGTCTAAAAGTCCAGTGAAAAGCATCTTGGATCATTGGCAATGAATTTCAAGTTAAGCACCAAAGGTCTACATTCTGCTGGATCTTTGCATATCTTGTGATGGCAAAATTTAATGTATCTTTTCACAATATTTGTAAGTGAAATTGACACGTTATTTTGACAACTGCTCCGCCCAAGATCAAGTCAAAATAACGACAGAAAAGTGTTTAAAAGTTCATAATCCAAGAAATTAACTTTATTCTTCATATATATGGACAAATAATGAGTTCGACGTAGCATCCATTTTCGTTTTATTTTTTATCTAAGAAAATTTATTAAAGTTGAGACACCTCGTACCTTGACTAAACTTCTAAGATAAAAATCGTCGATCTAAGAATTTTTCTAAGATTTTTTTCACTCTTAGACAAAAGTTAAGACAAATCTTACAATGTTAGCAAAACTTGGTGAAAACTAAGATAATTTCGGTATTCTTAGATGATTTTTCATCTTAGTTGGTTTGTGAATACGGGCCCTGGCATGATTCAACTGTAGTGATTCTTTTATTATACTTGTTTACATTTTCATTTTATATGAGCACACATTTTTCTTTATACGGTAGTTAAGCACCTGGCATGATTCAACTGTAGTGATTCTTTTATTATACTTGTTTTACATTTTCATTTTATATGAGCACACATTTTTCTTTATACGTTAGTTAAGCACCTGGCATGAATCAACTGTAGTGATTCTTTTTTATTATACTTGTTTTACATTTTCATTTTATATGAGCACACATTTTTCTTTATACGGTAGTTAAGCACCTGGCATGATTCAACTGTAGTGATTCTTTTATTATACTTGTTTTACATTTTCATTTTATATGAGCACACATTTTTCTTTATACGGTAGTTAAGCACCTGTCATGATTCAACTGTAGTGATTCTTTTATTATACTTGTTTTACATTTTCATTTTATATGAGCACACATTTTTATTTATACGGTAGTTAAGCACCTGGCATGATTCAACTGTAGTGATTCTTTTTTTATACTTGTTTACATTTTCATTTTATATGAGCACACAATTTTCTTTATACGGTAGTTAAGCAGTTGGCATGATTCAACTGTAGTGATTCTTTTATTATACTTGTTTTACATTTTCATTTTATATGAGCACACTTTTCTTTATACGGTAGTTAAGCACCTGACATGATTCAACTGTTGTGATTCTTTTATTATATTTGTTTTACATTTTCATTTTATATGAGCACACATTTTTCTTTATACGGTAGTTAAGCACCTGGCATGATTCAAATTAAGTGATTCTTTTATTATACTTGTTTTACATTTTCATTTTATATGAGCACACATTTTTATTTATACGGTAGTTAAGCACCTGGCATGATTTAACTGTAGTGATTCTTTTATTATACTTGTTTTACATTTTCATTTTATATGAGCACACATTTTTCTTTATACGGTAGTTAAGCACCTGGCATGATTCAACTGTAGTGATTCTTTTATTATACTTGTTTTCATTTTATATGAGCACACATTTTTCTTTATACGGTAGTTAAGCACCTGGCATGATTCAACAGTAGTGATTCTTTTATTATATTTGTTTTACATTTTCATTTTATATGAGCACACATTTTTCTTTATACGGTAGTTAAGCACCTGACATGATTCAACTGAAGTGATTCTTTTATTTTACTTGTTTTACATTTTCATTTTATATGAGCACAATTTTTTCTTTATACGGTAGTTAAGCACCTTTCATGATTCAACTGTAGTGATTCTTTTATTATACTTGTTTTACATTTTCATTTTATATGATCACACATTTTTCTTTATACGGTAGTTAAGCACCTGGCATGATTCAACTGTAGTGATTCTTTTATTATACTTGTTTTACATTTTCATTTTATATGAGCACACATTTTTCTTTATACGTTAGTTAAGCACCTGGCATGATTCAACTGTAGTGATTCTTTTTTATTATACTTGTTTTACATTTTCATTTTATATGAGCACACATTTTTCTTTATACGGTAGTTATGCACCTGACATGATTCAACTGTAGTGATTCTTTTATTATACTTGTTTTACATTTTCATTTTATATGAGCAGACATTTTTCTTTATACGGTAGTTAAGCACCTGGCATGATTCAACTGTAGTGATTCTTTTATCATACTTGTTTACATTTTCATTTTATATGAGCACACATTTTTCTTTATACGGTAGTTAAGCATCTGGCATGATTTAACTGTAGTGATTCTTTTATTATACTTGTTTTACATTTCCAATTTATATGAGCACACATTTTTCTTTACACGGTAGTTAAACACCTGGCATGATTCAACTGTATTGATTCTTTTATTATACATTTTGTACTTGTTTTACATTTTCATTTTATATGAGCACACATTTTTCTTTTACGGTAGTTAAGCACCTGACATGATTCAACTGTAGTGATTCTTTTATTATACTTGTTTTACATTTTCATTTTATATGAGCACACATTTTTCTTTATACGGTAGTTAAGCACCTGGCATGATTCAACTGTAGTGATTCTTTTATTATACTTGTTTTACATTTTCATTTTATATTAGCACACTTTTCTTTATACGGTAGTTAAGCACCTGGCATGATTCAACTGTAGTGATTCTTTTATTATACTTGTTTTACATTTTCATTTTATATGAGCACACTTTTCTTTATACGTTAGTTAAGCACCTGGCATGATTCAACTGTAGTGATTCTTTTATTATACTTGTTTTACATTTTCATTTTATATGAGCACACATTTTTCTTTATACGTTAGTTAAGCACCTGGCATGATTCAACTGTAGTGATTCTTTTTTATTATACTTGTTTTACATTTTCATTTTATATGAGCACACATTTTTCTTTATACGGTAGTTAAGCACCTGGCATGATTCAACTGTAGTGATTCTTTTATTATACTTGTTTTACATTTTCATTTTATATGAGCACACATTTTTCTTTATACGGTAGTTAAGCACCTGGCATGATTCAACTGTAGTGATTCTTTTATTATATTTGTTTTACATTTTCATTTTATATGAGCACACATTTTTCTTTATACGTTACTTAAGCACCTGGCATGATTCAACTGTAGTGATTCTTTTATTATACTAGTTTTACATTTTCATTTTATATGAGCACACATTTTTCTTTATACGGTAGTTAAGCACCTGACATGATTCAACTGTAGTGATTCATTTTTATTATACTTGTTTTACATTTTCATTTTATATGAGCACACATTTTTCTTTATACGGTAGTTAAGCACCTGGCATGATTCAGCTGTAGTGATTCTTTTATTATACTTGTTTTCATTTTCATTTTATATGAGCACACATTTTTCTTTATACGTTAGTTAAGCACCTGGCATGATTCAACTGTAGTGATTCTTTTATTATATTTGTTTTACATTTTCATTTTATATGAGCACACATTTTTCTTTATACGTTAGTTAAGCACCTGGCATGATTCAACTGTAGTGATTCTTTTATTATACTAGTTTTACATTTTCATTTTATATGAGCACACATTTTTCTTTATACGGTAGTTAAGCACCTGGCATGATTCAACTGTAGTGATTCTTTTATTATACTTGTTTTCATTTTCATTTTATATGAGCACACATTTTTCTTTATACGGTAGTTAAGCACCTGGCATGATTCAACAGTAGTGATTCTTTTATTATATTTGTTTTACATTTTCATTTTATATGAGCACACATTTTTCTTTATACGGTAGTTAAGCACCTGACATGATTCAACTGTAGTGATTCTTTTATTTTACTTGTTTTACATTTTCATTTTATATGAGCACAATTTTTTCTTTATACGGTAGTTAAGCACCTTTCATGATTCAACTGTAGTGATTCTTTTATTATACTTGTTTTACATTTTCATTTTATATGATCACACATTTTTCTTTATACGGCAGTTAAGCACCTGGCATGATTCAACTGTAGTGATTCTTTTATTATACTTGTTTTACATTTTCATTTTATATGAGCACACATTTTTCTTTATACGTTAGTTAAGCACCTGGCATGATTCAACTGTAGTGATTCTTTTTTATTATACTTGTTTTACATTTTCATTTTATATGAGCACACATTTTTCTTTATACGGTAGTTATGCACCTGACATGATTCAACTGTAGTGATTCTTTTATTATACTTGTTTTACATTTTCATTTTATATGAGCAGACATTTTTCTTTATACGGTAGTTAAGCACCTGGCATGATTCAACTGTAGTGATTCTTTTATCATACTTGTTTACATTTTCATTTTATATGAGCACACATTTTTCTTTATACGGTAGTTAAGCATCTGGCATGATTTAACTGTAGTGATTCTTTTATTATACTTGTTTTACATTTCCAATTTATATGAGCACACATTTTTCTTTACACGGTAGTTAAACACCTGGCATGATTCAACTGTAGTGATTCTTTTATTATACTTGTTTTACATTTTCATTTTATATGAGCACACATTTTTCTTTATACGGTAGTTAAGCACCTGGCATGATTCAACTGTATTGATTCTTTTATTATACATTTTGTACTTGTTTTACATTTTCATTTTATATGAGCACACATTTTTCTTTTACGGTAGTTAAGCACCTGACATGATTCAACTGTAGTGATTCTTTTATTATACTTGTTTTACATTTTCATTTTATATGAGCACACATTTTTCTTTATACGGTAGTTAAGCACCTGGCATGATTCAACTGTAGTGATTCTTTTATTATACTTGTTTTACATTTTCATTTTATATTAGCACACTTTTCGTTATACGGTAGTTAAGCACCTGGCATGATTCAACTGTAGTGATTCTTTTATTATACTTGTTTTACATTTTCATTTTATATGAGCACACTTTTCTTTATACGGTAGTTAAGCACCTGACATGATTCAACTGTAGTGATTCATTTTTATTATACTTGTTTTACATTTTCATTTTATATGAGCACACATTTTTCTTTATACGGTAGTTAAGCACCTGGCATGATTCAGCTGTAGTGATTCTTTTATTATACTTGTTTTCATTTTCATTTTATATGAGCACACATTTTTCTTTATACGTTAGTTAAGCACCTGGCATGATTCAACTGTAGTGATTCTTTTATTATATTTGTTTTACATTTTCATTTTATATGAGCACACATTTTTCTTTATACGTTAGTTAAGCACCTGGCATGATTCAACTGTAGTGATTCTTTTATTATACTTGTTTTACATTTTCATTTTATATGAGCACACATTTTTCTTTATACGGTAGTTAAGCACCTGGCATGATTCAACTGTAGTGATTCTTTTATTATACTTGTTTTCATTTTCATTTTATATGAGCACACATTTTTCTTTATACGGTAGTTAAGCACCTGGCATGATTCAACAGTAGTGATTCTTTTATTATATTTGTTTTACATTTTCATTTTATATGAGCACACATTTTTCTTTATACGGTAGTTAAGCACCTTTCATGATTCAACTGTAGTGATTCTTTTATTATACTTGTTTTACATTTTCATTTTATATGATCACACATTTTTCTTTATACGGTAGTTAAGCACCTGGCATGATTCAACTGTAGTGATTCTTTTATTATACTTGTTTTACATTTTCATTTTATATGAGCACACATTTTTCTTTATACGGTAGTTAAGCACCTGGCATGATTCAACTGTAGTGATTCTTTTTTATTATACTTGTTTTACATTTTCATTTTATATGAGCACACATTTTTCTTTATACGGTAGTTATGCACCTGACATGATTCAACTGTAGTGATTCTTTTATTATACTTGTTTTACATTTTCATTTTATATGAGCAGACATTTTTCTTTATACGGTAGTTAAGCACCTGGCATGATTCAACTGTAGTGATTCTTTTATCATACTTGTTTACATTTTCATTTTATATGAGCACACATTTTTCTTTATACGGTAGTTAAGCATCTGGCATGATTTAACTGTAGTGATTCTTTTATTATACTTGTTTTACATTTCCAATTTATATGAGCACACATTTTTCTTTACACGGTAGTTAAACACCTGGCATGATTCAACTGTATTGATTCTTTTATTATACATTTTGTACTTGTTTTACATTTTCATTTTATATGAGCACACATTTTTCTTTTACGGTAGTTAAGCACCTGACATGATTCAACTGTAGTGATTCTTTTATTATACTTGTTTTACATTTTCATTTTATATGAGCACACATTTTTCTTTATACGGTAGTTAAGCACCTGGCATGATTCAACTGTAGTGATTCTTTTATTATACTTGTTTTACATTTTCATTTTATATTAGCACACTTTTCTTTATACGGTAGTTAAGCACCTGGCATGATTCAACTGTAGTGATTCTTTTATTATACTTGTTTTACATTTTCATTTTCTATGAGCACACTTTTCTTTATACGTTAGTTAAGCACCTGGCATGATTCAACTGTAGTGATTCTTTTATTATACTTGTTTTACATTTTCATTTTATATGAGCACACATTTTTCTTTATACGTTAGTTAAGCACCTGGCATGATTCAACTGTAGTGATTCTTTTTTATTATACTTGTTTTACATTTTCATTTTATATGAGCACACATTTTTCTTTATACGGTAGTTAAGCACCTGGCATGATTCAACTGTAGTGATTCTTTTATTATACTTGTTTTACATTTTCATTTTATATGAGCACACATTTTTCTTTATACGGTAGTTAAGCACCTGGCATGATTCAACTGTAGTGATTCTTTTATTATATTTGTTTTACATTTTCATTTTATATGAGCACACATTTTTCTTTATACGTTACTTAAGCACCTGGCATGATTCAACTGTAGTGATTCTTTTATTATACTAGTTTTACATTTTCATTTTATATGAGCACACATTTTTCTTTATACGGTAGTTAAGCACCTGACATGATTCAACTGTAGTGATTCATTTTTATTATACTTGTTTTACATTTTCATTTTATATGAGCACACATTTTTCTTTATACGGTAGTTAAGCACCTGGCATGATTCAGCTGTAGTGATTCTTTTATTATACTTGTTTTCATTTTCATTTTATATGAGCACACATTTTTCTTTATACGTTAGTTAAGCACCTGGCATGATTCAACTGTAGTGATTCTTTTATTATATTTGTTTTACATTTTCATTTTATATGAGCACACATTTTTCTTTATACGTTAGTTAAGCACCTGGCATGATTCAACTGTAGTGATTCTTTTATTATACTAGTTTTACATTTTCATTTTATATGAGCACACATTTTTCTTTATACGGTAGTTAAGCACCTGGCATGATTCAACTGTAGTGATTCTTTTATTATACTTGTTTTCATTTTCATTTTATATGAGCACACATTTTTCTTTATACGGTAGTTAAGCACCTGGCATGATTCAACAGTAGTGATTCTTTTATTATATTTGTTTTACATTTTCATTTTATATGAGCACACATTTTTCTTTATACGGTAGTTAAGCACCTGACATGATTCAACTGTAGTGATTCTTTTATTTTACTTGTTTTACATTTTCATTTTATATGAGCACAATTTTTTCTTTATACGGTAGTTAAGCACCTTTCATGATTCAACTGTAGTGATTCTTTTATTATACTTGTTTTACATTTTCATTTTATATGATCACACATTTTTCTTTATACGGTAGTTAAGCACCTGGCATCATTCAACTGTAGTGATTCTTTTATTATACTTGTTTTACATTTTCATTTTATATGAGCACACATTTTTCTTTATACGTTAGTTAAGCACCTGGCATGATTCAACTGTAGTGATTCTTTTTTATTATACTTGTTTTACATTTTCATTTTATATGAGCACACATTTTTCTTTATACGGTAGTTATGCACCTGACATGATTCAACTGTAGTGATTCTTTTATTATACTTGTTTTACATTTTCATTTTATATGAGCAGACATTTTTCTTTATACGGTAGTTAAGCACCTGGCATGATTCAACTGTAGTGATTCTTTTATCATACTTGTTTACATTTTCATTTTATATGAGCACACATTTTTCTTTATACGGTAGTTAAGCATCTGGCATGATTTAACTGTAGTGATTCTTTTATTATACTTGTTTTACATTTCCAATTTATATGAGCACACATTTTTCTTTACACGGTAGTTAAACACCTGGCATGATTCAACTGTAGTGATTCTTTTATTATACTTGTTTTACATTTTCATTTTATATGAGCACACATTTTTCTTTATACGGTAGTTAAGCACCTGGCATGATTCAACTGTATTGATTCTTTTATTATACATTTTGTACTTGTTTTACATTTTCATTTTATATGAGCACACATTTTTCTTTTACGGTAGTTAAGCACCTGACATGATTCAACTGTAGTGATTCTTTTATTATACTTGTTTTACATTTTCATTTTATATGAGCACACATTTTTCTTTATACGGTAGTTAAGCACCTGGCATGATTCAACTGTAGTGATTCTTTTATTATACTTGTTTTACATTTTCATTTTATATTAGCACACTTTTCGTTATACGGTAGTTAAGCACCTGGCATGATTCAACTGTAGTGATTCTTTTATTATACTTGTTTTACATTTTCATTTTATATGAGCACACTTTTCTTTATACGGTAGTCAAGCACCTGACATGATTCAACTGTAGTGATTCATTTTTATTATACTTGTTTTACATTTTCATTTTATATGAGCACACATTTTTCTTTATACGGTAGTTAAGCACCTGGCATGATTCAGCTGTAGTGATTCTTTTATTATACTTGTTTTCATTTTCATTTTATATGAGCACACATTTTTCTTTATACGTTAGTTAAGCACCTGGCATGATTCAACTGTAGTGATTCTTTTATTATATTTGTTTTACATTTTCATTTTATATGAGCACACATTTTTCTTTATACGTTAGTTAAGCACCTGGCATGATTCAACTGTAGTGATTCTTTTATTATACTAGTTTTACATTTTCATTTTATATGAGCACACATTTTTCTTTATACGGTAGTTAAGCACCTGGCATGATTCAACTGTAATGATTCTTTTATTATACTTGTTTTCATTTTCATTTTATATGAGCACACATTTTTCTTTATACGGTAGTTAAGCACCTGGCATGATTCAACAGTAGTGATTCTTTTATTATATTTGTTTTACATTTTCATTTTATATGAGCACACATTTTTCTTTATACGGTAGTTAAGCACCTGACATGATTCAACTGTAGTGATTCTTTTATTTTACTTGTTTTACATTTTCATTTTATATGAGCACACATTTTTCTTTATACGGTAGTTAAGCACCTGGCATGATTCAACTGTAGTGATTCTTTTATTATACTTGTTTTACATTTTCATTTTATATGAGCACACTTTTCTTTATACGTTAGTTAAGCACCTGGCATGATTCAACTGTAGTGATTCTTTTATTATACTTGTTTTACATTTTCATTTTATATGAGCAGACATTTTTCTTTATACGTTAGTTAAGCACCTGGCATGATTCAACTGTAGTGATTCTTTTTTATTATACTTGTTTTACATTTTCATTTTATATGAGCGCACATTTTTCTTTATACGGTAGTTAAGCACCTGGCATGATTCAACTGTAGTGATTCTTTTATTATACTTGTTTTACATTTTCATTTTATATGAGCACACATTTTTCTTTATACGGTAGTTAAGCACCTGGCATGATTCAACTGTAGTGATTCTTTTATTATATTTGTTTTACATTTTCATTTTATATGAGCACACATTTTTCTTTATACGTTAGTTAAGCACCTGGCATGATTCAACTGTAGTGATTCTTTTATTATACTAGTTTTACATTTTCATTTTATATGAGCACACATTTTTCTTTATACGGTAGTTAAGCACCTGGCATGATTCAGCTGTAGTGATTCTTTTATTATACTTGTTTTCATTTTCATTTTATATGAGCACACATTTTTCTTTATACGTAAGTTAAGCACCTGGCATGATTCAACTGTAGTGATTCTTTTATTATATTTGTTTTACATTTTCATTTTATATGAGCACACATTTTTCTTTATACGTTAGTTAAGCACCTGGCATGATTCAACTGTAGTGATTCTTTTATTATACTAGTTTTACATTTTCATTTTATATGATCACACATTTTTCTTTATACGGTAGTTAAGCACCTGACATGATTCAACTGTAGTGATTCATTTTTATTATACTTGTTTTACATTTTCATTTTATATGAGCACACATTTTTCTTTATACGGTAGTTAAGCACCTGGCATGATTCAGCTGTAGTGATTCTTTTATTATACTTGTTTTACATTTTCATTTAATATGAGCACACATTTTTCTTTATACGGTAGTTAAGCACCTGGCATGATTCAACTGTAGTGATTCTTTTATTATACTTGTTTACATTTTCATTTTATATGAGCACACATTTTTCTTTATACGGTAGTTAAGCACCTGACATGATTCAACTGTAGTGATTCATTTTTATTATACTTCTTTTACATTTTCATTTTATATGAGCACACATTTTTCTTTATACGGTAGTTAAGCACCTGGCATGATTCAGCTGTAGTGATTCTTTTATTATACTTGTTTTCATTTTCATTTTATATGAGCACACATTTTTCTTTATACGTTAGTTAAGCACCTGGCATGATTCAACTGTAGTGATTCTTTTATTATATTTGTTTTACATTTTCATTTTATATGAGCACACATTTTTCTTTATACGTTAGTTAAGCACCTGGCATGATTCAACTGTAGTGATTCTTTTATTATACTAGTTTTACATTTTCATTTTATATGATCACACATTTTTCTTTATACGGTAGTTAAGCACCTGACATGATTCAACTGTAGTGATTCATTTTTATTATACTTGTTTTACATTTTCATTTTATATGAGCACACATTTTTCTTTATACGGTAGTTAAGCACCTGGCATGATTCAGCTGTAGTGATTCTTTTATTATACTTGTTTTACATTTTCATTTAATATGAGCACACATTTTTCTTTATACGGTAGTTAAGCACCTGGCATGATTCAACTGTAGTGATTCTTTTATTATACTTGTTTACATTTTCATTTTATATGAGCACACATTTTTCTTTATACGGTAGTTAAGCACCTGGCATGATTCAACTGTAGTGATTCTTTTATTATACTTGTTTTACATTTTCATTTTATATGAGCACACATTTTTCTTTATACGGTAGTTAAGCACCTGACATGATTCAACTGTAGTGATTCTTTTATTCTACTTGTTTTACATTTTCATTTTATATGAGCACAATTTTTTCTTTATACGGTAGTTAAGCACCTTTCATGATTCAACTGTAGTGATTCTTTTATTATACTTGTTTTACATTTTCATTTTATATGAGCACACATTTTTCTTTATACGGTAGTTAAGCACCTGGCATGATTCAACTGTAGTGATTCTTTTATTATACTTGTTTTACATTTTCATTTTATATGAGCACACATTTTTCTTTATACGTTAGTTAAGCACCTGGCATGATTCAACTGTAGTGATTCTTTTTTATTATACTTGTTTTACATTTTCATTTTATATGAGCACACATTTTTCATTATACGGTAGTTAAGCACCTGACATGATTCAACTGTAGTGATTCTTTTATTATACTTGTTTTACATTTTCATTTTATATGAGCAGACATTTTTCTTTATACGGTAGTTAAACACCTGGCATGATTCAACTGTAGTGATTCTTTTATCATACTTGTTTACATTTTCATTTTATATGAGCACACATTTTTCTTTATACGGTAGTTAAGCATCTGGCATGATTTAACTGTAGTGATTCTTTTATTATACTTGTTTTACATTTCCAATTTATATGAGCACACATTTTTCTTTACACGGTAGTTAAACACCTGGCATGATTCAACTGTAGTGATTCTTTTATTATACTTGTTTTACATTTTCATTTTATTTGAGCACACATTTTTCTTTATACGGTAGTTAAGCACCTGGCATGATTCAACTGTATTGATTCTTTTATTATACTTGTTTTACATTTTCATTTTATATGAGCACACATTTTTCTTTTACGTAGTTAAGCACCTGACATGATTCAACTGTAGTGATTCTTTTATTATACTTGTTTTACATTTTCATTTTATATGAGCACACATTTTTCTTTATACGGTAGTTAAGCACCTGGCATGATTCAACTGTAGTGATTCTTTTATTATACTTGTTTTACATTTCATTTTATATTAGCACACTTTTCTTTATACGGTAGTTAAGCACCTGGCATGATTCAACTGTAGTGATTCTTTTATTATACTTGTTTTACATTTTCATTTTATATGAGCACACTTTTCTTTAGACGTTAGTTAAGCACCTGGCATGATTCAACTGTAGTGATTCTTTTATTATACTTGTTTTACATTTTCATTTTATATGAGCAGACATTTTTCTTTATACGTTAGTTAAGCACCTGGCATGATTCAACTGTAGTGATTCTTTTTTATTATACTTGTTTTACCTTTTCATTTTATATGAGCACACATTTTTCTTTATACGGTAGTTAAGCACCTGGCATGATTCAACTGTAGTGATTCTTTTATTTTATTTGTTTTACATTTTCATTTTATATGAGCACACATTTTTCTTTATACGTTAGTTAAGCACCTGGCATGATTCAACTGTAGTGATTCTTTTATTATACTAGTTTTACATTTTCATTTTATATGAGCACACATTTTTCTTTATACGGTAGTTAAGCACCTGACATGATTCAACTGTAGTGATTCATTTTTATTATACTTGTTTTACATTTTCATTTTATATGAGCACACATTTTTCTTTATACGGTAGTTAAGCACCTGGCATGATTCAGCTGTAGTGATTCTTTTATTATACTTGTTTTACTTTTCATTTTATATGAGCACACATTTTTCTTTATACGTTAGTTAAGCACCTGGCATGATTCAACTGTAGTGATTCTTTTATTATATTTGTTTTACATTTTCATTTTATATGAGCACACATTTTTCTTTATACGTTAGTTAAGCACCTGGCATGATTCAACTGTAGTGATTCTTTTATTATATTTGTTTTACATTTTCATTTTATATGAGCACACATTTTTCTTTATACGTTAGTTAAGCACCTGGCATGATTCAACTGTAGTGATTCTTTTATTATACTAGTTTTACATTTTCATTTTATATGAGCACACATTTTTCTTCATACGGTAGTTAAGCACCTGGCATGATTCAACTGTAGTGATTCTTTTTTTATAATACTTGTTTTACATTTTCATTTTATATGAGCACACATTTTTCTTCATATGGTAGGTAAGCACCTGGCATGATTCAACTGTAGTGATTCTTTTTTTAATTATACTTGTTTTACATTTTCATTTTATATGAGCACACATTTTTCTCCATACGGTAGTTAAGCACATGGCATGATTCAACTGTAGTGATTCTTTTATTATACTTGTTTTACATTTTCATTTTATATGAGCACACATTTTTCTTTATTCGGTAGTTAAGCACCTGGGATGATTCAACTGTAGTGATTTTTTTTTATTATTCTTGTTTTACATTTTCATTTTATATGAGCACACATTTTTCTTTATACGGTAGTTAAGCACCTGGCATGATTCAACTGTAGTGATTCTTTTTTATTATACTTGTTTTACATTTTCATTTTATATGAGCACATATTTTTCTTTATACGGTAGTTAAGCACCTGGCATGATTCAACTGTAGTGATTCTTTTATTATACTTGTTTTACATTTTCATTTTATATGAGCACACATTTTTCTTTATACGTTAGTTAAGCACCTGGCATGATTCAACTGTAGTGATTCTTTTTTATTATACTTGTTTTACATTTTCATTTTATATGAGCACACATTTTTCTTTATACTGTAGTTATGCACCTGACATGATTCAACTGTAGTGATTCTTTTATTATACTTGTTTTACATTTTCATTTTATATGAGCACACATTTTTCTTTATACGGTAGTTAAGCACCTGGCATGATTCAACTGTAGTGATTCTTTTATCATACTTGTTTACATTTTCATTTTATATGAGCACACATTTTTCTTTATACGGTAGTTAAGCATCTGGCATGATTTAACTGTAGTGATTCTTTTATTATACTTGTTTTACATTTCCAATTTATATGAGCACACATTTTTCTTTACACGGTAGTTAAACACCTGGCATGATTCAACTGTAGTGATTCTTTTATTATACTTGTTTTACATTTTCATTTTATATGAGCACACATTTTTCTTTATACGGTAGTTAAGCACCTGGCATGATTCAACTGTATTGATTCTTTTATTATACATTTTGTACTTGTTTTACATTTTCATTTTATATGAGCACACATTTTTCTTTTACGGTAGTTAAGCACCTGACATGATTCAACTGTAGTGATTCTTTTATTATACTTGTTTTACATTTTCATTTTATATGAGCACACATTTTTCTTTATACGGTAGTTAAGCACCTGGCATGATTCAACTGTAGTGATTCTTTTATTATACTTGTTTTACATTTTCATTTTATATTAGCACACTTTTCTTTATACGGTAGTTAAGCACCTGGCATGATTCAACTGTAGTGATTCTTTTATTATACTTGTTTTACATTTTCATTTTATATGAGCACACTTTTCTTTATACGTTAGTTAAGCACCTGGCATGATTCAACTGTAGTTATTCTTTTATTATACTTGTTTTACATTTTCATTTTATATGAGCAGACATTTTTCTTTATACGTTAGTTAAGCACCTGGCATGATTCAACTGTAGTGATTCTTTTTTATTATACTTGTTTTACATTTTCATTTTATATGAGCACACATTTTTCTTTATACGGTAGTTAAGCACCTGGCATGATTCAACTGTAGTGATTCTTTTATTATACTTGTTTTACATTTTCATTTTATATGAGCACACATTTTTCTTTATACGGTAGTTAAGCACCTGGCATGATTCAACTGTAGTGATTCTTTTATTATATTTGTTTTACATTTTCATTTTATATGAGCACACATTTTTCTTTATACGTTAGTTAAGCACCTGGCATGATTCAACTGTAGTGATTCTTTTATTATACTAGTTTTACATTTTCATTTTATATGAGCACACATTTTTCTTTATACGGTAGTTAAGCACCTGACATGATTCAACTGTAGTGATTCATTTTTATTATACTTGTTTTACATTTTCATTTTATATGAGCACACATTTTTCTTTATACGGTAGTTAAGCACCTGGCATGATTCAGCTGTAGTGATTCTTTTATTATACTTGTTTTCATTTTCATTTTATATGAGCAGACATTTTTCTTTATACGTTAGTTAAGCACCTGGCATGATTCAACTGTAGTGATTCTTTTATTATATTTGTTTTACATTTTCATTTTATATGAGCACACATTTTTCTTTATACGTTAGTTAAGCACCTGGCATGATTCAACTGTAGTGATTCTTTTATTATACTAGTTTTACATTTTCATTTTATATGATCACACATTTTTCTTTATACGGTAGTTAAGCACCTGACATGATTCAACTGTAGTGATTCATTTTTATTATACTTGTTTTACATTTTCATTTTATATGAGCACACATTTTTCTTTATACGGTAGTTAAGCACCTGGCATGATTCAGCTGTAGTGATTCTTTTATTATACTTGTTTTACATTTTCATTTAATATGAGCACACATTTTTCTTTATACGGTAGTTAAGCACCTGGCATGATTCAACTGTAGTGATTCTTTTATTATACTTGTTTTACATTTTCATTTTATATGAGCAGACATTTTTCTTTATACGTTAGTTAAGCACCTGGCATGATTCAACTGTAGTGATTCTTTTTTATTATACTTGTTTTACATTTTCATTTTATATGAGCACACATTTTTCATTATACGGTAGTTAAGCACCTGACATGATTCAACTGTAGTGATTCTTTTATTATACTTGTTTTACATTTTCATTTTATATGAGCAGACATTTTTCTTTATACGGTAGTTAAGCACCTGGCATGATTCAACTGTAGTGATTCTTTTATCATACTTGTTTACATTTTCATTTTATATGAGCACACATTTTTCTTTATACGGTAGTTAAGTATCTGGCATGATTTAACTGTAGTGATTCTTTTATTATACTTGTTTTACATTTCCAATTTATATGAGCACACATTTTTCTTTACACGGTAGTTAAACACCTGGCATGATTCAACTGTAGTGATTCTTTTATTATACTTGTTTTACATTTTCATTTTATATGAGCACACATTTTTCTTTATACGGTAGTTAAGCACCTGGCATGATTCAACTGTATTGATTCTTTTATTATACTTGTTTTACATTTTCATTTTATATGAGCACACATTTTTCTTTTACGGTAGTTAAGCACCTGACATGATTCAACTGTAGTGATTCTTTTATTATACTTGTTTTACATTTTCATTTTATATGAGCACACATTTTTCTTTATACGGTAGTTAAGCACCTGGCATGATTCAACTGTAGTGATTCTTTTATTATACTTGTTTTACATTTCATTTTATATTAGCACACTTTTCTTTATACGGTAGTTAAGCACCTGGCATGATTCAACTGTAGTGATTCTTTTATTATACTTGTTTTACATTTTCATTTTATATGAGCACACTTTTCTTTATACGTTAGTTAAGCACCTGGCATGATTCAACTGTAGTGATTCTTTTATTATACTTGTTTTACATTTTCATTTTATATGAGCAGACATTTTTCTTTATACGTTAGTTAAGCACCTGGCATGATTCAACTGTAGTGATTCTTTTTTATTATACTTGTTTTACCTTTTCATTTTATATGAGCACACATTTTTCTTTATACGGTAGTTAAGCACCTGGCATGATTCAACTGTAGTGATTCTTTTATTATACTTGTTTTACATTTTCATTTTATATGAGCACACATTTTTCTTTATACGGTAGTTAAGCACCTGGCATGATTCAACTGTAGTGATTCTTTTATTATATTTGTTTTACATTTTCATTTTATATGAGCACACATTTTCTTTATACGTTAGTTAAGCACCTGGCATGATTCAACTGTAGTGATTCTTTTATTATACTAGTTTTACATTTTCATTTTATATGAGCACACATTTTTCTTTATACGGTAGTTAAGCACCTGACATGATTCAACTGTAGTGATTCATTTTTATTATACTTGTTTTACATTTTCATTTTATATGAGCACACATTTTTCTTTATACGGTAGTTAAGCACCTGGCATGATTCAGCTGTAGTGATTCTTTTATTATACTTGTTTTCATTTTCATTTTATATGAGCAGACATTTTTCTTTATACGTTAGTTAAGCACCTGGCATGATTCAACTGTAGTGATTCTTTTATTATATTTGTTTTACATTTTCATTTTATATGAGCACACATTTTTCTTTATACGGTAGTTAAGCACCTGGCATGATTCAACTGTAGTGATTCTTTTATTATATTTGTTTTACATTTTCATTTTATATGAGCACACATTTTTCTTTATACGTTAGTTAAGCACCTGGCATGATTCAACTGTAGTGATTCTTTTATTATACTAGTTTTACATTTTCATTTTATATGAGCACACATTTTTCTTCATACGGTAGTTAAGCACCTGGCATGATTCAACTGTAGTGATTCTTTTTTATAATACTTGTTTTACATTTTCATTTTATATGAGCACACATTTTTCTTCATATGGTAGGTAAGCACCTGGCATGATTCAACTGTAGTGATTCTTTTTTTAATTATACTTGCTTTACATTTTCATTTTATATGAGCACACATTTTTCTCCATACGGTAGTTAAGCACATGGCATGATTCAACTGTAGTGATTCTTTTATTATACTTGTTTTACATTTTCATTTTATATGAGCACACATTTTTCTTTATTCGGTAGTTAAGCACCTGGGATGATTCAACTGTAGTGATTTTTTTTTATTATTCTTGTTTTACATTTTCATTTTATATGAGCACACATTTTTCTTTATACGGTAGTTAAGCACCTGGCATGATTCAACTGTAGTGATTCTTTTTTATTATACTTGTTTTACATTTTCATTTTATATGAGCACATATTTTTCTTTATACGGTAGTTAAGCACCTGGCATGATTCAACTGTAGTGATTCTTTTATTATACTTGTTTTACATTTTCATTTTATACGAGCACACATTTTTCTTTAATGTTTAAGGTTTTACCTGTGTTTTCAACACTACATTTATGTCAGCTAGGCGGGTAACCAACCAGTATGTGTTCCTGGATTCCAAATCATTTATTGTGTCTTCAGTGGGTTTTACACCATTTGTCAACTGTATGTCAGTTATATATAGCGGCTATACACCTTATCAATTTTCCTGGACTGTATTCTAAGAATCTAACCTGTACTACAACTAACTTATCCTTCCATATGGAGCTGGTAACCTTTGCACATTATGAAGAAAATAATTTTTTTTGTTAATTTTTCATAGACAAGTTCAGCACATTAACTACTGGATCACAGTCATGGCCCTTAGATTCTGTATACATTGTCTCTATAAATATCTATCAACTCTGCAGTGTTTATCCTCTAAGTCGACCAATCATCAACCGCTCGTAATCAAACTATGGGAATGTTTATCGGCATGAGATCTAAGTCAAGTTCAATAACCAGCTCAATTGCCCAGGGCTTTTTACTTATGCCACCTTAATTGATACATTGAAAATTGATTAAAAATATAGTTTCACCCTTGTAGTCGACCAGTTATCAATCGATCTTCACCAATCTTGGTAAAACTATTTATTGACATGAGATCTCAGTCATAATTGATAACTAGCATAATTGGCCAAGGCACTTCTGATTTATCAAAAATTGATAAAAAATGCTGTCTGCTAGAAGTGTATTTCTCAGATCACAAGGCTGTCTGGAATGCGATGTAAAATGTGTATGGTGAGACATGCCTTAATTACAAAAATGTTGCTTATTTATAAAAAAAATGTATAATTTGCCACTCACAGTATCCCAAACCTTTTGACGGGCTTATATTGTGAAAGTTTGCACTCTTGTTTTTATTTGTTTTCACCAGAAATGAGTTGGTCGACTATATGGATCTGTTGGTACATAACTACAATCCAACTACAGTGGCCAATGTGATGTTAATAGGGATGGTTGTATCTTTGAATGGATTTTTATCAACAGCTTGATATTGAAATGATGACAACAGGTAATTACTATTAGATTTTATCATATCTTAATAGTTGACAACTCATGGTTGAAGTCCCTAAATAATGATTAGCAAAACATACAGAAAAGTTGCTGTTTAACTGTAGTATTATTCATAAATGTTTACTATTGACAATATACAGTAAAACCTGTGTTTGTGCCCCCCTGTGACTAAAGGCAAAGTAAACATTTATGTCACAATGTTTATTACCCGTAAATGGTATCAAACTTGGCCTCTGTGTGCCCTCGTAACCCTATTCTGGACGTCTTGTACGCCTGTTCCTTGTTCCAAACGCAAAATCACGCTGTCCGGAAAATTTTCTATTTGTGCTGGCAAAAGAAGGAACACTGAGAACAATGACGTCATTCTATGCATGAAAAAATCGCGGCAACAAACTTTTGTAAATGCAGCTTTTAAGCATATTGAAAAACACTAAACGCTGCAAGTATCCTCGAATATTTTTCTCAGAAAAGTATACAATATACTAGATGCACACATACATATATAAGATCCATATTTTCCCTTCCAAATAAGATTATTAAGCGGTGGTGATTAACAGCCCATTCCTACCCTGATCATATCGAACTGTTTGTCAGACTTAAACTTATCGACTAGATCTTAAAGTATATTTCATAGAATATGAAATATTAAATATATTTGAAAAAAAACACTGATCATTTCAGTTCATATAAAATATAAAGGTTTTGTTTATTATAGTGTCACCCCTATTGAAAGGGCCTGTCAAGTTGGCTTATGAGACACCTATCTTATGTTCACGTATATAAATACAACTTGTCCTTGTAAAATAAGTTCATTCAGTTACATAATATTATACAGTATTGGTAAACTCAGGCAAGGTCTATTACAAGCACACTTCTGTTACTTCCAGCCATGTTGCCTGGCAATCTTTCTGTTCCAGTATGTTCAGAATGGAACACAGAGAATTCTGTCCGGACAGCTGTTACGAGTGAACCCTCTGTTGTATATGATAATTTTTCATTGAGACTGAATACTGTGGAATCATTAATTTTCGTTGGGGATTTAATTTCGTGGGTCGGCTCATCCAAGAAATCAAATCCCCTCGAATTTAAATGAAGAGATAAATCATTTCTTTTCAAAAATCAAAATCCACGAATTTATGTCCCCACGAAATAGTCATTTTAGTAAAAAACATGAAAATACAGTATTAAATTAAGAATTTCTACTTTCAGCCAAATCATCTGTGTTTGATATTGAGTCCTACTCTCATCTAGAGACTGCTGAGATTTCTGTACAGAACCATTGTTATGCTTGTACAACAGGTATGGAATCCGGCTGACAGGAAACCACAGTCTAATTGAGATCCTGTATATAATGCAGTCTAACCTGAGAACAGAGACAACTGAAAGGGAGCAGAACTATGGCCCTTTGAGAGACTCATGTATAGCTGGTTTATAGTAAGTGACTCTTTTCTTTTTTTTTGAATAGTCATTATTAGTCATAAGGTGTCCTTGTGCGCACTGTATTCAGAGATTGATTTGAACAATTATGTTACAAAATTCAACTTTAGACTCCCTGCTGATATAATTCTATTAGACTACGTGTAATGAGTGGTTGATCTTTGTATTCTCTGTATCCGGAATATGTTGTTTGGAGCTAGGTCAGTATCAAATTTCAGAAACAAGTTTTTAAGCAAGTAGGTTTGGTACCTGCATTCATTTATATATTTTAATGAAGATTTTCACTGCCTTATCTAATGATTAGATGAGTTAAGAAAATGAGTTCAAGTTTATTGTCATGAAGATGTACAATTATTTACCATCAACATGTGTTCATAATGTACAGCCATTGTTTTCAAATCTGTTAGTCAAATACCTTTTATAGCTTGGCCGTTTCCGAAGAAAACAATTGAGCTATTGTGATTACTGCGTCATCTGTGTCTGTTTAAAATTTTAATACAGCTTATAACTCAAGCCCTAAGAGGTACATGTAGCAAAATGATAGATCTCACCAGGGATGCTATATAATTATGTGATACATTTTTGCTCATGGAGAGTATTTGTGATCGTCTAGCGTCTGTCGTGCATCATGAAATGGTATCTGATTTTACTTTAAACCACATCTCCTCCTACATCACTATGGTGATTGCAACCAAACTTTGATGGAATGATCCTTTGGTTGCTCAAAAAATGAATTTCATTAAAAACTCTGTTTGCTATGGCTGTTGTAGGAAAAAATAAAAGATCTTTTAAAATCTTCGTGTCCGAAACCTCAAGGCCAAGAGCTTAGATATTTGGTATGTAGTATAGTCTTATGTAACTCTACCAAGTTTGTTCAAATTATTCCCCCTGGGGTCAAACTGACCACACCCTGGGCGTCACTTGATTCAAATAGGCTTATATAGGAAAAATTAAAAAACCTTCTTGTCTGAAACCACAAGGCCCAGAGCTAAGCTAATTGTTATGTAGCAACTACCAAGTTTGTTCAAATTATGGCCCCTGGAGTAAAAAGTGGCTCTGCTTCGGACGTCACTTGATTTACATACTTTAAGGCTTATAAAGGAAAAACAATAAAAATCGTCTTGTCAGAAACTACATTGCCTGGACCTTAGATATTTGGTGTGTGGCGAGACCAATTTGTGTTAATAAGTTAATCACAGGGTAATCATATTTTTGACGTGCTTTTTCTAAGGCACATCCTTTGTTGTAAGACATGTAATTATAAGTATTCCATCAAAGCATGAAACATGCAGAGAGGCTTACAACTTAAACTATAAGTATTGTATTGACTCTGTTAATTAATATTATATCTGTATAATTGAATTATTATGTAGTATTATGTTGTTGTTGTTGTTTCAGTGTTAAACGAAGCATCACTTTTATAAACTGGGTATGAAACAAATCACCAAAGACTCACCATTACCTGATACTCAACTGCTGTCAATATGAATGCATGAACAATGCCACAAAGATGAGCCTGTTGAAGATCATAGAAATGATATTTATTTTGACGGTTTGTATCAATTTATACTATGAATATCATTAATATGGTGAAGTGTAATTTCTAGTGGTGCAACGATATTCCGATACATAGCGATACAGTGTCGGCCGATTAATAGGTAATATGGTACGACATCCGTGTACTCCAAATTTTCCTTTAATAATTCAGCTCTTGATTATTGAATTCCATAGACGACAGCGTCCTGCTTACCGTTTACTGCGTGCTGTCTATCTATGCACCAATGATGTCAAACCCCTTGCGGGGACGTAGACACTTGCGCGTCAAACCAAATATTTCTTAAAAGAAATATAAGTAAGAGTATAAGACTGTACAGCAGTATATTTTATAATTTTAAAAGTTTAAAATAGAGAAATGCAGAGCTAGGGTGAGACATGTTCAATACAGCGTACTGCTGCATTGAATTGCTCAAGGGTCGGGAGAGGGGGGCACCTGGGGATAGGGCATTCCA
The DNA here is from genome assembly GCA_964023205.1 of Lutraria lutraria. Classification (NCBI taxonomy): domain Eukaryota; kingdom Metazoa; phylum Mollusca; class Bivalvia; order Venerida; family Mactridae; genus Lutraria; species Lutraria lutraria. The sequence continues at coordinate 20,752,254 of OZ026849.1, forward strand.
GTAATAGATGGCTCTTGGGGGGAAATACTTATAGTAGTCAGTGGTTGCTATTATCAACCTGTAGGACCAGGGGTGGTAAAGCGTGACTGACGAGAAAGGGGTTTGAGGAAATATTCAGTGGGGATTACAACCAATTGATGAGTGATACATAATGGATAACCTATTGTCGATGCGTCTAAGATCAAGACGGCGGAAGATTAAGGAACTTCTGCATATCTATTACGCTAGACATTTTTCCGTAGTCAGACTTTATCCATCAAGCAGCTCTTCTCTGTACAGATTCGAGCTGGTCGATTAGAGATTGGGTATGGGGTGACCAGACCTCGGAGCTATATTCGAGTTGGTGTCTTACAAGAGTCTAGTATGCCATAGCCTTAAGGGACTGGGATTTAACCTTGACATTTCTCCGGAGAAAACCTAGGGTTTGATTTGCCTTTTTTGTTGACCTATTAATGTGGGTATCCCACGACAGATATTTGATATATCCACTGTCTACTGCTTACTGTTTACTGCTTGTTGTCTACTACTTACTGTGTACTGCTTGTTGTCTACTGCTTACTGTGTACTGCTTGTTGTCTACTGCTAACAGTGTACTGCTTGTTGTCTACTGCTTACTGTGTACTGCTTGTTGTCTACTGCTTACTGTGTACTGCTTGTTGTCTACTGCTTACTGTGTACTGCTTGTTGTCTACTGCTTACTGTTTACTGCTTGTTGTCTACTGCTTACTGTGTACTGCTTGTTGTCTACTGCTTACTGTTTACTACTTGTTGTCTACTGCTTACTGTGTACTGCTTGTTGTCTACTGCTTACTGTTTACTGCTTGATGTCTACTGCTTACTGTGTACTGCGTGTTGTCTACTATTTACTGCGTACCACAGCTAGAGTTAGAGCACCGCACCATTCTACAAAATGTCGTCTGTTCGCATGAATTCCCACCGAACCACCGAATCTATGTTGTTGTTGTTGTGTCGTCAAGATAATATTCGGGATCTTTTCAGCGTTATCGGTTTATAATGTGCAGTAGACAGTAGGCAGCACACAGTAAGCAGTAGGAAGTATGCTGTTGTTTATGGAATTCCATACTTAATCCATCGAATTATATTAATGCAATCACAATGTTTGGTGTTGTTTTAAACCATAAAAGACAAGACTTATCCACCTGAATTACAAAACATTGATTATTTGCAGTTAAAATATAATGATGTATCTATTGGTACTTAAATAAGTCATATACTGGTCACACTATATGAATGAACTACCTCACATAGTTTTATCTCTGTGTGGTAATTGCAAGTTAACACTTGAGTTAACAACGACTTTAGTTTTATTGTATTTTTCATTATTTCTCTTGACTGTATCGCAACATTATAGCTTGACTGTATCGCAACATTATAGCTTGACTGTATCGCAACATTATACCCCTGCGAAAAAGGTTCATGAAGTTCATGAATTTATTCATGAACTTCAAGAACTTCATGAATATGTTCATGAATTGTAAAAAAGTTCATGAATATCAAATACATATTCATGAATTAGAAATTCATGAACAATAAAGTTCATGAAGTTCAATTATTTATTCATGAACATGAAGCACTTCATGAACAAGTTCATGAATTGTACAAAAAGTTCATGAATATCAAATACATATTCATGAATTGTCAAAAACATTCATGAATTGTCAAAAACATTCATGAATATCAAATTGATATAGGCATGCACTGGAAACACAATGGCAAGAAATCATTATCTAAAATGACATCTGCACTTGAAATATTTCACAACTTCTATTTTCTGATATATCAGAACAAACTGACTAATGGCATTACAAGGGATATACAAGTTGGAAACAGTCTGGTAAGAAATCAAATCCCATAAGCCTAGATGTAAATTTTTATACCTGGGTGGTACCAATTAATTTTGACCCCAGTGCCATAATTTAAACAAACTTAGTATAGGTCCACTAAACAATGCTACAAACAAAATGTCCAAGCACTAGGCATTGTATGTTCTGACCAATTTTAAAAAAATCTAGAAAATCTAGACGTTTATTTCGTAATGAGGTACGAAAATGCCTGAGTACGAAATCGCCACTGACACATTATTTTATACTGACCAGTCTTGAACATTCTGTGAATAAATATGACTTGGTTTCATGTTTGTTCAATGATAACCCGATTTAGGTAGCCTAATTGAATATTGATGTACATGCTGGAGTGCTGAACGTAATCAAACGTCTGGATGACGTAATCACAAACATCTGAATGATACTGACTTAATTCAAGGACAATATGGCACACGGAGAAGGTTGCGCGCAGTATTAGAATATGTATATTCTTCTGCCAAGTGAAGATATTTTAGAATGGCACTGTCGAACTGAAGTGTAACATTGTTTCTAAAAGTGAAGATTTCGTCTGTTGATAAGAAATTTTGTTCCAGTGTCGTTTGAAAAGAAAAGACGAGCTGTGACCTGAACGGAATTCTGCGTGAGTCAGTTGTCCATTCTCAATACATTTTAGCATTTGAATAAGGCTTTTGCTTGTCACTTATATTAATATTTTCTTAATATCAATGCACAGATTGTATAATTTTATCCCCACAACGCAATGATGCCAACTTGTTGAAATGCTTTAAAAATCGCGAAAACGTGTGACATTTATTTTCATGTCGCGGATACTGTATTTATTCGTAACATTTTTTTACTCTCATCCAATGAAATTACTATTTTAGATATTATGTCCCACCTTGTGTGGAACATTGTAATACTTAGAAGGGTATTTTTTCTAAAAGCTAACATCAAAATTTACAAAATAGACTTAGGACTCTACTACGTGTAGGTATTATTAACAGTCCGGTAGTGAAAATTCACTTGAATACATTTGTCAATTTCAGCATGATCTTGGAACTGAATGGTTCAGCAGAGCTCTCTAAGATGAAAAAGTTTTCAAAGCCTAAAGAAACTCTAGATAACACTGTGGTAGTTTGTTAGAATGCTCTCCGACACTAGATGAAAGTGATTAAATGAGCACAAGAAGCAAATGTGTACCTAACTTTCTGACTTCTCACCATGGATGAAGTTTTTAACTAAAATAGGAATGAGAAAAAATTCGAGTCTCCAGGGAATTAGGCTGCACTGGCTCTAGAAATTGAAACCTTGGAAAAAGCTAAATATTCAGCAAGTGTTTAAGTGTCCATCCTGAATTACTGACATAATATGGAAGTGTAATGCATGATGCCATCATGCGAGTATTATTAACATTCTGGGAATATAATTATAATGTAAAGTATTGAATGTTGGAACTGATTTGCATTTCTTTTAAACCATTGATGAACTGCTAGTTTCAATTTAATATTGTAATTTCATTTGTCAATACTATGAGTATGACCCCATTTGTATACATGTAGAATTTAGAATATGTTTTAATTAAGTTTTTTATGTCACAATTTTTATCATTAATATGATAATTCTGAAATATGTTTCCATTAATGAATATATAATTAGCGCTATAATTCTGGAAGCTACTTGTAATAATTAATTATGCCCCCTTTCAAAGAAATGGGGTATATTGTTTTGCACATAACGGTTATAACTTGAGAATGATTTGGCCTTAGCTCTTCAGATTTGGTTGTGAGGTTGGTCATCGCAGTTCACATGTAGATAACCCAATATTGATTTTGAGGTCAGAACATCAAAGGTCAAGTTCTCAGTGACTAGACCTTCAGCACAAAACCCTTGTCTGATCAATAACTAGAGAACTATTTGGCATAACCACTTTTAGATTTGGTTGGGTGGGTGGTCATCACATGTAGATGACCCCTATTGATTTTGGAGTTAAATAGGCCAAGGTCTTGCTGTCCAGTTGACCATTAGGAGCATCCATGTTTCAAACACTTCTTGTTAAAGTCTATTTTTGTTCGCCCGTCTGGCTAGCTCAGTGGTTAGAGTGTTTGTCTGATGATCAAGAGGTTATGAGTTCGAACACTGGGCAAGGTTCACACTTTCCGTGACAAATTTGACTGAAGATATATTACATCCTTTGTTAAATTGTCCTGTTGTGACCTCTAAATTATGTGGGGTAACTTGGCAGAAGCTTACGGATAGAATGTGGTTAGTACTGGTTAAGGCCTAAATGAAGTCCAGGAATATTGGTTAGGATGTCGTAAAACCCGATGAAACAAACAAAACTTTTTATTCACAGTAAATTTGTTTTTATGCTTTCATTATGAAGACAATGTAGTTTTGAAGAATACAATATTATAAACTTTATTATAACCCCACTATTTTAAAATAATGGGGGCTAATTGTAGGAGTCACTTTAGTCTGTCTGTCTGTCTGTCCGAAATCATGTCCATTCTGTAACTTCATTCATATGAGGATTTTGTAATAACTTACCACAAATGTTAACCATCATTGTGTCACACACAACTCCCATGGCTGTAGCTTCAAGATCAAGGTCACGCTTGGAGATCGAAGGTCATAGTTTTGGTATTTTGTTTGCTTGGTTATTGTATGGAAGATCTTCCTTATTGTCTTAGTATTCAGGTTTTTTTGGGTGGTTGTGGATAGGGCCTTAAGCCCTTAAATGTGGAAAATTTATGCGCGATTATTCAGTTTTGCTGAAAAATGCATACTATTTTACAGCATCAGAAACACTGTTTTAATGAACTGAAAACTGAAAAATGTGATTAGCAAGAATTGCTTCTATGGAAAGGAAACTTTTTTGAAATCTATAATAAAGTCTCATATATTGTGTGAAATTATTTTGTTTATGTCAAAAGTTGATCAGTTCAGTATATTGTACTTGTGGTTGTGCATACTAGTTATAGAGGCATGTTCCTCAATGGTATTCAGTGAGGAAATTCACAAGTTTATTCATGAATTACTTCAGGTTTGAAATTAAGGTTTGACAAACTTCATGAATTTTTTGTTCATGCACCATTTCATGAAGTGATTCATGAACCATTTCATGAATTTGTTCATGAACTTCTTGTTCATGAAGTGGCCATTTTTCCTTCATGAACTAATTCATGAATTTGTTCATGAACTAATTCATGAATTTGATCATGAATTTGTTCATGAACCATTTCATGAATTTGTTCATGAATCATTTCATGAATTTGTTCATGAATTATTTGTTCATGAAGTGGCTATTTTTCCTTCATGAACTAATTCATGAACTAGTTCATGAATTTATTCATGAAGTTCTCGCCGGGGCAGATTGACTGTATCGCAACATTATAGCTTGACTGTATCGCAACATTATAGCTTGACTGTATCGCAACATTATAGCTTGACTGTATCGCAACATTATAGCTTGACTGTATCGCAACATTATAGCTTGACTGTATCGCAACATTATAGCTTGACTGTATTGCAATATTATAGCTTGACTGTATTGCAATATATCGCTATGTCATATCATTGCACCCATGTACATGTAATACAAGTATGAATTTACAATGCAAATATTAAAGCAGATAACAGATAATTACAATTTCATGTTATATTTCTGTGACAATTACATGTACTCTGTTTTGTATCATTTCAGATGAAAACTAACATAGCAGTGATAACATCCTGCTGGTCACAGAGAGTATGAGACATTAGCAGAAGTTAATCAGTTTGTCTCTGTGAACTATCTCGGTCGGGGAAAGAGAATGTCTTATCCACAGATGTGAATTTTATATACATGTAATCACATTTTTTTTAGAATAAAATCTAACATAACTAAATAGTAAAGGGATTGGAAACAACAATTCTTTATTTAAAAATGCTTTGTCTGACAAGCAGTATTTTGGCTGAATTAAGATTGACCTACGATTGTTGCTAAACTTGGTATATATAGCAAGTGGTAAAGCTTCGGATGTCATTTTGAGGCTTCTAGAATGAAGGTCACTACTACAAACTATTTATGCTTTCCGCTAAATAAACTGTTGAAACCCTAATTTTGTGTCATTGCTGTATTTCTTGTTGACTGATAGATCTGGGGGGGGGGATTATTTCTATTACTATAACTGAAATCATGAAGAAGTTTTCTCTAACACTTGTTCCAGAGGATCAACTTGGCACTTCTTTGGCTGAAAATCTTTTAATATGCCTTCATAGAATTGTAATGCATGTATTAATGTAATATTAACTTATCCATTGCAGTTCTTTCAGTTCATTTGTTCTATGCTTTGAAAGCAAATGGAAATACACCTTGAATTCCCTATGTTTTAATTTTATGCTGTCGTGTAATGTATATCTGCTTTATTAATTACATTAAACTTTATTTCTGTACTTTTTAAGTTATCAATACTGTTTGATTTTTCAGTTGATGGTAGACAGTGTCAATACACAGATTGGAGCTTCTGAATACAACAAGACATTCTTTTTAAAAGGATTTGACTCCAAAACTACTGATATTGTAACTTCTCAACAAGTCAATGGTTTACACTTTATAGCCACTAGTGAATTGTATTGAATATAAAAACTGTCATGGAAGAGTTTTTGGTGTAAAAGATATGTTCCCAAATGTGATTTGAATGACTCATAATGGAGGATAATAAGATTTTCCTGTTGTCCTAGAAGTGATTCATTGTACTGAAATTTTGGAACTATTCATTCATGTGTCTTGTTTTGTGGATACATTACCTTAAGACAAGACTATGTGGAAATCAGAATTTCTTTATTATACACCCCCATTTCTCAATAAACGATATTAACCAATCAGACATCATGTAACATTTATAATGGCAATGGCGGTGTGCGAGTAAAATAATTCTGTTCCAAATTGAAAATGTTGATTTCGCAAATATTTGCGTCTTCTGTAGATCCGTATTAATATATTTAATTGTTCTCTTTATGCCATATTGGTCAATGCGACCCATGGTCGACCGACTTGCATTGGTCATTTTAGTGTGGCCGCATTTTTTCGACCAAATGAAATTGGGTCAAATTTTTGCATTTCTTGTTCGATTTCTGGGGAACATATTAGCACAGGAACTTAGTTTTGGTCGCATTTTGAACAAAAGTTTATACCTGTGAAACTGCTGCAAACTTTGATTTGAAAAGTTCGTCTGTACTGCTTTATAAGTTTGTGTTTTGTGGTGCGCATTCACAGGAACGAAGAGTTTACTGCATTCTTATAGTACCTTATATCAGTTGCCCGGGTTGAATTATATGACAATTGTTTTTATTCATTTAAGGTAATTAAGGGTTAAGTTATGGTGTGTTATGTAGACTTTATTTCGATTTTAAAAAAGCTACATCTACATGTGTGATAATTACCAACATTTCTGAATAGAGGTTGTTATACTATATGTAATGTTTCACTAACAAAATTTGGTTATATCTTAGCATGTCTATGATTCATGTACATGTATTAGTTCCTTAAAGTATTTCTTTAACATTAAATAAGTATGAAAATTTAAATGCGTTTCCTCCTTTTTAATTATTTTGTAATTACAATTGCTGAAACCATTTTAAAGACATTTCCTAGAATAACTAACATATTATGTATGATAATAACCAAGAAATTATGAAATTTGTATAAAGACGACCATGCCTGAAGCACGCAAAATTACAACAAAATTTGAACATTTTAGCTTAAAAAAAACTTTAGTGCATAAGTAGTACACTTATTACCTCCCCTTACTGTGAAAAATATATATAAATATATATAAAGTGAAACGGATGGTTTATTACCCGACCCGAAGCGGCTGTCATCACCATGGTTACACCTAGTCGCGCTGTGATTTAGATTTAATATCGACAATAAATTTTAAAGATTTATGATTTCGAAAAACAACTGCCAAAAGTTATTTTTGCCGAAATATTGGGGCCGCGATTTTCCGCCCCAGCTCCGGCGCCTCTGATACACCTTCCAAACACAGCCTTGTACCGCCCATGGGACATTTCATCTATTCGCACGAGTTTCTTGTGTATCCCTTTTATAATCCGTGAAGAGACACTTGGTTGGTTACAATATTGTGTAAAACAGAGAATGTGTAAGATTTGAATACAATTTGGCCATGTGACTCGTAAAATTTGCTCTTTTATACGATGGACAAGAAGCTTTCGTTGTCTGAAAAACAGAATGTTTCTGATGAGAATTTGGAAGATGTGGTCAATTTGGAATGTTACGACAACTTGTAGACTGGTAAATTTGTTATTTTATAATATATTATAACAAGCTTTAATTCACGCGACAGCTTGGCTTCCAAATATTGTAATATCGTAAAGGTGTGGAGATGCACGTGGTTTTTATGTCAAATAAATTACAGTGCAACATAGTGTCCCCTTAAAGCATGCCATTTTGTAACAATGGGACTTGTTGGTATCTAACTGAAATGCTTTAGAAAACCTAAGTCGGCTAGTACGTTGTGGTGGTATATAAACATTGTTCTTTCTGCTTATTTTGTCGTTGTTGCAAGATATATAAATATACACGAATACAATATACATGTACCTATCATTATTTGAATGAACATGAAAATACTTTAGGAAATATTGTGGTTTGTGGTTCTAAAAGTTTGTGAGTTCAGTTCCGCCTGGGACCAATAACCATAAACAATTGATAAATGTGGAAACAGGAAATTTTGAGTAATAATATTTCACGGATAGATTGTCATGGGTTCGAGCCCAGCGAACGACTATGTCTCTTTACGTGAGAAAGTAGGCAGTATTTTACGGAGAATGAGAGTCTAGTACTGGTTAGGTGAACTGTCCGCCTTATATGACTCTGACTATTGACAAGGGGTAGTTAGAACTCACAACAAACAAACAAAGCAATAGTACTGATAATATATACAAATAATTGACAATAATTTACGGTGAATTATAACTTTGTTACAACAAACATGACTATCACATGAGTACAATAAGAAATTCTACCACTATTTAATGATTGACCTCCTGATTTAATATATTCACAGATGTGTTGAAACCATGTATTTATGATGCAGCATGGGTTGGCTCGGTTTATGACGGTTGTATTTTCAGGACATCATTATTACAGACTTGAGAGAGGTATTTGCTATCTTAACATATAGCAAAGTTTGACATTAATTTAATTGAATCACGTACACGGTGATTTACAGTCAAACTTGTGTTAACGGCCACCTCTGAATCAATGCCCACCCTGTGAATGAAGGTCATTTTTTAAAAACGTTATCATTTAGAACAAAATTATTTCCGAATGAAGGCCAACTGTCAATAAAGACCACATTATGCCTTTCCCATGGATGGCCTTTGTTCACAGGTTTAACTTTGTTTTACATAAAAATGATATGAAGACTTCAATGTAGTTTGTTCTTTCTTATTAAGACGAACGAATTTAACATAAACATCCATACCTGTGAAGACACATGCATTGGGCGTGAGTCACACGCAAGTCCTAGGGTTTTTATGTGTGCAATGCTCAATCTCAGTGTATTCCAAGTCACACGCAAGTCCTAGGGTTTTTATGTGTGCAATGCTCAATCTCAGTGTATTCCAAGTCACACGCAAGTCCTAGGGTTTTTATGTGTGCAATGCTCAATCTCAGTGTATTCCAAGACACACGCAAGTCCTAGGGTTATTATGTGTGCAATGCTCAATCTCAGTGTATTCCAAGTCACACGCAAGTCCTAGGGTTTTTATGTGTGCAATGCTCAATCTCAGTGTATTCCAAGTCACACGCAAGTCCTAGGGTTTTTATGTGTGCAATGCTCAATCTCAGTGTATTCCAAGTCACACGCAAGTCCTAGGGTTTTTATGTGTGCAATGCTCAATCTCAGTGTATTCCAAGTCACACGCAAGTCCTAGGGTTTTTATGTGTGCAATGCTCAATCTCAGTGTATTCCAAGTCACACGCAAGTCCTAGGGTTTTTATGTGTGCAATGCTCACCCTCAGTGTATTCCAAGTCACACGCAAGTCCTAGGGTTTTTATGTGTGCAATGCTCAATCTCAGTGTATTCCAAGTCACACGCAAGTCCTAGGGTTATTATGTGTGCAATGCTCAATCTCAGTGTATTCCAAGTCACACGCAAGTCCTAGGGTTTTTATGTGTGCAATGCTCAATCTCAGTGTATTCCAAGTCACACGCAAGTCCTAGGGTTTTTATGTGTGCAATGCTCAATCTCAGTGTATTCCAAGTCACACGCAAGTCCTAGGGTTTTTATGTGTGCAATGCTCAATCTCAGTGTATTCCAAGTCACACGCAAGTCCTAGGGTTTTTATGTGTGCAATGCTCACCCTCAGTGTATTCCAAGTCACACGCAAGTCCTAGGGTTTTTATGTGTGCAATGCTCAATCTCAGTGTATTCCAAGTCTTACGCAAGTCCTAGGGTTATTATGTGTGCAATGCTCATTCTCAGTGTATTCCAAGTCACACGCAAGTCCTAGGGTTTTTATGTGTGCAATGCTCAATCTCAGTGTATTCCAAGTCACACGCAAGTCCTAGGGTTTTTATGTGTGCAATGCTCAATCTCAGTGTATTCCAAGTCACACGCAAGTCCTAGGGTTTTTATGTGTGCAATGCTCAATCTCAGTGTATTCCAAGACACACGCAAGTCCTAGGGTTATTATGTGTGCAATGCTCAATCTCAGTGTATTCCAAGTCACACGCAAGTCCTAGGGTTTTTATGTGTGCAATGCTCAATCTCAGTGTATTCCAAGTCACACGCAAGTCCTAGGGTTTTTATGTGTGCAATGCTCAATCTCAGTGTATTCCAAGTCACACGCAAGTCCTAGGGTTTTTATGTGTGCAATGCTCAATCTCAGTGTATTCCAAGTCACACGCAAGTCCTAGGATTTTTATGTGTGCAATGCTCACCCTCAGTGTATTCCAAGTCACACGCAAGTCCTAGGGTTTTTATGTGTGCAATGCTCAATCTCAGTGTATTCCAAGTCACACGCAAGTCCTAGGGTTTTTATGTGTGCAATGCTCAATCTCAGTGTATTCCAAGTCACACGCAAGTCCTAGGGTTTTTATGTGTGCAATGCTCAATCTCAGTGTATTCCAAGTCACACGCAAGTCCTAGGGTTTTTATGTGTGCAATGCTCAATCTCAGTGTATTCCAAGTCACACGCAAGTCCTAGGGTTTTTATGTGTGCAATGCTCACCCTCAGTGTATTCCAAGTCACACGCAAGTCCTAGGGTTTTTATGTGTGCAATGCTCAATCTCAGTGTATTCCAAGTCACACGCAAGTCCTAGGGTTATTATGTGTGCAATGCTCAATCTCAGTGTATTCCAAGTCACACGCAAGTCCTAGGGTTTTTATGTGTGCAATGCTCAATCTCAGTGTATTCCAAGTCACACGCAAGTCCTAGGGTTTTTATGTGTGCAATGCTCAATCTCAGTGTATTCCAAGTCACACGCAAGTCCTAGGGTTTTTATGTGTGCAATGCTCAATCTCAGTGTATTCCAAGTCACACGCAAGTCCTAGGGTTTTTATGTGTGCAATGCTCACCCTCAGTGTATTCCAAGTCACACGCAAGTCCTAGGGTTTTTATGTGTGCAATGCTCAATCTCAGTGTATTCCAAGTCACACGCAAGTCCTTGGGTTATTATGTGTGCAATGCTCATTCTCAGTGTATTCCAAGTCACACGCAAGTCCTAGGGTTTTTATGTGTGCAATGCTCAATCTCAGTGTATTCCAAGTCACACGCAAGTCCTAGGGTTTTTATGTGTGCAATGCTCACCCTCAGTGTATTCCAAGTCACACGCAAGTCCTAGGGTTTTTATGTGTGCAATGCTCATTCTCAGTGTATTCCAAGTCACACGCAAGTCCTAGGGTTATTATGTGTGCAATGCTCATTCTCAGTGTATTCCAAGTCACACGCATTTAAAAAATAAAAAATAAGAAAATCGTAGAAAATCTTTAATTGATCGGCAATGAACATGAAACAGTTTCATTCCATAAAGGTACGACTTTTACATTCACTGAAGTAACCTACGATATTTTATATAGGAGTCAGTTGGCTTGTCCGTCCAAGGTACATAATTTATTATAATCAGTAATGATTCTGGGCAGATAGGTCTATTTTGGGTTAAAAAAAACTCTTTTTTTTCTCTGTGGTGGTTTCTCTGGCTTCTGGGGGTGTCTGTCTCTGGCTTCTGGGGGACTTTGTCCCCACAGTCCCACGAGGGTCAACCGAACCTGCGACCCTAACTTTGCTCTTCCCAGACCCTTGACAGCTATGAACATCCAGTCTTTGGACCGCTTACGTAATAAACAATCGTGCTTTAAATTGAATCCCAGTGAAAAACGAACTCAGAACAGTTATATAAACTCAGTCTTAGTTGGAATCTCCACTGTGTTTTGAGCTGAGATTTTATAAAATGTTTATTACCTCGTATTGTGTTTGTACAAGTACTAAATGTTTATGGTGATACAGGAGATTTCATTCACTTAGATTATCAATAACAGTTCATCATTATGTGGTTTCAGGTAACATGGAAATAAGAAACAAGGCATTTGGGCGAATCATTCATGCTGACTACCAACATTATTTAACTCAAATGAGCGAAAGTCACAGCAAGCAATATGTGACATTAATGGATTCGAGGTAATACTTTATTTACTGATCATTACATGAAACATTTGTTCTTAAGGTAGTTCGCGGTGTTGCTCGGCAAAAAAGAAAGCGTGTTAGAATGGCATGAAATTTGGAGGAATTATACCTGAAGTAGCAGCGCTTACGAAAATATAGTTCTTTTTAAAGTTTGACGTCGGTAACCTAGCAACTAAACGACGTTAAAACGCCACCTAGCGGCACCAGCTATGTGAAAGACTCGTTATACTTTTTCCCTTGTAGCTTTGCTATAAATTGTCATAGACTGAAAATTCGCACTTTGTGAATGAGCGAATGCAGTTGTCTACCGAATGGTATTCTTCAGTGCTTTGAATATCCATGACTGCCCGGCGCGTCGGAAATTAATCGACGTCAAAACGTCATTATGGGAACGTTTTTTCAACGTAAAATATTCAGATAAATGCAAATGTAGCTAAAACGCCGTGGTAGAAGTTTTTCAAAAATTAACATTATGTAAAACATTAATTTATCTACACATTAAGCGAAAAAAATCCATACCTCTGCAGGCCACTTTTTTCAGTATCGTAACGTTTCCTGCACCACTTGAAATGAAAACAACGTCATTATTTAGGCCATTTTCGCGCTTTATACTTGGTTTATTGTAAGCGCATGTTAATTTTATGTTTCCATAATATATATTTGTAGACTTTTAACAATTCCAACAATTATAGTTAGGAACGTAATATACTTTTTAGTCGACAATAAATGCTTTTGCCGACAAATCTATCGTCTTCTTTTAGTAAGTTGTAATGTATGCAGTCATAACAATATTAATGTCGATATGCTACCGTATTATTAAAACAACAATGTTTCTATGTTAACTCTGTTGTTTATATTTTGAAGATAACAACATATCATGATATTTTTTTACTATCAATAATATAAAGTACCGGACGGGTATTGATTTCTTACATACATTTTTTCACACCTCAATGAAGCTGCACTGTAAGTAATATGTATTTTACAATACATGATAATCGGTTGATATACAAAATATAACACGTTCAGTCACGTACAGTTAGCAGGGTACAAGTATCACGTGATATCTTGGCTTGGCCCATCAATGCCATAACGACTTAATGTCAGATTTATATGGTTGATTGTATGCCTCCGCTCGCTGTAGTTTTAGCGCAACATGTAGTAATAAGCTTTGCGTCCGATGACAAGTTTAGTTTTTCGTAAAAGATTTTTGCAACTTCACAGCGACTTCCTTCACACTGAAAACCTGTAATTTTTCTCAACATCCAGGACAAACATAATAAAGTCCTCTCATGTTGGAGCATCAGAAACTGCGTAATGCATAACATATTCATTTTTAGCAAATTTTGTACGAAACATTCCTGCGTGTGTTTACTAATTCTGGACGTTGTTATCTGTACAGTGATAGACTGTCCGCAAAACCACATACACCAGGAAAAGGCGTATTTTTGAATGATGACTTTTGAGTTAAATGCAAAAATTGATTTACTGAACTTCTTCAGCCGATGACTTTTCGGCGAAATTTACACAATTCTTTGTCGAGTGACCAACCATCGTCACGTGTCCTGAAATTAATCTGATTTAGTTCAGTATTCGATAAATGTGACAATCAAGAAAATAAAATTTATTAGCGGTGTCAACTGAAAATAAAGGTGTGTTGCGCGCTGTAAATAATTGATATACCGAAGTTATAAAAAATCCATGCAGAACTCGTGGCAACCAATAGGAAAATCTTTAAAATAATTCTTAACTTGTCATAAACAAAAATATCTACAGCATAGATACTTGGTTTGTACATGTAGCATTATCTAGTAGACCTCTACCTGCTTCATTCAAATTATGGTCATGGGGTAAAAATTGGCCCCGTCCCGGGAGTTACTTGATTTTACATACAATCATAAATATATGAAATCGTTTAAAATCTTTTTGTCCAAAGCAAGTCCTTGAGCTATGATATTTGGTGTGAAACATTGTCTAGCAGACATCTACCAAGTTTGTTCAAATGATAGCTCCGGGGTCATTTCTTCTTGTGAGCGATTATAGGTAAAAAGTAAAAGGATATGTTTATAGTCAGAAATTTATATTCATAATCAACCGACTTTCACAAGTTACCCCCAATCACTGGGTTATGGGCAAGTTCGAGATTCGCGAGATATTTTTTCTGCCCGTAATTTTCCATTTACGCGCACCCGCATTTTGTTAACATACACTCAGTTTGAATAAAAAATACGTTAGTAACATTTTTTTCTGTCATTATGTGAATTTCATTCGTGTCCCAAACGCAGCAACTGTTCATAAATTGCATATTTGTATGTGCATTCAACCTGACCTTGTGGCGTGTATAAATTTAAACAAAAATGAACATGTACATCTTTGAACATACAGTGTTTCGGATTTTTTCTCTTCACAATAATAGTTTTCGTACATCGATGTCTTCATGATCAAGTTAAAGTATTAATCAGATTATCAACTCTTAGATAAAACAACCAAATTTGATGAATATTGCTCCCACCATACGCTGTCTTTATGTGCTTAATGATTTACGTCATTTTGGCATGGTGTGAGTTTAGGAAACGTTACGATACTGAAAAAAGTAGCCTGAAGAGGTATGGATTTTTTTCGCTTAATGTGTAGATAAATGAATGTTTTACATAATGTTAATTTTTGAAAAACTTCTACCACGGCGTTTTAGCTACATTTGCATTTATCTGAATATTTTACGTCGAAAAAACGTTCCCATAATGACGTTTTGACGTCGATTAATTTCCGACACGCCGGGAGGTCATGGATATTTAAAGCATTGATGAATACCATTCGGTAGACAACTGCATTCGCTCATTCGCAAAGTTCCAATTTTCAATCTATGACAATTTATAGCAAAGCTATAAGGGAAAAAGTACAACGAGTCGCTCACATAGCTGGTGCCGCTAGGTGGCGTTTTAACGTCGTTTAGTTGCTAGGTTACCGACGTCAAACTTTAAAAAGAACTATATTTTCGTAAGCGCTGCTACTTCAGGTATAATTCCTCCAAATTTCCACCCCTGAAAAAGACCATCCTGTCAATAAAGGTCATTATCTTAAAAACCGTATTAGATAATTGAGAACAAAATGAATTCCGAATAAACGCCATCTGTTAACAAAGGCCAACTTTTGTCTTTCCAAAGGATGGCCTTTGTTCACAGGTTTGACTGTACATGTAGTGGGTATATGAAAAGATATTATTGGGTTTTATAATACGTGTGACCAAAGTAGGACGATTATGTTGAACTTAGATCACATGTTTGATCTGTTATGTACAGTGAGCCTGACATTTATCTGCAGGCTTAGATCGATTTTTTATTTAATTTAAGTCTCACTGATTTACACATTTATTTATTAATAGTCACTTTATCATACCCCCAAACAAAGTTTGAGAGGGGGTATATTGGAATCACTCTTTTGGTCGGTTGGTCAGTCGGTCATTGCAGCTAGGTCAGTCGATCGGTCGGTCGATCCGTCCGCATACACAAGTTTGTGAAGCAAACTACATATACTTCCACTTTTTAAAGCTATTGCTATGAAACTTGAAATATGTTATCATCATGAAGTGTAGATGTGCAACACACAATTATCATGCCCATTGATCCACTCATTCCAGAGTTATGTGCCCTTTAAAATAGTTGTATAATGTACTACCGTATCCTTAGTGTCAAAGCGGCGGTGGGGTATAAGTCACCTCTGTGAAAAAGCTCCAGTTTTTATCTTTATAATTTTTATGTGTAAGTCATTTATGAATAATCCCTTTTTGTTATTATTATCATCATATATAAGGACGGAAAAGAAATGCAATGTACCTTAAATATGTAGCAAAAAATATTTCTTGGCCTAAAATGATGAAATACAGTCAAGCCAAATCTCTGTCAATGTCCACAATAGACATCGGTCTGGTCCAGTTGAGGCATGCTCTATTAGAAGAGTGGGAAAACATCCCCATGGCAACAGTTAACCGACTGACGAATTCCATGCATAGGAGAGTCATAGCTGCGACAAATACTTGAAGATGCCATACAAGATATTGAACAAGCTTTGATTCTCCATGTGCAGTCAGACATTATACGTTTTTACTGGGGATGGGCTACTGTCAATAAGAAGTCTTTTTCTTATGACCTATTGGTCACACTGGAATGAAATTTTGTCAATATGTTCAAACATTATCGGTGGAAAACATAAGTAACTATTTGGAATATTAAAGTAAGTTATACACCTTAAAACTATATTGAAAGGTGACCCAGCTTTTCATTTTCATCCTAGTATATGTTATTATTATTATATGAGTAAGTTATTTATGAATAGTCACTTTATTATTATTATATGAGTAAGTTATTTATGAATAGTCACTTTATTATTATTATATGAGTAAGTTATAAATGAATAGTAACTTTATTATTATTATATGAGTAAGTTATAAATGAATAGTCACTTTATTATTATTATATGAGTAAGTTATTTATGAATAGTCACTTTATTATTATTATATGAGTAAGTTATAAATGAATAGTCACTTTATTATTATTATATGAGTAAGTTATTTATGAATAGTCACTTTATCATTATTATATGAGTAAGTTATTGATGAATAGTCACTTTATTATTATCATATGAGTAAGTTATTTATGAATAGTCACTTTATTATTATTATATGAGTAAGTTATAAATGAATAGTCACTTTATTATTATTATATGAGTAAGTTATTTATGAATAGTCACTTTATCATTATCATATGAGTAAGTTATTGATGAATAGTCACTTTATCATTATTATATGAGTAAGTTATTTATGAATAGCCACTTTATCATTATTATATGAGTAAGTTATTGATGAATAGTCACTTTATTATTATTATATGAGTAAGTTATTTATGAATAGTCACTTTATCATTATTATATGAGTAAGTTATTTATGAATAGTCACTTTATTATTATTATATGAGTAAGTTATTTATGAATAGTCACTTTGTCATTATTATATGAGTAAGTTATTGATGAATAGTCACTTTATTATTATTGTACAGAGTGTCCCAAAAGAAAGGTTACACGTTCATACATGTTTAATGTGCCTTTAAATTGCAGATTAAGACATACTATTTATATAGACATGTATAGACAAGTTTTTTTGTGTAAGAGAACCTTATAAATATCTTCAGAATTTGCAATTTAATACAAATTTGAAAACGAAAGTGCATTTTTCATCCTTGACGTCGCTTTAGTAATTTATGACGTTTTTGATGTGACAACCTTTCATCCTCTTTACTTATCACACACGCACTATGAAATCTATACCACTTTAACATCTCAACAACATGTCCTTGTTCGATGGATTAGGACTGTGGTCCTTTGAAAAATATTCCAAAAGAAAGAAGTTGCATGGATTGAGGTCAAGACTATGCGCGAGTCAAGATATTCCGCAATCCTTCACCTCCGGATATCGTCTGAATACTACTCAATCACTGAACATATTGTTTAGAAAGTATAGTACAATACTTGATATGTATATGCTGTATCCTGTATGAATCATATGTTTTGTAATGTATGGGACTTCTTGATATTCAAAAGAGACCACAACGTATACACACCAGTGAGAAACTCGCGGGTGCAATGTCGTGCCATTGTATAATTGGACAATTCATCTTTAAAGATACGGTGTCTTTCAGTGATTGAAACAAATCAAATGCAATGTAAAGAAAATTAAACAAAGACATGTATATTTTAAGTGATAGAAAATTTCATCGTGTTTGTATAGTAAGTGAAGAGGATAAAAAGTCATCAAATGAGAAACGTCATCAATTACTGAAACGAGTCAAGGATAAAAATGCACTTTTTCAAAGTATTAAATTTCAAAATATATTTCTGAAGATATTTATAACGTTCTCTTAGTACACAAAAAAACTTACATCTTTGATCTTCATGTCTATATATATAATATGTATCAATCTGCAATTTTAAGGGCCATTAAACATGTATGAAAGTGTTACCTAATTTCTTTTGGGACACCCTGTATAAGTAAGTTATTTATGAATAGTCACTTTATTATTATTATATATGTTAGTTGTTTAAGAATGGAGTCACTTTATTATTGTCATATGTGTGCGTTATTTAAGAATAAAGTCAAATGGAGTCAGTTCATAATTATTATATTTTATAAGTTACTTTACGCATAGAGTCCCTTCATAACATTTATTTATCTGTAAGTAATTTACGAATAAAGTCACTTTATTGTTATTACATTTTCATTACAAATGTATTCATTATTGGAGTTGTCTATTACTTTTATCTATATGACAGATGTAGATAATTATTTAATGAAATTACTTCATTATCATTCAGTTCTATTCAAGAGGGACTTCTTGTAAATATTGAATGTTGCCTTGAACTCAAACTTCTTTGTAGATTTTTTAGGTGTAAAAGGAAACTACCTAGAGATCATAGGGGTGACTTATTCATCAAGGAAATTACTTACAATTTGTACATAATAATATGTTGCCAGCCTGCTTAGTTAGATCCTGGGAGCACTATATAGACTATATAGGCAATTGTCTACAGTATGTTTTTTTCTGAAAGTGTATGGAAAGACTCTCAGTGTCTACCATCTGGGTGTTGGGATTTACTCCGTTACCGCCATTTTTTTAGCGTTACCATAATTGAAAGTTAACATAACAGATCAAAATAATTTGGGTTAAAGGTTTTTTAATCATAATTATATGCACAGAAAATCTAAACAAGAGTGCAAAAAAAGTTAAACACCTCATTAAATGTGGTATAATTTACATTATTTTATCATTGAAATAAGGTCACAAATACTCTAAAATATTCTATTATCATCATATGCTTACCGTTTCTGGATCCAGCAGAACACAATTTAATGAGTAAATGGTACTCAATTGTATTTAAGGTTGACAAGGTGACAAAAAGGTCGAAAATATATATAAATGTAGAAAATATTTGTATATTATTAACTGCGTTCGTTACCAAAATATAACTATGAACATATTAAGTACATGTATAACTATATCTTGATATGTTTTTGCATCAGACATTATAAAATCTAAAGTGAAATTTAGGCTTAGATAAAAACCATTTCGCTATAAAAAATTTCAAATCAAGCAATCAAATCAAATCATATCATATCAATCAATTGTTAATAAATAAATATTTTCATTAATTAAATAAAAGTTTAATTTAGTCTATCAATTTCAAACCAATTAATAGATATGTTTCTTTTTTCAATGATTATGCAATTGTAACGTGTGACCTAGTAGTGGCCATGAAATCGTACTTATTGGTTTGGCAGTTTCCGGGCAAATTCACTAATGTCATAGTGAGAACGGGTGTATTTCACAAATTAAGCTCCATCTTCGGTACATCTATGTAAAGAGATGAACGACGGTGGTCTCGCGGAACTTATGATAAAATTCGAAATTGTGCCAGTGGTTCTCTTGGCAAAGTGATGTTTGGGATACACTAAAACCATGCTCTATGGGCACACAAGCTCCTTATCGTACAACTGATCAGTTCAACATGACATAGACCTGAAGCTTTTCCTGGTCATTTCGTCTAAGTCGAGTGCCGTATATTGAGTCACTAACTGAACCAACAACTAGCCATTCTACAGAATGCGTATCCTATGTTGTTAATGGTAACGCCTAATTAAGTAACTGCAGAGTCTTACAGCAGTTCCGGACACATAGGAGCAAGTAGCTGATATGATTTCTTATCAGTTGCCTAAGACGTCTAGTGTAGACTTTATATCAGACACATACAACAAGCAGTCTATTCAATCAGATGAACGCCGATGACGTGGGGCAGCTCCCAACGTTCTTGCTCTCAGATAAAAAAACAGTAACTCCATGAAATCGGAAGGGCTTCATGTCTAATGACGACAATAAGACACAGTCGATAAAGCCAATCTTTGAGCAGTGGAAGTCCAATCCATATGCTTCAAGAATATATGCAGAAGTCTTATAGAGATGGCGTCACAGTCACACTAATTGAGAATTAAAGCACTGATATTACTGTCAGGAGCGAAGTTTAAATGTGTTAGATAAAACCATCCTTAAACAATTTAATGACCTGTTTTATCATTATTTTGAATTAGAAATTGAATGTGAAGTATGTATAGACTGTACACAATGTACATCAACAGTCATGATCTATTGAGGCATTACAAGCTGCTGCATATTTTGAAAATCAAAACAATTTCAGTGCATTCAGCGCTTTGATCTATATTATATACCGTTATTATTTTATATAAGCAATCTATTATACTGTATGCTGAACTTCTGACCTTGTGTCATTATTTTATCTCACTACTCTCAGAGACACTATAGTGTTCCAGCGCTACTATACTGAATGAAACTACATGCATTTTCAATACGTAGTGAATTTCGTTACCTCACAGTTAATGATGAAACGGACGTACCAACAGAATCCTGCATGTATCTCCAACTTTTATCAAAACTACTACAAAGTCTGCAACGTATACTATTTTTCAAAGCGGGTGTATGAGGCGTCACGTAATTGTAATTATAAAAAGTAATGTATTGCTATAGGATATAAATGAAGATTACATGACAAAATTGGCCAATTAACACGCATGTTTGTTCTGATGAACTTTATAGTACCATTGAGACATTTGTACGAGTGGTTTGTTGTATGGTCAAACAAAGTACAACGATATCAATAAACTGAGTTATGACAAGTATCAAAGCCATGCTTGTGTTCTGAACGCTTTAAGTGGTATGGACTTGAGCTTACTCCCTCCCTGTAGATCTCGTCTCGCATGTTCAATGTGTTACGGGTAATTATAAGGTGTATATTTGAACCTATGCAAAGAGGGCAATCCTGATCTTCAAAAAGTGGATGAAAGTGGTTGGACATTATGTCCTGACAACATGCTTGAATATAACTGCTACGACGATAATATTGTACCAAAGGCAAGCGACGCAGAAGACATTGATGATAAAAACGTCATTGCGCTGATTAGTGAGTTCGATGTTGTCTATGAAACAGAAAGTGGTGAGGATGTGTGAAATTCGTGAACGTTTGCCACCAGAACAAGAAAAATATCCTGATGATAATGTGTACAGCTTATGACACCTGACAAACGTAAATAAAATATCATGTAACAAATGGTAACGTAAATGACACGAACATGTTTGTGTATGTCAATGGCACAACGTTTATTGTACTGTCGCTGTCAATTTAAATTTTGATTGTTCCATAAATACATATTCTTAGAATACATTTGATGATGATTTTATAACAGTTTCATAGAAGATTTAATGTTGTTAC
Organism: Lutraria lutraria; assembly: GCA_964023205.1. Taxonomy (NCBI): domain Eukaryota; kingdom Metazoa; phylum Mollusca; class Bivalvia; order Venerida; family Mactridae; genus Lutraria; species Lutraria lutraria. The sequence goes on from OZ026849.1 coordinate 20,774,119, forward strand.
TCGTTTAAGAATCATTTAAAAAAGAAACTTGAATAAAACCATGTAATGTAAAATACATTCAGTGACGAATTAGAAAAGTTGGAATGTTAATTTACATGTATGTATTGCTAGTAATCAAGTATATATATGTTTTATGCACTGGAAAGCGTGTTAAGTACTTATCGTATAAAAAGTAACGTTGTGTAACGTAAACTGCTATAATGGCAGTCATACTTTACCACATTTGTAACTAGAAATGTTTTCCAGTTATGGGTGTTAATGAATGTATCATAACTACCTATCACTGTATACCTAATTGATCATAGTATGTCATCACACTAATATGAATGATTTCAATGTAACACGTATAATTTTATATGTAACGTATTTCACGTAAAATGAAGATAAAAACATGAAGATGTGGTAATATTTGCCTAATATGAATAAAAACTTTGTTTACGACTGCTTTTGTGTTAATTGAACATTTACAAATGTCACTTCCTTGTCATTTTAGGGTAACGAAGGGTAACGCAAATTACAGAACATATATAGTGTAATAAAGTAAAAAACATGCATGTGATCGACAAGTAACGCCGCTGCTAACTTATAATGGTCAAAGCAATTGTTCAAATTGATGAATTATTGAAAATATCTTGTATTAGGCTTCTAACCAAAAAATAAACTTATTTTTCGGTAACGGTAATTAGCATGCTGTAGTTCACAAACGCCCAAACCCCCAGACTGTAGACACTGGGAAAATGATCAGCAGTCAATTGAGCTTTAAAAAAATGGTGTCTACAAAAATGCCTCCGGGGGAGGGTTTCGCCCAGTAGCCCATAGTCTAATAGGCCTATCTACGGTTCTTGAGTTTGAGCCTTGACCTTTTTTATGTGTACCAAATGTGTCACTTACGTACATAATCAATGACAGTTTATTATTTTGTGGTTACAGGTCAAGTGTATGTCTTCAATGAATGTGGCTATCACAAGACACTTCAAACATAAGACTATGCTCGGGAGGTTTAACGTGCGATAAATTACCAACACAGATCAACACCAATTAGAACAAGAATGACAGTCAGCAATATGTTGCAATACACGACTTTGAGGTGAGTTTTTATTTAATGATTGTATAGTACATGACTCACTCAATCACAGTTGGTGTATTGGTCTAGTCACATATATATATAGTTTGACAGTTACTTACTTATCCAGCCCATTACATACTTAGTCAGTTGCATATTTAGTCAATAACATATTATTTGATCATGCACTTGTATATTTAGCTAGTCACTTACATACCAAGTCAGGCACTTACATACTTAGCCAGTCATACACTTACTTAGCCAGGCACTTACATACTTAGCTAGTCATACACTTACTTAGTCAGGCACTTACATACTTAGTCAGATAAGTACATACTAAGTCAGGTTCTAACTTATTTAGTCAGGTCCTTACATACATGTTGAGGCACTTAAATACATAGTTAGTCACTTACATACTTGGTCAGACTCTTATATACTTAATTAGTCACTTACAAATTTAGCTAGTCACTTACATAATTATAATGGATGACTTTAGAAACGCATCATGTATTTCTTCAAATATTTTCCTTCACATAGTCATTAGTAAGAAAATCAGCCTATTAGGTAACATTATAAATCATAATTCGTCATTACCAATGAAATTCCATGCAATTGGACCACGTGGTAACCGGCACGTGGTGAACATGCATCAAATAGAAAACATGCTGAATAACACCAACAAGGTAGCTGGGTGTTTTTCAAATTCCGTTTTAGATAGTCAGATAGACTAACTTACTTTTACTTAAGGTTGGACCGATGCATCTAAATGTTGATGCATTGCGATACCGAGTGTCCCAATAGTATCGATCGATAATTAAAGTCTCGATCCAATATTATCGCCGATTATACAGTTAGCTAAACTGTCAATAGTTACGATATTTTGCTTCTTATAAAGTTTATTATCACTTTAAAAATAAATAAGCACAAAATACAGTATTTGAACTGAATTGTATTAATCTATATTAGTCCAATTCATTTTAAATCATTTCCACAAACATTTTAGTATGTATTTACAGCCAAGTTATATCTTACACTGTGCAAATTTGCATTTACAAATCATGGCAAGATTTATTATACTCCCAGATATGAAATATATGGGGGCTATATTGGATTCACGCTTGACAGTTGGTCGGTCTGTGCGTCTGTAGACAATTTGTCCGGACAATTTCTCAGCAACTACAAACAGGATTTCAATGAAACTTCACAGAAGTGATTAATAGTAAGTCTTATTGTGCATGCTTTAACATGTTTTTGTTTAGATTTATTCTCACTGAGTTATATAAGATCACAGGACTCGGTGCGAGGTAGATTTGTCTTTGGTCTGGTTCTAAGATTTGTCATATGGTATTCTTAACAGTAAGATCTTGACTAAATAAAAAACAATGATGTCGACTTGAAATAGTGTATTGTTATTATGTTGCATTACTCCGTTTAGCAACCAGTGACTTGCTTAGCAACCAGTGACTCTCCTTAGCAACATTTGATTTCCTTAGCAACCCATGACCGGTACATGATGGGCTAGTTTTCCTTGTATCACTAATTGGAGAATTTAAATTTGCTGACCCAATTTAAAGTAAATATCACACAAGTATCCTCTATCAATAAGCATAAAAATGAAACACAACCTGTACACCTTGTCTAGGTGAGCAATACAGGACCATCATGACACTCTTGTTTTCGACGAATCACGATTTCTTTAAGTTTTGCAGATGACAGAGTTTGTCTGTACTGAGGTCTACATTCATGTTACTTATAATGACGGTTCTGTTGTAGAGCATGTCCGCTTCGATAGAGGCAGTACAATGGTTTGGCACACAATTAATTATGGTTTTCTTTTGGACCTTAGTCTGATTCAATGCAATTTTGCACAATGAAGTGCATGCAGGGCCCGTGCTCTTTCACTGCTTCAACGAACAGCAACAACCGTCATTTGACGTTCCAACAAGACAATGCTCGCATTCACAGTGCCTGTCACAGTCGGAATTACCTAGTGAACCATGGAATTAACGTTCTCGATTGGCTTTCGGTATCTCCTGATATGAACTGTATCAAGCACATGTGGGATGAGCTGGGACGTAGACTTCAACGTCGTCCACAAAAACCGCATAACGTCTGTTAGCTTTGGTTAGCACTGCAACAGAAAGGGCAGAACATCCCTATGCTAACCATCCAATGCTTAGTGAGGTCGATGGAACGACGTGTACAAACTGAAATAATGAATAACAGGGGCAATAACTGCTACTGATTTCAGAAACGCTTAATATAGACACTGACTTTATTTGATTGGCTCTACCACAGTCACAGAAATATATCGATTGCGCATTTCTAAAGTCCATCAGTATACTTAGTCGGGTTTTAAAGTACTTATCTAGTCACAGTGTGTGTCATGATATATGATACCATTACAACAGCTTATATCCTTTGATTTAATTAACCAAATTTATTATTCAAAAACGCAGTTAAAGTAGACGAATATAATTTTTGTACAGAAAATTACAGGCTTCAATATGACTAAATTGTTCACACAACAACACAATTTTCAATTCTTACAACAGATGTTCAATGCGACGTACATTTTGAACCAAATTTACATTGAGTTGACATACAGTTGGGGTAGAAAAATTAACTTTCTTTGATTAAATTACCCCAGACTGTAACAATACTCAGGTGAGCGATATAGGGCCATCATGGATTTAAGTTTCTTAATTAGCCAAAGCATTTGAAGCTTAGTAAATATACAATTTTAGGATACCCTTATTGCATTGTTCGTGTAACAATAACTGGGGAAAAAAGGCTCTCAAAGTAAGATTAACTGATTTCTGCACCTTGCTTATATGTCATCATATTAGAAAACAAAGATCTTGCAGGCAACATCATAACGAAAATGTGATGTTGAAGTTTCTCGAATTTTGACGTTCATAAAAAACTTAACTGAGTGTGTAATGAATTATGGTCTCTGTGAGGAACCCTTGTGGTTTCACATTTTTTGAAACACCCAGTACATATTTAACCCGTCACTTACCTACTTAGCTAGTCACTTACATGCTTAGCTAGTTATTTACATACTTATAGCTAGTCACATACCTACTTAGCTAGTCACTTACTAGTACATATAATTATACTTAGCAAGTTATTTACATACTTATAGCTAGTCACATACCTACTTAGCTAGTCACTTACTAGTACATATAATTATACTTAGCAAGTTATTTACATACTTATAGCCAGTCACATACCTACTTAGCTAGTCACATACCTACTTAGCTAGTCACTTACTAGTACATATAATTATACTTAGCTAGTTATTTACATACTTATAGCTAGTCACATACCTACTTAGCTATTCACTTACTAGTAAATATAATTATACTTAGCAAGTTATTTACATACTTATAGCTAGTCACATACCTACTTAGCTAGTCACTTACATACTTAGCTAGTTATTTACATACTTATAGCTAGTCACATACCTATTTAGTTAGTCACTTACATACTTAGCTAGTTATTTACATACTTACAGACCTAGTTAGTTACTTACGTAATTAGTTTGGCTGTTACATAATTTGTTAGTCTGTTGCACACTTGGTTAGACACTTTCTTATTTAGTTAGTCAATTAAATAATTAGCTGGGGCACCACATACTTTGACCTAAGCTAATCTACGTTTTCCCATGATCCCCTAGATTAATATACATGAGAACAGAACAGTCATTATCTCCCTCTTTTACCTTTCCACAAGCTTTCAAGAGCTAAAAAGCCCCAAACTCTCTTTGGAAGCTACTTTTAATGGGCATGTTACTACAAAAAAAACATTTGTTAGTTGGTAATATACTCAACCCAGCACTGATACTAAGTTTAGTCATTTACATACTGGGATACTTGCATTGATATTTAGTCAGATACTTACATGTGGCAGTTATTTAAAGAATGGCCTTTATTCAGAGGTGACCCCTAACACAGGTTTGATTGTACTTGTTCAGGTACTTTAACTTAGTTTGTCTCTTAATTCTTTGTTAATTAAGCTCTTTTGTGAATAGGTATACTATTAGTTATTAATTTAATTAACACAGGAAAATGTTCTATTTGTAGCATGGTACAGAGAAATAGAATATCGGTGCAGAGAACTTGGATATCGCTCTTTAACTAGATGTATCATCTGTATGATGTTGTGTTGATATTATTTTCCCATAATGTTCCTGTATGGATCAGATGCCTACCAGAGGGTATGTACACAATTAAGTATCAATTCTAGTTCCATAGACATGTCTTAGCTAAGATTGTATCATTGTTATTTTGCATATATTTCAATTATGTTTAATACGGGTCCACTTATTTGTTAAATTCATACACATGTTCTTGAACTAGAACTTCTGTCAGCTGATGGATCCTCATAAAAGCAGGACCCTGAGTGCATTTGGTCTTAGAGTGATCACTTTTTTCAGTACAGTGTTAGTCAATACATAACATTAAGCAACATACAATTAGCAGGTCACTTACCTTGTTATATATATAGACTAAGTAACATACAATTAGCCAGCCACTTACCTTGTTATATACATTAAGTATATTTTGATTTTATTAAACTGTCAAAGCTGAATAATTACATGGTCGCTGAATGTGTTTATATTTACAACTTGGTACCACATTTGATAGTTTCTGTTTATTTCATGGCAAGGGAATGTTCCGTTTTGTTAAAAGTTTTATTCAAACATGTAGCAGGAAGATTATCACATAGCTTACAGTATTGAAGAAAAAAGTAAACACTTGCATCGACCATGAAGTTATGCAGTTTTGACAGATTAATAAAATTGCACAATAATATTACGGCTACCTACAAGTTATATACTCTAACTAACATACACTAATTGACATACAATTAGCCAGTCACCTAGTATATATACACTAATTAACATACGCTAATTGACATACAATCAGCCAGTCACCTAGTTTATATACACTAATTAACATACACTAATTGACATACTATTAGCAACTACAACTACAACTACAAATATTTTATTACATCAAAACAAATACATGTTTTACAGCAAATACATAAATATAAGATGACAAAAACACAGATAAACACTGTTTGCTCGAAGAGCACAATCATGACATGTGGAATTAGGTAAACTATATGTGATCTTAAAAAAGGTATGTGTATATGTATACAGTACTTAAACATTGAAAAGCAATACATAACTAGTTGTTACTTATTCGTGCAAGATTAGCATAGTATATATATTTAGATAAATTTATTAGAGTATGTTTTGCGGTTGTATTCATTAGGTTATACAATTTCTGTATTGTCGGCCAAGTGTAATAGTATTTTTTGATATATTTTTTTCTGAGCAGGGAGTATTTTGGGCAAATTAATAAAAAGTGGTATTCATTTTCTATAAGTCTAGAGTTGCAATAATTACAAGTTCTTTCATTTCTTGATATATTTAAATAACGACCTCGTTCAATAGCTAAATCGTGCGACGATACGCGCAGTCGTGTAAGAGCTATTCTATATTTCGGTTCTGTGATTAAATCAAGATAGTATTCTAATTGGAATGAATGTTTATATAGGGAGTAGTATTGAAGGCGTGTTGAGTTATTAATCGCAGAATACCAGGTTTGCTGGTAAATATCTAATAATCGATTTTCGATTGTTTTATAATTAATGAGCATATTGAATTGGTTGATCCAAAGTGTTGATAATCCTATTTGTTCTAATATTGTCTTAATGTTGTACGCCCAATTATTTCTATTATAACTTTGATTATTTACAGCGTCATTATATAACATTTTATAAGTTTTAAATAATAAGCTTTGATCATTAAGTGTTAATATTTTTACCCAGTATTTTATTGCTATAATTTGTCGATGTATTTTCATTGGGATACGTCCGAGTTCCCCATACAATGTTTCTAAGTTAGTAGAGGGTTTTACGCATAATATTTTTCGGCAGAATTTAGAGAAGATAATTTCTATATTTGGACAGGCGTGGAATCCCCAGACTTCTGCTGAGTAATTAAGAACGGGTAAGACAATTGAATCAAAAAGAGATAATTGTTTGGATATAGGTAGCTCCAGTTGATTTAAGTCTATAAATAAATTATGCATTGACGACGAAGCATGTTGGGCTATTAGTTTCTGAGTACGATTCCATTGTCCGTTTTTAAAAAAATTCGTGCCTAAATATTTAAAGCTTTCGACAATTTCTAAACGCGTATTATATAGAAAGAAGTCATACGTTGTGTGTCTTCCTTTTTCGAAGATCATTACTTTAGTCTTATTCACGTTTAGTTTAAGTTTCCATGTATTACAATATTGGTGTATATCATTCAAAATAGATTGAAGAGAAATTGGATCATGTGCAAATACAGCAGCATCATCAGCAAATAACAGTAGAAGGATTTGTAAATCGTCAATCGTGACGATGCCGTTTATGATATTGTTTATACTGTCTAAGATATCATTTAAATAGAATAAGCATAGTATACTACTAACAGGATCTCCCTGCTTTACTCCTATGTTTGAATTTATAATTTCTGATTTCATTGAATTGTATTTTATGTAAGACCTTACGTGTGAATACATAGATTTAATGGCATTTGTGAACTTTTCGCTGAGATTTTCGTTTAGTAGTTTTTTCCATAAAAGTATTCGATTTATTCTATCAAACATTTTTTCCCAATCCAAGAATGCAACATATAACTTTTTGTTTAAAGATAAAGTTTTTGCAATTATGGCATGTAGAATAAATATACAGTCTGTTGTCGATTTGTTTCGTTGAAATCCGTATTGGTTGTCAATTATCTTATGGTGCTTATCGGCCCATTTGGTCAATCGGTTAGCAATTAGCTTAGAATATATTTTTGAAAGTATATTATTAAGAGTAATTCCACGGAAGTTTTTCGCTTCGTGTGTGCCGCCTTTAAATATTGGGATGATAATACCTTCTTCCCATTCTGTCGGGAACGTGCCATCATTAAATAGTTTATTGTAAAATTTATTTAAAAATGGTGAAATTATATCAAAAGAATGTTTAAATACTTCCGCTATTAACTGATCGTTGCCGGGGCTTTTTGAGTTATTTTGCGAGAATACCGCGTCTTTAATTTCTTCGTTTGTAAATTTTATGTCTAAATCATAATCGAAGACATTGTTTTCGTGCGGACCATCATTATTAAAGTCCGGGGTATATGTAGGTACATTAACATATAAATCATTGAAGTGTGAATGTATATCTTCAATCGTTATATTATATGGATTATTTTGTTTGTTTTTATATTGTGATTTAATGTTTTTCCAGAACGATTTAGGATTCGATTTTGCTAATTTTGTTATACGCAAGCCTTCAGATTTTATGTGTATTCTTTTTTGCTTTCTCTTAATACGCGTGTATGATCGCTTTTTATCTAAATAGTTTATTCTATTTTCATTAGTTTTATGTCTAAGGAATCTGTTTCTAGCTTGATTAAACAGCTTACGCGCATTATAACAATCCGCGTTGAACCATGGCTTCTTTATTTTGTTTTTATACGGCGAGTTTAATTTTCTACGTTTGCCAAATACTTTAAAGGCATTATCATGCATAAACCGTGTGAAGTCATTAATGGTGTTGTCTATTGTATTATTATGTAAATCGTTGGTCAGCTGGTTTAGATATGTTATTTCATTGGTTAAATTTTCACGAAAGATTGGAACGAGTGTATCGTCCCAGTTTAAAAATAAGTCGGGTGTGATGAGTTGATTTTCATCATGGGTATGTCTATCGGAGTGCATTGTTTCAATACAAAAATGTATAGCGTTATGGTCCGATAGATCTGTTGGTAACATAATTTCAAATGCAGAAATAAACTTAAAATCCTCAGAATTCAGTAAGAGATAATCTACAGCGCTCATGCCGTTTTTATTATAGAATGTAAATTCCCCTATCGATTTGTCAAGATGGAGCCTTCCATTAACTATTAATAAATTTGTGGTTTTACATAAATCAATCAAGCGCATACCATGTGCGTTTAACACGTTGTCTTTGTTTACTCTTAGCCAGTCACCTAGTTTATATACACTAATTAACATACACTAATTGACATACAGTTAGCCAGTCACCTGGTTTATATACACTAATTAACATACTGTGAGTCAGTCAACAAGTTATATACACTAATTAACATACAATTAGCCAGTCACTAAGTTTTATATACACTAATTAACATACACTAATTAACATATAATAAGCCAGTCACCAAGTTTACATACACTAATTAACATACAATTGGCTAGTCACCAAGTTTATGTACATTAATAATAAACATACATGTAGCCAGTCACTGACAATATGTTTATGATAAGGTAAGTGACTGGCTTAGTTTTTAACATAACCTGTTCAAAAATGTGTGTAAGTAATATCATTAATCCCTTAGTGGGTTATATACACTTGGTCTGGTGTAACTTACTTTAGTAACTAAAACTTAGTCAGTTATTTACACGGCCAATCACTAAGTGTTTTAAAACAGGTTAAGTGACTTGTTAATTGCATATAACTATGTAAGTATCTGACAGTCACTTATGTGCGATCTCATAGACTTAGAAATGTCTTACATCAATATGACTATCAAAATATTTCAAGGACAACTCTTTCAAATTAGGTGGTTTGTAAAAAATCCATTATAATGTTTAGTCCAGCTTTCCTTAGACGTCTCTCGCTGGGCATGCATTAATGTTTATGCAGACCTAAGTACTATGTTTATCTACATCCACCATGCAATCATTAAATTAGATCCTGTTTCATGTTCAAGTGAGTCTATGTTAGTTCAGTTTCGATGAGTTCTTTCAGCACTTTGATTTTGTATAAAATCCATAGGTACTCTTCTTCAATTATTGTGTTACTGTATTCATGTTTAATCGATGATGATAATGAGATATACATTGTACACATATACATATCCCCATCTGATTTTGTTCATATGTTGAGATTGTTCTAAAATGTATTATCATTTTTAGCTCATCTGTTTTCGAAGAAAAAGTCGAGCTATTGTGATCACTGCTTCATTTGTGTCCGTTCCAAAACTTTAATGTAGCTCATAAATCAGAAACTATAAGAGGTAGCAACATGAAACTTTATTAGTGGGTAGATCTCACCGAGGTGGTAAACAGATGAGCATTGACACTGCTTGTTGCACTCCTGTCTTATGCTGCCTATGCTTGTTGTATTAGATAATTAAATATGATAATGTGATATATAAAATAGATCATAGGAGCGACAATGTTGTGTTAGGAGCTGTATGGAAATTCTATGGAAATTTTGCTATGAATTTTGGGCATTTTTCCTTTTTTTACTTTCTGCATCATTGTTCTGTATTTAATTGTATTTTTGTTCATATGTTGACACTGTTTTAAATTTTAATGTAATTTTCTGATGCTGCCTTTGTTATATTATGTTATACATGTAGATAAATTTACATGACATTGTGTAAAAGCCACCAGATTCAGTAATTGATTGTGTACTATGTAAACAAAAATTGTTTGATATGTTCTTTTTTTATAAATGATACAAATATTTTCAGTGATTATTGTTGCATTGTTGCATACATTTGTCTGTTTAAAAATAACAATAATAATGATTACTGGACACGTAGCTGACAGGACACTTGACTTACAGGACACATGCTTTACTGCACACTTGACTTACAGGACACCTGCCTTACTGCACACTTGACTTACAGGACACATGCTTTACTGCACACTTGACTTACAGGACACCTGCCTTACTGAATACTTGGTTTACTCAACACTGGACTTACATGACACATGCTTTACTGAACACTTGGCTTACAGGACACTTTACTGAACACTTGATTTACAGGGCACATGCTTTACTGAACAATGGACTTACAGGACACTTGCTTTACTGAACAATGGACTTACAAGACACATACTTTATTGAACACTTAACTTACAGGACATATGCCTCACTGAAGAGTTGGCTTACTCATCACTGGACTTACTGGACATATGCTTTACTGAACACTTGACTTACATGACACTTGTTTTACTGAACACTTGACTTATAAATGGCACTTGGCTTACAGGACACTTGACTTTCTGGATACTTCAGGCACTTGGCTTACAGGAAACAAAACATATAAATGGCATGGCCTACAGGAAAATCGGCTTACAGGAAACGTAACATATAAATCGCAGGGCTTATAGGAAACGTAACATAACTTGACTTTCAGGACTCTTGACTTTCAGGGCACTTGACTTACAGTACACTCGACTTACAGAACACTTGGTGGCTTACAGGAAATTTGACTTAAATGACACATGCTTTACTGAACACTTAAACTACAGGACATTTGCTTTACTGAACACTTGACTTACAGGACACATGCTTTACTGAACACTTGACTTACAGGACATTTTACATACAGGACACATACTTCTCAGAAAACCTGACTTGCATGACACTTGGCTTATTGGACATTTTACATACAGGACACATGCTTCACAGAAAACTTGACTTACAGGACACTTGACTTACTGGATATTTTACATACAGGACACATGCTTTAAAAAACATGCTTTAAAAAAAGCTTGACTTACAGGATACTTGACTTACTTGACATTTTACATACAGAACACATGCTTTTCTGAAAACTCGAATAACAGGACACTTGGCTTACAGGACACTTGCTTCACAGAAAACTTGACTTACAAGACACTTGGCTTACATGACACACACTTCACAGAACACTTGACTTATAGGAAACATGGCTTACATTACACACACTTCCCAGAAAACTTGACTTACATGGCACTTGATTTACAGGGACGTAGCTTACATGACACTTAACTTACAGAACACATGGATTACAGGAAACTTGACTTACAGAACACTCCACTTACAGGACATATGGCTCACATGACACATGCTTTACTGGACATTTGGCTCACTACTTTACTTACTGGACACTTGACTAACTTGATACTTTATTTATATAATTTTTTTATAATGTTAATTTTTTCCGTCCGAATAATGTATTCAATTTTGAACACAGTCCTGAACTTTCATAATTTTCCTCCATTATAGTTCAGGTGAGGAATAGGTAATTTTCAAATATTATTTTACTGATAATGAAATGTACATTTAATCATAAGCTATTGGTAAAAACTAATTTCAGTAATGTACTTTTGGTAATTATTAAACAGTGACATTTTTTTATTTAGAATACATAGCAAGTGTCAGGCGTTCATTTTGTGCTCCTATGGACTCACCTTAACTGCCTACTTTGATAATCTAATGTTTGTTATTTTTCCCTTACCATGCAGACTGTTATTCTATGTTTTCAAATGTATTTGTTTGATTATTACATCGTAATATTTCCTCTTATAAAAGCTTTGTAATTCCAGCAGGGCTGCCAGCAACTATGACTAAAAAAGATTCCCTGACTTTTTACTGATTTTTCACTGACCAAATCAAGTTTTTCACCAACAAAAACCATGCTACATTTTGGCCTCCTCCTTCATACAGCCACCCTATCAACCAATGTCTATTATTTTGTTATCATTTTTTTCAAAACATTACAAACACTTTAAACTTGACAGAGTTACAAACAACCAAATGAAATTAAACTGTGTGCGACATTAAATTTCATGATAGCCCATTAGCCAGTAAAATTAAAAGTAATGTAGTTGAGAAATTTACTGCACCACCGGTCCAATTTATTATGGAAAATCTGTTGTCATAAGAATGTAACAATAGGAGAAGAAGTTGACTGTATAACCCTAATTCCCTTTCAATATATCCAGGTCCAGAAAATATGGCTAAACAATATTTTTATCAAAGAAATTCTTCATCATTCTTAACATTAACGAATGTTGGGCTGTTCGGTGCTTATGAGTGTCAAAGATGCAATACCCATGTCTGATTACAGTGCTTCTTCACAAAAGTTCTTTGACATAAGTGATTAGCCTGAATCTATGTCAATTACTGTTTAGCTTTGGGCTAGTACAAATAGCATGGGCAATCAAAATCTGGGAGACCATATAAACCAACTCAGGCTACCATGTTCAAAAAGTTAATGTCGCACACTGTATAATGAGGTGGCTTTAGTCAATGAGCTCAAATGTGTGTCACTTTGCTCAGTAGGGAAAGGTTTCAAACTCCTATTTGCTTCTACAATAGACAATTTGCATAAAGTAGTAATGATGATGCTCTGCACATACATTGTACTAGTACCCTGCCACTGTCATTTATGTACACGAGATTACCTTCGAGCTTAGATATAATTTTTCCCACAGACTTTTCAGAAAGGTCGCTGGCAACCCTGCATGTCCAGATTCTTTTCAATCTATTGTTGTAATAAGGTAACCCTTACACATTTGGTACCCTGGGTACACTTATGTAAATTTTGCCGTGTTTCTGTTGGCAGAATTTTTTTTTTTTTTCCCTCTCGTTGATTACTATTGTTTACTTGATTTTGTAATATTCGCTTTCTTTGAATATAAAAATGTACTTGTGATATTTCAATTGTATTATACTAGACTTTTGGTGATAATAAAGTTGTTAAACTATTATTTTTCATCATTCAAATTCCTGTGATAAAATGTCAAACAAAAAGCATGACTAGAGGTTTATTACACAAGCTGTTTTGACAGAAGTAAATCACAACACATATCAATAAGCTGAGAAAAAGCTTGTTCCCCGCAATGTCAGTAAATATCAACAGAATGGCATCATCATGAAATGCACAATGCCTTTGGTATAAGTGATGATTCTTGCTGAACAAAATCCAACACCAGGGGTAGAAATCTACAATGTAATAATTATAAAAACCTTAACATGAAGTCATAAAAAGGACCTGATCTAACAAGGCGCTGCGTTCAATATGCCCCTGTTGACATTTGAATAATTCCAAATTAGATCAAAGTAAAGTAGGGCGATATGGGTGGACAATAAGTAACAGACATAAGTGTATATAAGATACTGACTAAACGGACATAAGTGTATATAACCAGACACATAGATAACAGAGATAAGCAACTTCAGTTATTACCTATGTAATATCATGCATGACTGTTACTTTTCCCGAAAATTGCTGATTTTGTAGCAAGTAAACTTCTTACCTACTAATAACACATAATATTTCTAAAAAATATCTACTGGTACCAAATTTTTTTAGGCTGATTGCATTCTAGTGGGTATAGCTAAAAATTAACTTAGAAAATGTAATAAAATATTATTTCCAGCAGAAGTCAACTGTTTCAACTTTCAGAAAATGTATAATTCATATGTGTATGTTATTTAGTTTTTGAGTTTTACCTGCTACAGAATTTACAAAATTATGTCATGCTGATATTTCAAGTTGCCAATCTCTGTTAACTATGTCTCTGATATAACTGACTAAGTGTATATAAGCAACTGATTAAGTGTATATAAACTAAAGTAAGTAATGGACATAAGTGCATATAACTAACTAAGTGTATACAAGTAACGGACATAAGTGCATATAACTAACTAAGTGTATATAACTTAAAGTAAGTAACTGACATAAGTTTATATAACATTACATACATTCCTACATAGCTATATAATGTTCTGGTGTAATTAAAACATTTTCTTTTTTCACAAAATGTTCATACAATTTTACATGTCTGCATTGTTCTTTGCGTATAAAATGTGCTCTTCCACATATTTTTCCCAAGTTCTTTTTGAATTACATTAACATGAAGAGATTTTTTCTCTCAAATACAAATCCTTTGATAATGAAACAGAATGATTGAACTAAAAGAAAACAACTACAATATTTTTTTTTTAATAATATAAGATATTTCTCTAACCCAGTTGTTTGTCTTCCATTGCTGTGTTGTCAACCATATCTACATCCTAGATTATATCATGTATCACCTACAAAAACATCCAAAATTAAATATAAATAAATTCATACAGTTACATGTATCTACAATACAATAGACCTTTATTTTTGTTTCTTTGTCTTAATGATATTAAAAATTATAAGTCAAAGTTCAATAGATGTTTGTGAATGATAAAATACTTGAAAGTAGAATTGTTTTCAATATATTAAGTGAATCAAGCACAGTGAAGCAAAATCATATGGCAACATTGAACATAGCATACATACATAGCTACACTTAACATACATAGCTACACTTAACATACATAGCTACACTTAACATACATAGCTACACTTAACATACATAGCTACACTTAACATACATAGCTACACATAACATACATAGCTACACTTAACATACATAGCTACACTTAACATACATAGCTACACTTAACATACATAGCTACACATAACATACATAGCTACATGTAAAATATAAACAACACATATTATACATAGCTACACTTAACATACATAACTACATATAACAACACATAAGATACATAGCTACACAAAACAAACATAGCTACGCATAAAACATTACAAAGGTGTATAGCTACACATATAAAGAGTAACATAAATACATAGCTACACATATCAACATACATACATAGGAGCATAATATATATAAATTGTAGCATTATATTTATATATACACAGCTACAAATAAAATATAGCAAAGATACATAGCTACACATATAAAATATAACATACACACATGGCTACACATATATTAAAACATTATATACATACATAGCTACACATATAAAATATAACATACATACATAGCTACAATTATAAAATATAACATACATATATAGCTACGCATATAAAATATAACATATGTATACATGGCTACACATATAAAATATAACATATGTATACATGGCTACACATATAAAATATAACATATGTATACATGGCTACACATATAAAATATAACATACATATATAGCTACGCATATAAAACATATACATAGCAACACATATAAATCATTATGGACATTCCCAGTTGATAATTAACTAACACAGAAGGGAAATGAAATTTTGTCGCTCTAATTCAAATTAATTTATTTATTTATGTTGTATGCAGGATAATTGAACTGAAAGATTTTTGTTTATTTGTGTTTTATGCCCTTTTTCAACAATCAGAGTCATATGAGGTGGACAGATCACCTAACCATTATTCCTGGAAAGAACCAGTATTAATCTCCTATCCACCATAAGCAACTGCAAACTTTCTCACATAATGAGACATAGTGGGTAGCTGGGCTCGAACCCATGGCCCTCCATCAGTGAGAGGTTATAGTGATTTGAAGTAAGTGACCTTAACCACTCGACCATGGAGTAGAACTGAAAGAAGAGACAACACCAAAATTTTCTAAGGAAAGATATTTCTCAAATCTTACATGATCTAATATTTGTTACATTTCTAAAAGTAACTTAGTTGTTTGTACTCCAGTGTTGTGTGGACAGATTTCTTAGTAAACCATTCCTACATACAAAGACCACCTACATAACATTAACAAAAATAATTCATGCAGAAATCTACAAAATGAAATTTTTTCTTCCTTTTTTGACATTAGAAAAGAAGAAATACAACAAGATGCTGTGTTCAACAAACAAATTTCGCAAGTTTAAAGTACACAAAATTGCCTAAATATTCCATTTAAGAAAAATAAACAAGTCCCATAACTGCACAAAAAATAATGTGTTAACTGTGAACCAAACTCAGTGGGAAGTGATATACAATACGTGTGTTTGTCAGACTGTTTGTTTGCTAGACTAATTATGTCATTATCACACTATATACAGTCAAACCTGCATGAACAGCCACCTCTCAATAAAAGCCATTCTCTGAATAAAAGCCATTCTTTCAAAAAAAAACATTATTCAATAAATTGACCACTAAATAAAAGCCACATAATGTCTTCCCAAGAATGGTCTTGGACGGCATGTTTTACTTTATGTGTGTTTGTCAGACTGTATATGTGTTTGTCAAACTCTATGTGTGTTTGTCAGACTGTATGTGTATTTGTCAGACTGTATGTGTGTTTGTCAGACTGTATGTGTGTTTGTCAGACTGTATGTGTGTTTGTCAGACTGTATGTGTGTTTGTCAGACTGTATGTGTGTTTGTCAGACTGTATGTGTGTTTGTCAGACTGTATGTGTGTTTGTCAGACTGTAGGTGTGTGTGTCAGACTGTAGGTGTGTTTGTCAGACTGTATGTGTGTGTGTCAGACTGTATATGTGTTTGTCAGACTGTATGTGTGTTTGTCAGACTGTACGTGTGTTTGTCAGACTGTATGTGTGTTTGTCAGACTGTATATGTGTTTGTCAGACTCTGTGTGTTTGTCAGACTGTATGTGTGTGTGTCAGACTGTATATGTGTAGACTGTATGTGTGTTTGTCAGACTGTACGTGTGTTTGTCAGACTGTATGTGTGTTTGTCAGACTGTATGTGTGTGTGTGTCAAACTGTATATGTGTTTGTGTCAGACTGTATATGTGTTTGTCAGACTGTATGTGTGTTTGTCAGACTGTATGTGTGTTTGTCAGACTGTATGTGTGTTTGTCAGACTGTATGTGTGTTTGTCAGACTGTATGTGTGTTTGTCAGACTGTATGTGTGTTTGTCAGACTGTATGTGTGTTTGTCAGACTGTATGTGTGTGTGTCAGACTGTATGTATGTGTGTCAGACTGTATATGTGTAGACTGTATGTGTGTTTGTCAGACTGTATGTGTCTTTGTCAGACTGTATGTGTGTTTGTCAGACTGTATGTGTGTTTGTCAGACTGTAGGTGTGTGTGTCAGACTGTAGGTGTGTGTGTCAGACTGTATGTGTGTGTGTCAGACTGTATATGTGTTTGTCAGACTGTATGTGTGTTTGTCAGACTGTACGTGTGTTTGTCAGACTGTATGTGTGTTTGTCAGACTGTATATGTGTTTGTCAGACTCTGTGTGTTTGTCAGACTGTATGTGTGTGTGTCAGACTGTATATGTGTAGACTGTATGTGTGTTTGTCAGACTGTACGTGTGTTTGTCAGACTGTATGTGTGTTTGTCAGACTGTATGTGTGTTTGTCAGACTGTATGTGTGTTTGTCAGACTGTATGTGTGTCTTTGTCAGACTGTATGTGTGTTTGTCAGACTGTATGTGTGTTTGTCAGACTCTGTGTGTTTGTCAGACTGCATGAGTGTTTGTTAGACTGTATGTGTGTTTGTCAGACTGTATGTGTGTTTGTCAGACTGTATATGTGTGTTTGTCAGACTGTATATGTGTGTTTGTCAGCCTGTATATGTGTGTTTGTCAGACTGTATATGTGTGTTTGTCAGACTGTATATGTGTGTTTGTCAGACTGTGTTTTTGTTTGTCAGACTGTATGTGTGTGTGTCAGACTGTATATGTGTTTGTCAGACTCTGTGTGTCTGTCAGACTGTATGTGTGTGTGTCAGACTGTATGCGTGTGTGTCAGACTGTATATGTGTTTGTCAGAGTGTATGTGTGTTTGTCAGACTGTATATGTGTTTGTCAGACTGTATGTGTGTTTGTCAGACTGTATGTGTGTTTGTCAGACTGTATGTGTGTTTGTCAGACTGAGTGTGTGTTTGTCAGACTGTTTTGTGTGTGTTTGTAAGACATTTTTCAATAATTGATATTTGGCTTCTGGAAATAACTAAAAAGTACTTTTGTTCCACGCCTCAACAATGTTATGACAAAGAAATAGCTTTTGATGGTTTTATATTGACTTAAATACAGTCAGATAGTAATGTCAAGATAGATATCAACCATGAACTTATAAATGACTGTCAATATAAAACTCATCAAAATTCAAATGATAAGACATGTATATGATTTACTTACCATTAAGGTCAGAAGATTTTCTTGGATTCTGCTGATTTCATTTCTTGGTTTATCAGGATTCTGGAATATTAGTCAATAGATAAAATGTGAAGAAGCACTTAATTTTATAAACAATGAGTAAATCTCAAACAAGCAGTAAAACTTATAGACAATCAGTAAATTTTATTAAAAACACAGTAAAACTAATAAACAATCAGTAAATCTAAAAAAAGCAGTAAGTCTTATAAGCAACCATGCAGTAAATCTTACATTCCAAGATTTACATGGTACTCGTATGAACATATGAAATCTACACTGATGCTACGATGATAAATATAGAATATGAAAACCAGTCAACAAACTTTATCCCCTCATAGGTTGCTACTTCATGTCTCCTAATAATAGAAGACCAGCACACCAAGACTGATTCCTAAATCCTGTCATATCAAAGACCGATTCCCAAATCTTTGTCATATCAAAGACTGATTCCCATATCTTTGTTGTATCAAAGACATGTGGTTCTAAAATTTTAGTTGTTTCAAAGACTGGTACCCAAATCATAGTTGTCTGATGTAGGCTCAAACATTTCATATATGTTAACAATATCTGATCTTTGGCACATGTATCATCTGGTTTATTACCTTCAATAAAATGTAATGGGATCCATCCAATCAACATTTAGAACAAGGTAGGATGGTTGCCATGGAGGATACTGATATAGGTACAGGTCCACTTCATGTTTTAACAGAATCTTCATAACCAACAAACTGTAGTTTCTTCGAGAGTCAGAGAAAAATACTGCAAATTTAGAAGTCAAATTACAATCTAAGAGACACAAATTAATGCAGACCTCATGGGCTACATCAAATACAGTCAAATTTTTGCATGTGGTACTTCTGAATAGGGCCACCTTGTGAATAAAGGCCATTCTTTTAAAAAGCGTAATTCATCTCCAGAACAAACTGACCTTTGTAAATAAAGGCCACATTCTTTACTCAGTTTTTGAGGGTGGTCTTTGTACATATATTTGATTGAATGTATAAAGTCAACCCTTAGTATTAATTCATACCATTATAAATGACAACAATCACCACATAACTAGATATGTAATTATTTGATGTCACATTTATGGAAATATAAATGTTTATCAGAAAGAGTGAACAAGGCATATCATGTTCATATAATGATGAAGATTTCACTCAGATTCCATGATTTTTTTCATAATTAAACTAAATCATATCCCAGAGTAAATATTGTAAGGCCTAAACAATTGTTTGTTTCTAGATACACGCTTATTAAAAATAGGGTTGATAGATTGGGATTTTTTAAATTTCATTTATTTTGACTTGAAAGTGAGGAAGTGGATGTACCAATTCTCAGGCCTGATAAAAAGATTAGGGTTGCCAATTAAGATAAATTAGTGTATGTCAGATAATTTTTCTTAAGGTAAATATTGGTACAGAATCTAGGAAAATGGGTTATCTGCCCTCTGGTATAGGATAAGCTAAGTATTGGTACAGAATCTAGGAAAATGGATTATCTACATGCAGGTATAAAAAAGGTCAGTATTGATACATAATATATAAAATGAGTTATCTGCCCACTGGTATAGAATAAGGTAAATATTGGTACAGAATCTAGGAAAATGAGTTATCTGTCCACTGGTTTAGAATAAGGCAAGTATTGGTACAGAATCTAAGAAATGAGTTATCTGCCCACTGGTATAGAATAAGGTAAGTATTGGTACAGAATCTAAGAAATGAGTTATCTGCCCACTGGTATAGAATAAGGTAAGTATTGGTACAGAATCTAAGAAATGAGTTATCTGCCCACTGGTATAGAATAAGGTAAGTATTGGTACAGAATCTAAGAAATGAGTTATCTGCCCACTGGTATAGAATGAGGTAAGTATTGGTACAGAATCTAAGAAATGAGTTATCTGCCCACTGGTATAGAATAAGGCAAGTATTGGTACAGAATCTAAGAAATGAGTTATCTGCCCACTGGTATAGAATAAGGTAAGTATTGGTACAGAATCTAAGAAATGAGTTATCTGTCCACTGGTTTAGAATAAGGCAAGTATTGGTACAGAATCTAAGAAATGAGTTATCTGCCCACTGGTATAGAATGAGGTAAGTATTGGTACAGAATCTAAGAAATGAGTTATCTGCCCACTGGTATAGAATGAGGTAAGTATTGGTACAGAATCTAAGAAATGAGTTATCTGCCCACTGGTATAGAATGAGGTAAGTATTGGTACAGAATCTAGGAAATGTGTTATCTGCCCACTGGTATAAATAATGTAAGTATTGGTAAAGAATCTAGGAAATGTGTTATCTGCCCACTGGTATAAAATAAGGTAAGTATTGGCACAGACACTTGGGGTTAGGAGCTTTAAAAACCCAAAATATTTGTATTTTTGTCAATCCCAACACATAAACTTATCATATCTATCAATAAAACCTAAAATAAGCCGTTTTGAAAAAATACATTTTTCAACGTCAACAATATATACTACAAGA
This sequence comes from Lutraria lutraria, assembly GCA_964023205.1. Taxonomy (NCBI): domain Eukaryota; kingdom Metazoa; phylum Mollusca; class Bivalvia; order Venerida; family Mactridae; genus Lutraria; species Lutraria lutraria. The sequence continues at coordinate 20,795,456 of OZ026849.1, forward strand.
TATAAATGTTCGTTGGAAAAATAGCTCACACGTACCTTCGAAAACACCTCGTATTTTATTCCATTTCCAACATTTTCACATAATCCTTGTGTCAGTCGATGTAGTACACATTATTCTTCACGATTATTGTCAAGTTTAAGTTTCAACCTCAACATTAACACCAAAATATCCAAAACAATTAGCAAAATTGTCAATATTTTGCATCAGCCACATTTACAATCTATATGGTTCCCGGCTTTGTAGTATATGACTGCATCGAGTACTGAAATAATGAGAACCAGCAGGCAAAATAACATACTGGTTCTCATGTGTTCAATACGTGGTGCATTCAAACACTACAAAGTCGGGAACCATATAGATTGTAAATGTGGCTGATGCAAAATATTGACAATTTTGCTAATTGTTTTGGATATTTTGGTGTTAATGTTGAGGTTGAAACTTAAACTTGACAATAATCATGAAGAATAATGTGTACTACATCGACTGACACAAGGATTATGTGAAAATGTTGGAAATGGAATAAAATACGAGGTGTTTTCGAAGGTACGTGTGAGCTATTTTTCCAACGAACATTTATATCTTGTAGTATATATTGTTGACGTTGAAAAATGTATTTTTTCAAAACGGCTTATTTTAGGTTTTATTGATAGATATGATAAGTTTATGTGTTGGGATTGACAAAAATACAAATATTTTGGGTTTTTAAAGCTCCTAACCCCAAGTGTCTGTGAGTATTGGTACAGAATCTAGGAAAATGGGTTATCTGCCTGCAGGTATAGAATAAGGTATTGGTACAGAATCTAGGAAAATGGGCTATCTGCCCACTAATATAAATAATGTAAGTATAGTCTACATTTATGAGACGTACGAGCAATCCGTTCTTGATTTTGCTATTTCATCTTTTGCCCGGAAGATAGATGTCTCGATATCATCTGTACTGTACAATTAGTTGGACTAATGTAAGTATTGGTACAGAATCTAGGAAAATGGGTTATCTGCCTGCCAGTATAGAACTAAAATTCTGTTGAAAACAAATGTTAAACCAGAAATAAGTTAGATCACTATTAGACTTATATGAATTATAACCCTTACCTTAGGCTGGTAGCCAAATCATGATTATAGACTACAGATATCGTCTATTAATTCATATGGACCATTCCTAGAATTGCTTGCTGTTCTTGTCGCTACAAGCTACAAATATAACAAAACAAACACTGATATCATTGGTCATTTAAGGCTAACTTAATAATTCAACCAATCAGTGTCCAGTTTACAAATGTAAAAATTCAAGAATTAGATTTAGGCATTCAATTTCATATTAATATTTTATTGTCATACACAATACAGAGTGAAACAGCAAACCTATTTAAAGTAGCAGCTACATGGACTGCCTATACTGTCGAATCATTGATCTATGCTGGGGATTAAATTTCATGGATTTCATGGGTCGGCTCATCCGCAAAATCAAATCCCATGAATTTAAATGAAGAGATAAGGCTTTTTTTCAAAAATCAAAATCTACGAATTTATGTCCCCACGAAATAGTAATTTTAGAAAAAAACATGAAAATTGAGCCCAACAAAAATAAATGAAAATATAGTGCATGTATATCAAATATCTGCCTGGGACTCCTTATATGCCTGTATAGACAAGAAACATAAACTAAGCAAATGATAAATATAGTATATGACAATAGATTAATTATTGATATGAATGACTGAGTCTGACACCATTTAAATTTCATGAATAATGCACTAAAACTCCAGAACAGATATACCAGTAATATCTAACTACCATGTGCCAGTCTGCAAATTTCCCTAATCCCACACCACCCCATGTAAGGCCTTCCCTTAAACCACAAGAATGTACTGACTTTAAAAGTAACCTAAAAAAATGACATTGAATCAAGAACCTAAAAATGAAATAAAAAAAAGTAATTCAACATTATTCTATAAATGACCACACCCAACAGATAATACAACCACCCTAGTAATGAATATGAAGAAAATTAAATAATAAAATATCATAGTTACTGTAATGCATCCCCTTTTTTGAAGGAAAGAATTGCAAAATAAAACTGTTACATAATAAAACTGATGCACCTAAATTGTCTAAAATAATTAAAACTCTTTAAGATAAAAACTATCCACCTACCATGTGCACATGTCTGTCTGCTAGAAGTCTGATATAAAACTGGTTCTCCTTACAAACGTGTCATTTTTTCAAAAAGCATGAATTTCATGGTAAGGACAAGTTAACAAATGGGATGATAGAAAAGCACTGAACCAAATTAAATTGGACACATAGATTTGATATTAACAGCAAAGCAGGGTCGTAGGCATGGGGGAGGTTAAGGGGAGGGACTTAGCCCCCCCCCGTATGATTTTGGATGTATTGGTAATTTAAAGGAGCTAAAACCAATTCTAACCCCCATCTGATATAAACCCTTCCCCCAATAATTTCCCATTGTAACTGTAGCAATGTGATAATATATTTTTTGTATAAATTTATAAATTGGCTTTGATATTCACCAGCCCAATTAGCTCAGTTGGTAGAGCAACAGACTTGCAAGCAGGAGGTCGCTGGTTCAAGTCCCTCATCAGCTGCATTATTTTCCTCCTCCCATTACATTTGGTGCCGTGTGTGACTATCCTTGGAATCCTAGAGCTAGGGTGAAACAAAGTTGGAGTTAGTTTAAATGGTCTGAGGTTGTTACAATTAATTACTTTGAATGAAATGGGAGGATAATGTAGCAAATAACTGTGTGTTATATATTATCTGTATTTATAAATTGGCTGGGATATTTACCAGTCCAATTAGCTCAGTTGGTAGAGCATCAGACTTTCATGCATGATATTGCAGATTTGAGCCCTGCTTCAGGTACATTATTTTCCTCCTCCAATTACATAATGGTAATTAGAAATGGCTACTTATTCTCTCTCTGTCAGACAAAATCTAAAATTAGCCCCATAACCCCGATCTGAAATTGCTTTCTACAGGCCTGCAAAAGGTGTGTTAAACCAATGTGTGTAATTATCACCATATATCCTGAAATAATCAGAAATAGAATTGAAACTACTGTAAATAATATAATAAACAACTTGTAACTATAGTATAGCTCGACCATGAGTTTTGAGCTGTGACGAAATTATTCAGAATAGTCCACGAAGTGAAATAGGGGATGTGGATACTCGGAACAAATCTGACTAAAACATATTAATAAGATAAATTGCTAAATAAATGTCGGTAATGCTGGCGCAATAGGTAGAGCGCATTAGCTCATCCTGTCGTATTAAATTAGGTCCGAATAAAATTCCCGTCACCAGCTCTCTTTGTATGCATGTTTTTCTTGAGTGTATTTTTTCTGGTAAAGTATCTATGATCAAAATGTTTTATATAATTTTTATCATCATAAATTCCGAGGTTTTGAAGTCAAAAAGCTTGATATTGTAAAAAAATATGTTCGAATATTGATTTGTTATCACGGAGGGGTTACAAGAAATTTCAGCCACAGGCTGGTTCATGTATACTGAACATGTACAAACTATGAACAAAGATATTGCTGTTGACAAGCTTCCTGAACCTATCATCATTGAGCTAGACTTTGAATCAGGCTCCGTATCTGACTCGGAGACAGATACAGCTGAAGGGTCATCGACAGACACAGCGAGTGAAGTAGGAGACCTGTGGAATACTGTATTGTGCAATATGAAATTACATTGTATTATCTAAAGAAAACAAAAAAGATAAAGAAAACAAAATCAATGAAAAACATGGTAAACAATAAAAATAAAATATACAGTGATATAAAACATGTTCATATGTACTTGAAGTTTTACAATAATGTTTAAACATACTTTTCAAAAATATATGATATGCTCGAGAAAAAAGTATGGTGCAATATGGAATTGAACTCATGCCTGTTGGCTCATTGTGAATATGTCTGTTCTACCCATTGCGCCAGCCACACTTACTAAAATTGTTGTGCTAAATTATATTATATTCAATAACTTATGTTCCAATAGACGATTCCAGAAATAAGTAATTACCTAATTACCGCCCCTGAATATTCTCAGGTGCCGCCATTACGGTACTGAAAGAAATCGATACCGAAGTAACAAAGCGATCGAAATTTTCAATATATCTGCTATCTTTACGATATAAATTTATTTATTTATTTATTATTATTCATATTTTAACTATTTCTAAAACATGGTACATATATTACACAAAATGGGCATATAAAGTTTCAGTGTTCGATATATATATATGTATATATTACTGAATATACAAATTGAGACTGTAAAATTATTAAAGGTAAATAATATCAGTAAAAAATTGAAACCATGTCAAAAACGTCAAAATACAAGGATAACACAACTAGAAGCCCAAGGGCGACATGTCGAGCCCCTGTTTAGCCAGCTTGTGATTTTGACCTTTGAACTACAAGTATGGGTGATATTCATGACACATCATTTCATTGAAGTAAACTTTAATACCAATTTATTTCAAAATCCTTGAATGCAAACAGAAGTTACAGCCCAGACAAGGAAAATATATTTGACCGAATGTGTAATCTTGACCTTTGACCTATGAAAATCTGGGTGTTGCCTAAGACACATGGTCTCATTGTATTATGGCAAGTCATTTTCAAATAATTCAATGCATAAGGGAGACACAGCCCTGACAAGGTGTATAAAGATTATTTTTTATGTTTGACCTCTAAGTGTGACCTTGACCTTTGAGCTGGAGACCTGGATCTTACGCACTGCACACCTTCTCATGGTGTTTAACAATTATGCCAAGTTATCTTAAAAAGTTTCTATGCATAAGGGAGATACAGCCCGGACAAGGTGTATAATGCTCATTTTTGACGTTTGACCTCTAAGTGTGACCTTGACATTTGAGCTAGAGACCTGGATCTTGCGCACTGCACACCATCTCATGATGTTTAACAATTATGCCAAGTTACCTGAAAAAGTTTCTATGCATAAGGGAGATACTGCCCGGACAAGGTCTATAATGCTCACTTTTGAAGTTTGACCTCTAAGTGTGACCTTGACCTTTGAGCTAGAGACCTGGATTTTGTGCACTGCACACCGCCTCATGGTGTTTAACAATTATGCCAAGTTATATTAAAAAATTTCTATGCATAAGGGAGATACTGCCCGGACAAGGTCTATAATGCTCATTTTTGACGTTTGACCTCTAAGTGTGACCTTGACCTTTGAGCTAGAGACCTGGATTTTGCGCACTGCACACCGTCTCATGGTGTTTCACAATTATGCCAAGTTATTTTAAAAAGTGTCAGTGCATAAAGGAGATACAGCCCGGACAAGGATCCGGACGGACACACTAACTAACTCACTCACTCACTAACTCACTCACTCACTCACTCACTCACTAACTAACTAACTAACTAACTAACTAACTAACTAACTAACTAACTAACTAACGTACAGACACGCAACCGCCATTGTGGCGACTATGTCGAGCTCACCGCAGGCGGGCTCGACAAAAAAGGAATAAAATCCTTATTTCCATTGTGGTCCTTTATAAAAAATGTATGTAAATAACAAAGAAATTACAAATTACATTAATATGAAAAAACAATACAAATTTATCTTAGAGATAATTATTATCACAGAATAAAATTACTATCACAGAATTTACATCATTATCTAAGAATTATTGATATTTAAAATAGTAACTCATTTGGTGAAATGCCATACCAATTTAACGGAGTGGAGGAAATTTTAAGCAGCGTGTAGTGGTAGGATGTGTTAATAGCCAGAAAAAGTTAAATGAGTGGAATAATTTGTTATGTACACTACAGAACACAAACTTAAACACAAAGAATGTCCATGTTTACGGTCGCATTTTTACCTCCAAGTTACATTGCGTATACCTGCTAATGACGAAAAACGACGTTTGTGGATTAAGGCTTTGAACAGGAAAGACTTAATTCAATCCAGCTTCAAAGTCATTTATACAGTAATTAAGAAGAAAATATTAAAATTCTGAAAATAAGTAAAATGACTAAAAATGTGAGTTGAAATATGAGAATGAAGTATGTATATATAAGGAACATCGCCGTGAACACACTAAGTCATATTAAGTGGACTTTTAAAATAATAATAATTTGAATGAAATTTAATCATAAATAACGTTAACTTGAATGATGCCCGTTGTAGAAACGTGCTTTTATATACACTGTCAATTTTCAGCATCATCTGATGTTTTTGACACTATATATTGTTCGTACATTTTTATTAACGAACCGCAACTTTTAAAATATACATAAAACTTGACTTAACCATCAAGTAGAGTGGGACTAATTAAAACGGATAATCCAATTAATCAACAGATCACCGAAATCCCTACAATGGGCACGTGTTCCACATTGTATGTGCGAACGATAATTAATCGATTGACACATTCACAATAGTTAAAACACTTTGATTTTTTGTCGCGTTCAATGCAAATCACTAAAGAAGTCAAAATCGTTTGTTTGGCACATGTTTCGTTTTATCTTTTGTCTTAATTTCATCTGGCATGCCGTCCAGTTATCACGATCCTAATCACGGTAACGATCTTTACTGGTTGCAAGAAGTCAACCGTGGAAAACAGTAAGGGGTAGTGTATATTTTATATCACCCGTTGTTGTATATAAATCTACATTGTTTTGACAGCTGCACAATGGCCAAACGTGTTCTTTTGGATGTAATTATCAGTCGCATGTGACAATCTATTAATGACAATTAAATTAATTAATGCCATAAGACACATTCTCACAATGTCGATTAAGCCAGGGTCTATTTGAGTGACCCGGCCTGGTTCAGGTTGATTGTATAATAATGCATCTCAGGTTGATTTAACCATTAATTAGTCATGAAAACAAAACTGCTTTAAGAAAAAATGATCTCGTCTATGTTATATTGACTTTGGCGATTTGGATTTAAATGAATTATTAGGTAATTATGCATGTAGTGGAATTTGCTAAAATGTGCTTGTATATTATATTATACCCGTGATAAAATAAGCTGTAATTATTTGTAAAAAATATGACTACCATAAACATTTACTAGTGTAACGAGTGTCAAGATATGTATACTGTATATTGTGTCCGGTATGCGCAGACATTTATCGAATGTCGAGTAACAGGAATAAGTATTTTGAATTTCATGTGTTTGAAATGCACACATATATACTATCTTTAACCCGTCAGAGTACCAGATAATGAGAGAACAATTAATAGCATTGTCTAGATTAATTGTCCACTTAAAATATTTATGATTTCGAACATCAAGCCGAACTATATACATGATTAGTTTACGTCACGGCGATGTTCCCTATAAGTATCTTCAGTACCGTAATGGCGGACAGCGGACAGGTCACGTGACCACCAAGATGGCGGCCGTCTGATTATTGATTCTGGAATCGTCTATATCCACATCCCCCAGTTGATTTAGTGTATTCTTCTGTCACGGCTCAAAACTCATGGTCGAGCTATACTATATAACAATAAATAAACAGATATATAACTGTCTGGTTTTGGGTGTTTTGTGCTATTTCTGAAGACACCTTTGAAATCTTGATGAAGACACAACCTCCCTTAAATATCAAGTAAAAAATTTGAGAGTATTAAGGAAAATCTAAATTAAATATTTAGTAAATAACCACTTTCATATTTGCTGCTTTTGCTAAAGCTACAATAAAACCTATGAACAAGAGTCACCCTTGGGAAATATAGAATGTGACCTTTATTGACAGATGGTCTTTATTCAGGAATCATTTTGCCCTAAATAATCAATGACATTAAAAACAAGAGAGCCATGATGGCCCTTTATCGCTCACCAGATAAAAAGACTTTTGGAGAAAATTATCATGAGCCTTTGTAAAATTAAGTGATCCGGGGGTGGGGCTAATTTAGCCCCTACGGCAATAATTTGAAACAAGAGGGCCATGATGGCCCTATCAATGCTCACCAGGAAAAAAAGGTCATTTGGAGACGAACATTGTTAAAATATTTCTAAACGAGTCCAAGTAAAATCAAGTGACCCTAAGGTCAGGGCCAATTTTGACCCCGGGGCCATAATATAGACAAATTTGGAAGAGGTCTGCTAGACAATACTACATACAAATATCTTAACTCTAGGCCTTGTGGTTTCGGAGAAGATTTTTTAAATTTTCCTATATAAGTCTATATAAATCAAGTGATGCCTGGGCGGGGCCAATTTTGACCCTAAAGCAATAATTTGAACAAACTTGGTAGAGGTCTACTATACAATGCTACATACCAAATATCTTAGCTCTAGGTCTTGTGGTTTAGGAGAAGAAGATTTTTCAAATTTTCCCATATAAAATAGAATAAACCCCAGGGCAGGGCCAATTTTGACCCCCGGGCCATAATTTGAACAAACTTGGTAGAGGTCTGCTAGACTATACTATATGCCAAATATCTTAGCTCTACACCATGCGGTTTCAGAGAAGAAGGTTTTTTAAATTTTCCTATGTAAGTCTATATAAATCAAGTGACCCCCTGGGCGGGGCCAATTTTGACCCTAGGGCAATAATTTGAACAAACTTGGTAGAGGTCCACTAGACAATGCTATATGCCAAATATCTTAGCTCTAGGCCTTGTGGTTTTGTAGAAGAAGACTTTTCAAATTTTCCTATATAAAATAGAATAAACCCCAGGGCAGGGCCAATTTTGACCCCGGGGCCATGATTTGAACAAACTTGGTAGAGGTCCACTAGACTATACTATATGCCAAATATCTTAGCTCTACACCATGCGGTTTCAGAGAAGAAGATTTTTTAAATTTTCCTATGTAAGTCTATATAAATCAAGTGACCCCCGGGGCGGGGCCAATTTTGACCTTAGGGCAATAATTTGAACAAACTTTTTAGAGGTCCACTAGACAATGTTATATGCCAAATATCTTAGCTCTAGGCCTTGCGGTTTCGGAGAAGAAGATTTTTCAAATTTTCCTATAAAAAATAGAATAAACCCTAGGACAGGGCCAATTTTGACCCTAGGGCCATAATTTGAACAAACTTGGTAGAGGTCCACTAGACAATGCAATATACAAAATATCTCAGCTCTAGGCCCTGTGGTTTTGGACAAGAAGATTTTTTAAGTTTTTTCTATTTGTTGCCATAGCAACCAGAGTTTTTAATGAAATTTAATTTTTTGAACAACTTTGAAAGGGGACCACCCAATGATCATTTCAGCAAAGTTTGGTTGCAATCAGAATAGTGGTGTAGGAGGAGATGTTGTTTTAAGTAAATATTGACGCCACTTCACGACGAACACCGCACGACGCACGATGGACGCAGGGCGATCACAAAAGCTCACCCTGAGCACATTCGTGCTCTGGTGAGCTAAAAACTTGGTAGATGTCCACCAGACAATGCTACACACAAAATATGTAAGCTCTAGGCCTTAGGTTTTGGACAAGAAGATTCTTATTTTAATTTCCTAATATATAAAGCCTATATAAATCATGTGAACCCCGGAGCGGGGCTAATTTTCACCCTGGGGCCATACTTTCAATAGACTTGGTAGAGGTCCGCTGGACAATGCTACATACCAAATATCTTACCTCTAGGTCTTGTGGTTTTGGACAAGAATATTTTTTTTAATTTTCCTAAATAGATTAGAGGAAACCCCAGGGCAGGGCCAATTTTGACCCCAGGGCAATAATTTGAACAAACTTGTTAGAGGTTCACTAGATAATGCTACATACAAAATATCTAAACTCTAGGCATTGTACTTTCTGACAAGAAGATTTTTTTAATTTCCCTATATAAATCTATGTAAAATTAAGTGACCCCTGGGGTGGGGCCAATGTTTTACCCTAGGGCAATAATTTGAACAAACTTGGTAGAGGTCCACTAGACAATGCTATATCTACTCTCTAGGCCCTGCGGTTTTGTACAAGAAGATTTTTAAAGTTTTTCCTATCGGTTGCCATTGCAACCATAGTTTTTAATGAAATTAATCTTTTTAACAACTTTGGTAGAGCTTCATGCGAGGAACATCCATGTAAAATTTCATTGAAATTGGCCAACTGGTTAAGAAGGAGATGTTGTTTAAAGCAATTGTTGACGCACGCACATGCACATACAAACACACACGGGGACGACAGACATCACGCGATCACAAAAGCACTTTGTGCTCCGGTGAGCTAAAAAACGCCTTTATTCACAGGATGATGTTTAATTGGAGGTTTCACTGTATGTGAGAAGAAGAAAATTTTCCTTGATGAACCCAACAAATAATTACTGCAAGTGCTAAATTTTTATTTTTAAAGAGATAACTGCAATATGAAATTATCATGTAATTTTGTTTTGTTCTAGTACCACCAACTTACAGTGAGTTTATCTTATAAATACAGTTTTAAAAAAGTTTAACATACATAGTACGTGGATGTTATACTGAGGCCTAAAAAATGTCTGTTTTCCGGTAATATGCACATCAAATATAGACTAGGTAGGGTGGAGGCTTTTATAAACTTGAAAGCGGGCAGAAAAGTAAGAAAAGCTAGAAAATGAATGAACTGGGAACTGTTCCTCAGGCCAAATAAAAATTCTAGGGTATGAGGAAAAAATTAGGTAGGTTGTGAAACCTTAAACAATAACATTTTATACGCCAGATCATGATGAAATATTTGATTGATAATGGAATTCATTTATATTATCATTAGATAAAGACAGACACATCATTAATATTGTACATTACAGAATGCTGTTGAAACATTTTTTTATCTTTTTTTATATAAAAAACACTGTGCAGTACAACCTCTCCAGAGCCGCCCTCTGTAGAGCAACCACCTCTCTATGACAACACCTCCAAAATTTCCAATAGCTGATAATTACTATAAATTTAAGCTCTGTAGAGTAACAACCTCTAAACAACAGCCAATATTTGCTGCTCCCACAGGGTGTTGCTCTACAGAGGTTGTACTATAATGACTATTTACTGCGATGTAAAAGTAATTAACATTTTCTTAATTCTTTTTATCAGGCTATTTAGTAGACCTTATTTTATGAAAAATATTTTGAAATCACTAAATGTTATATATTAATCTCTGTCTGGTAAAAAAACATCTTTCCCTATAGATAAAATTTATGTATGAGCACAGACACATTTTTTAACATTTTATGAAATATTGAGAACAAGTACAGTCAAACCTGTGTTAGCAGCCACCTCTGATTAAAGGCTACCTTGTGAATAAAGGTCATTCTTTCAAAAACCATCATTGGTTATTTAGAACAAAATGACCTCCAAATAAAGGCCAACTGTCAAAAAAGACCATATTTTGTCTTTTCCATGGATGGCCTTTGCTCACAGGTTTGACTGTATGCGCATGTTCATTATTTAATTAGATCCAATTAAATTATTATCACAAATTTGATTGTTAAAAATGGAGAGAATATTACATTACAATCACTGCTTTTAATTGGGAATGGCTACAGAAATGAGCAGTCAGACCTTTGATAGCGACCACCTTCAAACAAAGGCCTTCTTTCAAAAATTGTCATTGTTCAGAATAAAATAACCTCCTAATAAAGGCCACCTTTCAATGAAGGCTCTTTCTCAAGGGTTGACTTTGTTCACAGTTTTGACAGTACATTACTTAATAAATTTCACGTGCAATGAAACATTTAATAAAATAGCTTACAATAATGATTGATTTCTAGTTATGTTCATGCTGTGTTACAAGTACCATAGCACTGTGTTACAAGTACCATAGCACTGTGTTACAAATACCATAGCACAGTTTTACAAGTACCATAGCACTGTGTTTCTACCAAATCTGTTGGTAGTTACAACTCTCACATAACCGGGAGAATCGTGATTCCTATTGGCTCTCTGAAAAGCTTCTAGTTTGACAGGGTGTCTCACAGCTTCATTTAGAGATGCTGGTCTGGCCTGTTTGATTCTTAGTCTCATGTCTTTGCTTATTAAAGAATCAATGAACTGTTCCATCGCAAGTGTTTCACGCACATCAGCTGAAGCAGACGGATAAGCTAGCTCTTGTCCAAGCTCTGACAATGCTTCTGTAGCACGTTGTCGCCTATCTCGTAACTGTACTCTGTATAACTCGGTTTGATTAGGAGGAGCAAACCGTTCTTCAAGTGCTTTGGACAATTTCTCATAATCTTGCTTATTTCCGTCTAAATTTCCAAAAACACCCTGAGCTTGGCCACGTAGTGATACAGCTAAATATAACCCTGTTTGTATCACAGTCCAACCATTTAGTTCAACGCAAGCCTCAAAATGTGCTTTATAATCTATCCATGAGCTCGACCCATCGTATGTTGCTGGCTTGATAAAGTTCTTTGACTTCTTGACGCTTTCAGTGCTTTGATTGTTCACAGATGCAGTTTCATCCATTCTTACTACTTTCGGTCTCTTTGTTTCAAATTCATCCCATTCATGAACTGAAGCCTCAGCATTCATTAGCTCTGACTTGTTAACTGGTGTTGTTACTGTTGGTACTTGTTGTACCTTACTTTTTGAACTATTATCTGCTGACCATACGGCGTACTGCTAGCTTGTGGGTGTGGGAAAGATACTTGACCTATGCTAGTTGATACTTTAGGTTGGGGGTATGCACCTAACAGTCTCATTGTTGTATCAACCTCTCTTTCCAAAGATTCAATTTCTAACTTCAGCTTAAGCAGTCTGTTTTCACGCTTCAACTCTGCTATCTGACGAAATGAATCAGAAAGATCCATAGAGTAATCTATATCCGACATCTTAGTTTCACTACTAAGTATCTAATTAATATAAACAATGACCTTAAATAAATGCCGGTCAGTGAGTCCTAACTTACAAAGTTAGTTGTATCCCACCGCGCTGCCACCAACTGTAACGTGTACCGAGCGCAATACACTTAATACAATAAACACAACCCTATGACCGGGCTGTAACTCAATATATACAGTTAGATATACTAATTTTCCTTGGGCCTTACCATGGCTAATTGATTGGTAACAAAAGATATACGAAATATTTACAAACGACTGGATGGAACTTAAACTAAATATACATAGTATTTACACGGGACCAGACTTTAAATTAATACCATCCAACACAGACTGTTGGATACCAGCCTATACCTACTGTATAGAACTATATATCCTCAAATAGACAATCAACTACAGTCTAAATGAGTCAGAGCGCAATAAGATATGCGCTACAACTTGTACACTACAAACCCGTAGTTAACAATACAAGTTCCAACTCAGCTGTATCTTTCGACGACGACCCGGTATCTAGACTAGCTAATCTGCCACTCTCTCACAATAGCTAAGCTTTCTATGAGAACCCGAGTAGACAGATTTTGTAGTTATAATACGGACAAAGCCCCCATCAATTGAAACAGTGATGTTGCTTTTATGTGAGTATAAATGATACAACTACCTTGCACAACTTTTAATAAGCGTTCAATAACTGAACTACCGTGTACGAGTTTTCCATCACCCGTACGCTATAATATTATCAGCCTACGTCGAATCATTCGTTAATTAAGTGATCGTAAATATATCTAGCCATATATATACTTTTGGAGGTTCTAAAACAAGGTCTGAATAGTTTAACTCTAATCTATTTCGATACGAATTACAAATGCTAATTTAACATAAAGGGAAGTAACTGAATATGAGATATGAAAAAGTATGTTCCGGCCGTCAGCGTCACAATCTACCAGTAAAGAACAGTGGTGTAGGGGACTCCTAACCCAGAGATTGCAGGTTCATATCCCGTCAGTGGTGGACTTCGGCCGGAAACCATTACATTCCCTTCTTTCGGCACAAGTACTGGTCAGATACCAAGCAGTCATCGAGAGTAGTTAATATAAGTTTTTAGAACTTGATTAAAACAACTATATACCTACATCATGCTATCATGGCGACTAAGTCCTCTCTACTTAGTTCTTCATCAAAAATAGCTTCCTCGTTAAGTCTGTATCTTGTGACGACCTCTTCATTGGTAAAATGATCTAGAATGCGCATTCTAGGTCTAAAAGTTTGTTGTCTACAATGGAGTCTTTCATTCATAAGAAATAATGTCGGCCATTTTTTTTTATCTGCAACTGCTCTTGCGATCGTAGGATTGATGTATAATTTTATGTATAATTTTATGATAATCGTATGATCACTTTGATCACTGACAATTTTTGATATGACACCTTCAAAATAGTACAATAATATATAGTGCATTGTATGACTGAAACAAGCAAAGGATCTTTGATAAGACACACTCCAGAACTGTTTCCAGTACAAGATGACAAACAAAAATTATGTAAAGAAACTTGGTAAAGATTCAACCAAGGACCATTTGTGTGGAAATACTTTGCATTTTAATCTGCAAGGAAACACACAAAAATATATGGAATTGTTTCTTGAAAATGTAGAACAAAAGAGTTAAATTCTACTACTTAAGACTATATAGTATTAAGATTGCTCGAGATATTACGACCAAACCTTTCACAGTCAAAGGATAAACTCCACAGTAATATGGTCTTGCTAACAAGACTGTGCCAATAAGAACAATTCGGTCATAGGGTTACTTTACAAGGGTTTGAAGATGGTCTTATAACAAGAAATTTTTTGTACTAGAAACAAAATTTCAATAAAAAGTATTTTCCAATTGGTTGCTATGGTAACCAGAGTTCCAAATGCATTTCAATTCCCTGAGTACTTATAGAAGAACACTACTCATGGACCATTTCTGTAAAATTATTTTGAAATCAGGCAAGCAGTTGACTTTTATGATTTTTTAAAGTTTTGCCAAAATGTTGATGACGCACATTCCAGGGTGGAGTCCATTTTTTCTCAGGGGCATATATTGAAGAAATTTGGTAGGGACATACAAGGAAATGCGACCAGAGTTGTGCATGGATCCATTAGATTTGAAGAAATCTGATAAAGAACCAGTGACTGCTGTAAAGTTTCAATACATTTGGCCCAGTGATTTCAGAGGAGAAGCTGTTTGAGAGTAAATGCTGATGCCTTACAGCACATGATGGACACAGGGCCATCACAACAGCTCACCTTGGTACTTTGCGCCAGTGTAGCTAAAAAACAAAAACTGAAATTAGGAGAACGATCGAAACTGTCGAAAATGATGGATTTCTGAATACATACATTTGACAACTAATGGTCATGTAGTGTGCATTTAAATAAAGGGAATGATCCGAGTAAAGTAACAGCATTTTATTTTTATAAATAAATTTAGATTTTACCTTAAAGGTTCATGCTTTGAAATCTTTATCCAAATAATGACTTGATGAACTCATCCCTGTAATAAAGACAAAATACAGTTAAGGTGGATCGCGGATTTCCTCCAGAAAAATGGTCATTTTTTTAGATGCGGGTGTAGTGAAATGTAAATGTAGTGAAACATTTTGTCGACCGTTATAACGTGGATTAATAATCATGAAACGTCAACGGCAAATAAAGGTGACGTTCAGGTTTTTTGATAGAGAAACATGGATCGAATTGGCTTCCATCAACATAATTGGTATGTTAATAATTCAAATTTAAAATAGAAATCAATAATAGAATCGGTTTCAGGTCAACTCATACCTTAATTATAGTCAACTCATACCCATATACAATGTTTTGATAAATATAATCAGATATGCAGAACATGTGCAAACATTTTAATATTGCACTCATACTCTATACTCAATGATATTGACTTGGTTTGAGCATATATGCATGCATATGTGTGTATGGTCTCGCTGCATGTACATTAATTGTTTTCCATCTTTTAACACTATTCCATTACTATTTCATTAATATACTAATATCCTCCAATGGTAGTTGTAGGTCGTACACGTCACCCATTGGATCAATACTATTCCACAACTATTCCATTACTATTCCAACAATATTCCATTAATAAACAAGAGGGCCACACTGGCCCTTTATCCCTCACCTGAGAACAAAGGCCAATAATCAATGACCAGGTAATATAGTTTCCATCTCGTAAAACTCATTTTTACGTATATTTTGAGATCAAAACCAACAATGAAGGTATAATACTGGTAAACAAGCTAAAACGTAGCAAATTTTCTAATCCAAGGGTCCATAACTCTTGAAGTTGTGGTCCGATTCCACCCATAACTTAACTTGCCCAAAACCATAAGGTCATACACATTCATTGTAAATATGATTAGGTTTGGTAAATAAATGAAGGCGCTAGAGTGTAAACAAACTAAAATATAGCAAATTTGCTAAGTCAAGGGCCCATAACTCTTGAAGATGTGGTCCGATTCCACCCATAATCAAACTTGTCCAAGATCTTTTGGTTATACTCATTTACTGAAAATATTATTAGGATCGGTGTATAAATGAAGGCGCTAGTGTGTAAACAAGCTAAAATATAGCAAATTTTCAAAATCAAGGGCCCATAACTCTTGAAATTTGGGTCCGATTCCGTCCATAATCGGACGACGGACGACGGACATTCAACGATCCTAAAAGCTCACCTGATGAATCAGGTGAGCTAAAAATTACCATACAGTAGTTTGTTTGGCAGTCATTATCAAGGTTTGCTCGAGGTTCGTTTACTATTCCATTAGCTCATTTGCATGTGATTTGACGGGTTTGCCTGAAAAGCGGAAACAAGTTGTTTCCACGGAAACAACTTTTATGTACGGAAACAACTTTTTATTCAAACGATTATGAAGATATATGTCATATATGTTTATAAAAAATAAATATCATTATTATGAATTGTTTTATATGACAAAAATACATTATTTATAATACTATATCTAGTTATCACAGACATACGAACGGACGGACATACTAATTGACGAAATTACACGTTTGTTTGAAAAAAAAAACCTATCAAAAATACTTAAGATACTGTCCCAATCTTGTAAAGTTGAAGTTCATTATTATAATACTATATCTAGTTTTCACAGACATACTGACGGATGCATTGAAATGCGATAGAGTGATATTGACAGCTTTTTCAAAGACAGTATTGAAAAGTGTTGTGGTGTAACGCAATTAACTTGTTACAATCATGTAATCGTATTGTGTTGTTATTCAAATTCAAAATTGAAATAAAATCATGACATCTAGTACTTATATCTTCTTGTTCTTATTTACAGCAAACAAATTATCCGCTGATAAATTAGCTGATCAATTAATTTGATGTGCTAAATACATGTTCTATATAGAAACAAATTATACACCAATTATGTTTAAGCCATGTCCTAAAAGTTGAAAAAGAAACAAAAATAATATTTTTTAATAAATATTATGAATTTTATCAACATACAACATTTGAAAAAAAATATCATATAAACATTCAATATAATATCCAAGTCTTTTCACACCATACAGTCATAAAATCACCATTTTGAAAATAAAAAACAAACTAAATTTATAGAAATAATATATACTTATCATACTTATCAAACCATAATAAAGGTAATATTTTTATTAAAGTTGACATTGTTTCCGAATATCTTTTAAACACAAAGTCACATAAAATGAAAAATAACAATTCGTATGAAAGATTTTAATTGTTATCGAAATTTATGACGTTTCCCATACCGAAAAAAGTTACACATAGGCATAACTTTTCTGTAACTAAAGAGTAACTTTTTTGTAACTAGGTATTGAGTTACAAAAAAGTTATAACTAATTTGTAACTTTTTTGGACTTAGTTATTTTATGGTGTAACTAAAGTGTAACTTTTTTAACTCTGTTTTTTTCAAGTGTAACTAAATTGTAACTTTTTTAACTTAGTCATTTCATGGTGTAACTAAAGTGTAACTTTTTTTAACTCTGTCTTTTTCCAGTGTAACTAAATTGTAACTTTTTGGACTTAGCCATTCTTTGGTGTAACTAAAGTGTAACTTTTTTTAACTCTGTCTTTTTCAGAGTATATATATTTCTGCCTTTTAGACTTTGTCATTTTTTGGTGTAACTAAAAAGTAACTATTCAGAACTCTGTTATTTTCTTGACTTTTAATACTTACAATGAGGCCAAAATGTTCTATTTTCTGTGTATTCAGGTTTGATGTCATGTTTCCTGCACAATTAAATAATTATTCTAATATGATTATGAATTTATATATTATTCCAAAGAAATCACTAGTTAGGAAATATAAATCATTGATTATTTTCTCATAGATCTTACAAGTACATGCAATTCTTTTTTTACATGATATTTTGATAAACTGTCAAGCACTTGGACTTTGGTATGAAATTGCTATCTACACTGCAGTTTACATCCAATAAATAAAAGAACTCTACAATTTATCAGTTGAAGCTTTTGCAATTGACAAAAGTTAATTCATTTTTTCTCATGTAATTTGACCCGGTGACCTAGTTTTTGACCCCCAAATGACCCATGTTCAATCATTTTCAGTATGACAAACATTCTTACAAGGTTGAGTGAAGATCCAATCAAAATTATGACCTCTACAGTGTTATGAAGGTTTTCCTGAGATTTGACCTGGTGACCTAGTTTTTGACCCCAAATGACCCATGTTCAAAAATTTTCATGACATCAGTATGACAAACATTCTTACAAAGTTGAGTGAAGATCCAATCAAAATTATGACCTCTGAAGTGTTATGAAGGTTTTCCTGAGATTTGACCCGGTGACCTAGTTTTTGACCCCAAATGACGTATATTCAAACTTTAAGATGACATCAGTATGACAAACATTCTTAAAAGGTTTGGTGAAGATCCAATCAAGGTCATGATCTTTACAGTATTATGAAGCTTTACCTGAGATTTGACCCGGTGACCTAGTTTTTGACCCCAAATGACGTATATTCTAACTTTAAGATAACATCATTATGACAAACATTTTTACAAGGTTTGGTGAAGATCCAATCAAAATCATGATCTCTACAGTGTTATGAAGGCTTTCCTGACATTTAACCCGGTGACCTAGTTTTTGACCCCAAAACACGTACGTTCAGATTTTTTCGTGACATCGGCATGACAAACATTCTTACAAAGTTTGGTGAAGATCCGATCAAAATTATGAACTATTACAGTGTTATAAAGGTTTTCCTGAGATTTGACCCGGTGACCTAGTTTTTGACCCCAAAAGACGTATGTTCAAAATTGTCTAAGACAACATATTCTGACAATACAATCAAAAAAAAAAAGCTATGACCTCAACACTATCATCAAATAGTTCCTGTGGTTTTACCCCGGTGACCTAGTTTTTTACCCCAGATGACCCATGTTTGACCCGGTTCATGATATCACTGAAACAAACTTTCTGAAAAACTTTTATGAAGATGCAATCAAAACTGTGACACTTGTTAAGAAATCCTCCAGGTGTGGACGACGGACGTCGACATTGATTGTAATTTAAATACTCATCTTACCACATGCTCAGGTGAGCTTAAAATCCTTTAAAGTCGTTTCATAAACAGTGTTTCCACTGGGCCGAAATACTTTTCCACCACCTGATAATTTTGGGAAAAGTTTGTGCTAATTTTCCGAAATATACGTGTACGTAACGACCATGTATATCGAAAACACGGACCGAAAAACGGGCGTTTATTCAATCGATAGATTTGTAGATTTTCGGAAAATCGTCTCGTATTCCCGGCAAATAAATCAAAATTTAATCCAATCTATTAAGTATCAAGGACTTACATACATTCATGTGTGTATAAATTTGTATTACTAAGAAAAAACATTCACTTAAACAAAAAATCGATTTATGCCAACATGCGAACTGTCCGTGATACAAGCATGTGGTCAAAACCGTATTCTGTGTGACATGATCCTTATTGATACCGGATATAACAGCATGGGGTCGTATACCACCTGCTGTGTTAAGCAGTCTAGCAGCTTCGGGTCAGACGTGTTATTTATGTGTGTTACACTGTTTAAAATAGTACTGTACGGATCCTTCTATACACGCAATGCTTAATTTCAGTTCATTTACGCAAATAGACATTTAAATACATCGATGCCTTGGATTGCTTGTAAATATACAACTAAATGCATACATGACAATTTTAAATCAAATAATGTACATAAACTTAGGTTTACACAACACGTGATGTTGACATACAATCATTAAATACCTCACTAAAATTCATTAGTTTTTGTAGATTATTTAAGCAATACAATGAAGTCAACAATACTAAATAATGATATAACTACGTTTTTTTATTACATGAATCATTACGACGGTACGTCCATGCTGATCCATTATAATTTTCTACACAGATGAAATTACGTACGTCACCAGACAAAATCCAAGACATAGTATTGCATCATACATATTTTAGAACAGAACAGAACATATAATTTATTCACTCAATACATGTACAAAACATGCAAATATGAGGTTTTTACAATAAAGCAAAACAAATAAACACTTCCCGTTCAGCTGAAAATTTAATGTTTAAATTGATCAAACAAACTCGCTAATTAATTGACCACGTAATAAATCACACATTGATTTGCCATATAAGGCTACGCATGTCGGTGTTCGTTGTTTGAAGCAAACTGTCAACTAATCAAATTTCTGTGTATATTTTAAATGATGCCATAAATATGCTGAAACCTTGACTGTACGTGTGACACGTTCTTCCCAGCTTATCTGATTGTTAATTAACTATTAATGATTCTAATTTGAAGTAGGTGATTGTATAAATTAACAGATCTCTAAGACTGGATAAATATTTATTCAAGGGAGAAACGTTAGTTAAATAATAAGAAAAAGTTTCGTTTTTTTAAGTCAGAACGTAGATCGGAATTACTCGGTTGTTTCCGTAATATTGCATTGCTGACGTCACGCTACACACTGATTGGCCAAATTCGAAACGTGACTTCGCGCACGATTTTGATTGGCTCGGAGGCATCGTTTTTTCAAAAAGCCGCGTCAGTTCAAGAAGAAGAAAGATTGAAGCTTTAAATTTATTCAATTTATATTGCTTGTATCCATCATGTACGCGTTCCTATACAATGGATCGGAGGAAGTCTATTTAAAATCGTCACACTGGTGGGAAAAAAGATTCAAGGAAGGATTTCGACTCGTACATAGTTGGTGATGTCGTAATTTTCACGATGGTCTTCAAGTTCCTGTCAAGATTCTTGGGATATAACGTTTAGGTATTTCTACTTAAATATTATTTGTTTACATAGAAAAATAATTCTATATACAACATATATATACTGAGTTGTTCGATATTACATAACTTTATCAATAATCAGATTAATTGGAAGTGTTAACTAATTGCCATTTTAGTATTTTTTTAATGTTTGCGCTTATTCTGGCGGCCATGTTGTTTACTAACAACTAGGTCAATACTAGCGCGCCACCTGGAGTGAAACTGGCAGTATTTATTATTATTAATTTATTTACAGTTTTTGAGTTGTTGCCCTTTGTTAATGTGTTCATACATAATACTTAGCATAACTCCTAGACTATAAGAGCTATGAATTTGAAACTTTATAGTTAGATAGATTTCATCGAGGATGAGTGTAGTGCACAAGAACCGTTACTCTGTATTTCTTAATTTTTGAGTTGTTGCCCTTTGTTAATGTGTTCATACATAATACTTAGCATAACTCCTAGACTATAAGAGCTATGAATTTGAAACTTTATGGTTAGATAGACTTCATTGAGGATGAGTGTAGTGCACAAGAACCGTTAGTCCGTTACTCTGTATTTCTTAATTTTGGAGTAATTGCCCTTTGTTAATTTGTTCATAGATAATTGTTGTCCGGAGCATAACTCTTAGACTATATGAGCTATGCATTTGAAACTTTATGGTTAGATAGACTTCATTGAGGATGAGTGTAGTGCACAAGAACTGTTACTCTGTATTAATTAATTTTGGAGTTATTGCCCTTTGTTAATTTGTTCATACATAATTATTGTCTGGAGCATAACTCTTAGACTATAAGAGCTATGAATTTGAAAGTTCATAGTTTGATAGATCTCATTGAGGATTACTGCAGTGCACAAGAACCGTTACTCTGTATTTCTTAATTTTGGAGTTATTGCCCTTTGTTAATTTGTCAAACATAATTATTGTCTGGAGCATAACTCTTAGACTATAAAAGCGATGAATTTGTAACTTCATAGTTAGATAGATCTCATCGAGGATGAGTACAGTGCACAAGAACCATTACTCTGTATTTCTTAATTTTGGAGTTATTGCCCTTTGTTAATTTGTCAAACATAATTATTGTCTGGAGCATAACTCTTAGACTATAAAAGCGATGAATTTGTAACTTCATAGTTAGATAGATCTCATCGAGGATGAGTACAGTGTACAAGAACCATTACTCTGCATGGCTTAATTTTGGATTTATTGCCCTTTGTTTGTTTACTTGATTCTTGTCCGGTGCAAAACTCTTATACTATATAAAAGATATGAATTTGAAATTTCATCGACAAATCGATCTCATTGAGGTTGAGTGCAGTGCACAAGAACTGTTACTCTGCATTTCATAATTTTGGAGTTATTGCCCTTTCTTACATTTGTTTATACTTGATTCTTATTAGGAATAGGAGCATGACACTTGAACTGTAAGAGCTATGAATTATAAACTTCATAGTTATTTTATATCTAGTCCTGCTTTTTTATAGTCAATGACAGGTTAAATTGCACTTATGCTTATTTTTTTTATATTATTCTGCAGGTTCGACATCAGAAGTGAAAAAGCAATTGGAAAAAATGACACAAGACTTTAATTATGGTAGTCAGAAAATGGTACTTATATTATTTATTTGAGATAAAGCATTTATTAAAATGACATTTGGATTAACTGCATTTTAAATGGAACCCCTTTAAGTCCATATTTTAATGACATAACAGTTGGGATTTTAATGAGCCTTTATCTGAGTTTTTTCTCCTCTGGTAGGAAAGGAAACATTATGTAAAATTTATTTTCCGTATATCTGCATTTTATTTCTTTAGAGCAAGATGAACAAACAGTTCCAGATGTGATCAATGAAGCAGCATCCATTGGTAAGAACATTTATTAATAAGGGCTAGCCAGGACTTCGACAATTTTTTCAGGATACTTGTCCAGCAGGTCACAACCGTCAAGTTTGATAACCAGCCCAATTGGCACAGGCACTTATGAGTTATGGCCCTTGACATAGGGCTTAGGGTATTTGAGACCTGGCACTCTTGTTTGATAACTGAAGTCATATTTATGATTGGAACATAATCAATATGCATGTATAGAAAACACAAACTTTTTCAATTTCTTAATCTTAACATCAACTAATATTGCTAAGTTGAACACAAAAATCTTAATGAAACTTTCAAACAGAAATAGTAACTTATTAATAATCTGGATTAATCTGAATGCTAGAGATCTGGGCTGTTTTTCTACTAGTACTATATAGTATTGACTGAAAAATATTATAAAGAGCTTCTGTAAAGATTACTCTCTGTCTTTTAAAGGTTGTCTGCATATGAAATTCAAACACTTGCAAATGTTCTTTCTAAGTTGACTACAATAAGTAATCCACATTATCTGTTGGATAATCAATTGAAATTATTAAATCATATTTTATTGTATATGTCTTCTTTTTTCCAGACTGCTGTTATTAAAGGCAAAGATGTGAAAGCTGCATTATTAAGTTTTGTAGATGAACCTAGAATAATGCACTATTGGTCAGTTTTGAACAAAGAAAAATGAAAACAAACTTGAGGAAGAGAACTCTAATCACCATTGTCTTGTGAATTAAGCATAAATACATCTAAAATGTTGGAATATAGACTGTATAGTGTTTTTTCAAGAAATATCTATGTGCTTAAAAAGTCACTGTAAACTGATTTTGTTTTCACATCCTTTTTGTATTATTTAAGAAATAATTAAATGCTATGATATTAATATTTAAAATCTTTCTTGTCTGATTAAAGTGAAAATTCGGTTATTTTAGTGTAACTTTTCTGTAATTTTTCTGTAACTTTAATGTAACTTTTCTGTAACTTTAATATAACTTTTTTGTAACTTTTATGTAACTTTGAATGTAACTAAAGTATGCCTAGAATATAACTTTTTTGTAACTTTTATGTAACTTTGAATGTAACTAAAGTATGCCTAGAATATAACTTTTCTGTAACTTTTTTGTAACTTTTATGTAACTTTAAATGTAACTAAAGTATGCCTAGAATATAACTTTTCTGTAACTTTTATGTAACTTTGAATGTAACTAAAGTATGCCTAGAATATAACTTTTCTGTAACTTTTTTGTAACTTTTATGTAACTTTAAATGTAACTAAAGTATGCCTAGAATATAACTTTTTTGTAACTTTTATGTAACTTTGAATGTAACTAAAGTATGCCTAGAATATAACTTTTCTGTAACTTTTATGTAACTTTAAATGTAACTATAGAATGCCTACAATGTAACTTTTTTGTAACTTTGAATGTAACTAAAGTATGCCTGAAATGTAACTTTTTTGTAACTTTTATACACTTATAATTTTTTTGTAACTTTTCTGTGTCTTAATCATGCATAGAAATTAGAATGTAACTTTTTTGTAACTATAGTGTAACTTTTTTGTAACTAATATGTAACTTTTCTCTGTAAATAGGCACAAAAAAGTTACATATTAGTTAGTAACTTTTAATAGGCATAACTTTTCTGTAACTATGTTGAAATAAATGGTTCCAAACTTGTATAACTTAGTTATGCTTTTTTTGTAACTTTTTTTGCCTCAAAAGGCATAACTTTTTTGTAACTTTTTTCGGTATGGGATTGTCGTAATGAACATCAAAATTAAAAGTTGTTTCATAACATAAAAGTTGTTTCGCATATCGTTAATACGAAATAAAACAGCCACACAATCACTATTAGGCTATATGAACATATGTTTTGCAATAAATGCATTTTTATCTTATATACAAATCTATAACAAACCATAATAATGATAATAATTTTTATTATAATACAAGTGCACTTTATCTATGAGCATTTGTCCATTTAAAAGTTGTTTTCGTAGAAAACAGTTGTTTCCGTAGATAATAGTTGTTTCCGAATATCGTTAAACACAATAAAAAACAGCCACAAAACCACTATTTGGTTATATAAATTGAATAAAACTTTCGGAAACATCAGATTTAAAAGTTGTTTCCGTAGAAAAAAGTTGTTTCCGTAGGCCATTTGAACACAATAAAAGGGCCTCAAATTCACTATTTGGCTATATAAATGAACATTTTTTTTTCGGAAATAACGTATTGTTATCATATATACCAATTCAAAATAAAGATATTTATTGTTATGAACATATGACATATATCTTTTTAAACATCTAATTTTAAAGTTGTTTCCGTACATAAAAGTTGTTTCCGTAGAAAATAGTTGTTTTCGTATGTCGGTTCAACGCTATGAAAACAGCCACAACATCACTTTTTGGTTAAATAAATTAACCAAATTTCCTGTAATAACGTATTTTTATCATATAAAACAATTCATAATAAGGATTTTTAGTTTTATTAAAATATATGACATATATCTTTGTAAACATTTGAAATAAAAGTTGTTTCCGTAGTAAAATGTTGTTTCCGTACGTCGGTTTAATGTTATAAAACAGTCACAAAATCACTATTTGGCTATATAAATGAACTATTTTCCCTGAAATAACGTATTTTTATCATATAAAACAATTATTAATAAGTATATTAATTATTATGAAAATATATATTAAATATCTTTAAAAACGTTTCAGATAAAAGTTGTTTCCGTACACAAAAGTTGTTTCCGTGGAAACAAGTTGTTTCCGCTTTTCAGGCAAACCGTGATTTGACTGCCACCAAAACCTCAAACAACTGTCATAGTCTGAATGGCAGTTGTTAACTATTCCACCCCAATGTTTTTTTGGTTTGGGGCATGCAACTATTGTCTATAAAACAGAGGAGTAGGTCAATGACAAACAAGAAAAATCTCACTATCATGAAATAAATTATCTGCCTGAATTTTAGCAACAAAAACAACCCAAGACAACTTATTACACCGAAGTTCTTGTTTTCTGTAAAAGTGAACTAAAGACAAAGTTAAATCAAGTTAAGCCTTCAGAGAAATATGGCCCCAACATCAAAACTTTTAGGCAACTTTTATTAAAATGTATTCTTGAGGCTGAAAAAAAATATGGAGTGCTCCGACATACTCATGAAAATTCTAGCAAATAAATAAAATAATTTTTTTCGGGGCATTTTTTTTTTACTATTGTTACAATTTATAGTAAAAAAATCCCTACCTATCTACCTACCCAGTGCTAAAATGCTGGGTCGGACCATACCAAACAAACTAATTTATTTTTATTTTCAGCCTGAATTGAAATATCTTTACATGATTACACTTTTATAAACGAAATATTATATAAAGATAAATTTTATGAAATTGCCTCCAAAAGCTGAAAGCATTATATGTAGTTTAAGTACAATATGATTGCCTAAGCTATGATACAATAA
Source organism: Lutraria lutraria (assembly GCA_964023205.1). Taxonomy (NCBI): domain Eukaryota; kingdom Metazoa; phylum Mollusca; class Bivalvia; order Venerida; family Mactridae; genus Lutraria; species Lutraria lutraria. Next base: position 20,821,920 of record OZ026849.1, read on the forward strand.
CAAGGTCAGACTTAGTATGTGGAATTACCTGCTTAGGGCAACAGGATCATTTACATTGGTCGTCTTCTTCTCAATGAGTTCACGTAACATTTGATGGTAGAAATCATCGTCATCAAATATTTCTACATCATAATCTTTGAGAGGATCTCTGGTACCAGCAGTCTCCATATCCTAAGAATATAAAACTTATCTCTCAGTTTATAATTATTGCAGTTCAATATAAACACAAGATTGACACAACGTAGAATTCTGAATTCATGATGAAATAATTTGTTTGTTAGTTTGCTTTTTATGCCCCTATTCAACATATGAAGTGGACAGTTCACCTAACCATCATTACTTGGAAGAACCAGTACTAGACTCTCATCCTCCGTAAGCAACTGCTTATTTTCTCACATAAAGAGAAAGAGACTGGGCTTTAACCCACAACCCTCAGTGAGAGGTTACAGTGATTTGAAGTCAAGTGACCTTAACCACTTGACCACGGAGGCGGGTTCAGTTTCAGTAAAATATTTAGAAACAGTTTGGCTAAGCATAGACAAAGACCAATCACAAAAACTCACCTTTAACACTTGTGCTCATGTGAGTTAAAAAATAAGCTGACATTCTAGTTTTATAAATATCAATAATCAAAGACTGATTGTTACTACAGGACATTTTAAAATTCAAGAAATTTGTAAAAGAGTCCTTCAAACATCATGAGTTCATGTGTTGCACATAAACTAGAACTCTATTATTGTTTATTTATTTCAACTGATTTAACACCATTTTAAAACATAATTTCAGGGGAATTATCCTAACCAGCTTCCCTGAACTTAACCAGTACTAACCACATTCTATTTTTCTGTCAACCTTCTCCACATACTTCAGAGGTGGGGGAACAATTTAACATAGTATGTAATATCTTCAGTCAAATTTGTCAAGGACAGTGTGATCCTCACCTGGGGTTCAAACTAACAACCTCTTGATCAGTAGACCAATGCTCTAATCAACAAGTTAACTGGGTGGGTAATCAATGTTTTCCTCTGAGGGGAGGCGGCGATGGGGATAAACAGGGAATAAGACAGTAACAATTTGATAAACACCACCATCACATGGAGTGAGAAAGACTTAATTAGCCCATACTTTATGGACCGGTGATGGGAATGTAGATGGTCGCCTACTTTCACAATGTGTCATTTTTAAGCATTTATTTCTTTTTGTAGTGAAAAACTACCATCTATAGATTAAAAATTAAACTGAACAACATCCTCAAGAAATTAGACAGGAACATCTGCATCTGGGAGAGAAATTTGACAGCAAAATTCCACAGCCTGCCCTCCCCACTCTCTGGGGTAAACATTGATAAGTACATAAAGCACATCTATGAGCATCTATTAATGAATAAATAAATAAAAATTGGTATTATCCGCTGATTATTGAATTGTAAGATAAAGTAAAAATAATTATAAGATTCATGAGGATAAAACTATAGTTTTGAGTAATATAAATAAGAATCTGTAAGGGAATATATCCATTTCATCCACTACTGGAATCAGTATTGAAATCATCAGCAGATAATACATGTAAATACATTACTTTTAAGACATGTATGACAGCATAAGTATGCACAGACAGGAAACATATACATTTGACAATAAAAGAAGGCATGGTAAAACTTACTTCAGTATATATAACATCTATATTTACATAGTACATATTAGGTATTGAAATAGTATAAACATGTAGTTAGTGAACCAACAATAGTCAAGACAAAGCTGATTGGAATAGATCACAATAAGTGCAGGTGGACATTGAATGGAAAATTGAATTGTCTCCCTTTGATCAACAAAATTGCTCATACACATAAGCACATCTAAGCTTTGGAACAAAGCATGTAAAGACACAGAAAAAAGGTTATGAAAACATACATCCATGCAAAAATAAAAGAGCAAACAGGTAGATATACAACAGCACATTGGTGAAAACCTGGTTATATAAAAATAAATGATGAGTTTACCAAACGAAACACTGCTATGAGATGGAAACACAGACGGACGAGCATCCACAAAATATCATGCAGTTTTTAGGGCATAATTAAGGAAATCATACCTTCCAAAGGCCAATGTGCCAGTCAGGTGCGATCTCTTTTCAGCAAGCTACCATTATTTTCAACTGAATGCTACAATACAGACCATTCTTCACCAGCTCTACATACCATAACTACCTGGTAAAATACAGTATACCGTTATTGTATAATGCAATTTAAATCTTTTATAAAGTCACCGGTCATTAAAGTCACAATATCTCATAAAAAAATGGTTTCATTTTCAAAGTACAAAAGACCTTGTAAAATTGTGATATCAAAATTGTTCTTGAAATGATACAGAATCAACCCATGTCTGATATCTCATTTTGCTGTTCCTTCCTTGTGAAATAACTAACAGAGGACGGAGGACAAATACAATGTACTGTTTACATTTAACATTTGCAGAGTTTTTCCAAAAGCTTTGGGAATGATCAGAAGCTGCACATGTCGAAAATAAACTTCCATACATTTTGCCTCGTTATGTGCATTACATCATGTACTTGTATATGAAAGCTTGCCATCCATTTGTAATTGGAAATTTCACGGACAATTTACAGCAGACCACTGATGAAATACCATTTAGTAAAAAATTTAGCCTGAAATATAAAGCAGTTACAAAAGATTAACTGTTATCGGTAGATGTACACTTATGGATCATTTTAGAATTCTGTACTGCAGATTTGCAATTATTAAAGGATGACAATACACTGTTCCAATGGCTTATTGTGGCTTTAAACTGAAGGTAATGGATCACTCAAGTTCAGTGTAAAATTAATTTTATCTGATTTAAAGCTGAATATTTAAAAGTACGCAACTCAAACTGAAAACACATTGTGTTGCCTTACGTGACTTAATTCAATTAAATAAAAAATAATTATCAGAGGCTGAGCCTCACTATACTCTTCCTCCTGACAAAAGTTTGTCCTCGAAATTGAATTTCTGCGTCAACCTTAACTTAATATTATAAATTATCAACAATAAATTTAACAAATATTCCTAACAAATTATAATAATTTAGTAGTACATGATAATATATACCCGTACAGTTAAACAGTGACATCTTGCTACCATATGCCTCAGGTTATTAGTCTTGATCATTAATAATACATTGTATCATTAAACTATACTACATGTCAAGCAACCATGTGCACTTAGAATTTCAGATCTACATAAAAAATTTAAGTTAAATGCTTTTGGAAACCATTTAAAAATGTCCATGTCAAATTCCACACAAGCAATAGTATTACATTATTAGTAATTCAACACATAGAAAAAATATAATAAATTAATAATTATTTTTTTTTACTCCTACTCAACAGATATGAAAAATAGATAGATTAGCCATTCATAGACAGGAATAAGTTAATCTGACTGCAGTATTTAACAAGAAAAATTTAACATTTAACAGTCATCTGAACATGCATACATTCATATGAATATATCTAACTTATGAATATTAAGTGCATATCAAATCATCACCAAAAAAAAGGGCGGGGGGGACTTTGCATAACACACAACCATATTAAAGACTGTAATTCAACCTTAACATCAAAATTTACTCAATCAAAAAATACAAAGCAACCCGGAATGTTTATGCAACTAAAGTACTAACATATAGTACTTTAATGGTTAGAATCAGTAAAAACATTGAACAATGTACACTTTCAATCCAATATCACTTAACTTAAAAAAAAAAATTAAGTGAATCAGTTCACATGTGCTGCCATCATATAAGGTTTATATCAATGAATGCACTAGAACATAGATTAACAGTTCCAGTTCAAGACCCTACAATAAAACTTTGCATAACACAAAACCATATTAAAGACTGTGTTTCATCCTTAACTTCTAAATTTACTCAGTCAAAAAATACAGAGCAACCCGGAATGTTTATGCATCTAAAGTACTAACACAGTACTCGAATGGTGAGAATCAGTGAAAAAATTTTTTAACAATAATGTACACTTTCAAATCCAATACCAATGAATTCAGAATGGAATATAAGTACACATGTACTGGCATATAAAGTTCAAATCAATGAATGTACTAGAACGTAGGTTAAAAGTTCCTGCAATAAAACTTCGCATTAATTACGGACTACCATACAAATCATGCATCATTAGTAAAACAGTAATATTCCACCATGAACAATATCATAATTAGTTTGTATGTACTAAACTGCAGTATATTATAAGCTGACTCTCAAAATATATTACCATTTAAGCTGCTCAGTGAAATACACTGCTGCAAAGAAAAAAATACTGCTACCCAAGAAAAAATATTATGGAAATGCCAGTAAAATATGTATATATATCTAGAATTATGTGAAGTGAACAGATCGATATTAGTGATAATATGAAGCACACCTAATCATGAAAATCAATGACCTGCACCATCTTGCAAGAGGGGAAAAATGAATTAATTAATTATCAGAAAGATTTATACCTACTCAATAAGGAAAACAATTTAACGGCAAAAATAAAAAATTTAATACATGAATGTGAAAATATTAATATAATCAATACCTATACATAACTAATAATCTTCGGTTTGTGTCTGCATGGCTTTAGAAATCTTCAAATTGTCTTCTATGGTACAGTTTGTGTTGTATGATAATTTACATGGTTTGCACAGTTGTAGGTATCTTCATAATTTCTCTTAGACATTCTGAAATAAGAAAACAGGAACAATTAAACAGTACTTGTGATTTTTCTTTGTATAAAATTTGTATGTACAATGTATTTATCTTCTTTTACTTATTCTACAAGACTGCTGGTCAGAAACTTTTTATGTTAACAATTGTAGAACATTTTTGAGGTCCATAAATATATATGGCAAAACTGTGAAGTAACTGTAACTGTAGAATATAAGGTAACAGCTTGTAAACAAAGCCTTTAACTGGTTTGTGAGCACATAGCGAATATGAAATCTCAGTATGGAACAGAGAAACGGAAACTCTGATACTATTTTGGTTAAACTTCGGTGGTCTCGAGGTTGTTTTTTTTGGATGGTTTTGGTACTGCCTTGGTCACAGACATCTTGGATAGATAATAGTCTGGCCTAAATCAATCTCTTTGGTAACGATGTAAACAATGATAAGTGATAATACACAATATTTAGATGTGCGTCAGGTTCTTTCAACCTGAGACATGTGGTCTCATAGAAAGGATGAATCACACTATTGAAGACATGTTAAGTAAATATATTTCAGCAAACCAGAAAGACTGGGATGACTGGGTACCAGTACTTCTTCAAGCCTACCGATCATCTGTTCATGCCAATACCGGCAAAAATCCACATTAAATGTTTGGACATAGTCCAAAATTACCTATTGACATTTTGTACATGGTCAGGGACCTCTAGGAAGTTTAGAGTTTTTTTGTGATGAATATGTGCAGAAATTACAAGAATATCTTAGAAAATGTCATAATCAAGCATGTCATGCATTACTGACTGCTGCCAAACAGCAGAAACATGATTATGATACACATTTTAATTTAATTACTTTTAAAGCAGATGACCTTGTTTGGGCCAGAGTATTTTCTAAACACAAAGGCCTTAGTCCAAAACTTAGTTTCAGATGGGTAGGACCATTTAGAGTAGTAAAAGTAATTTCTACTTTTGTTCTACAAATTAAAAACATATATGTTTGTCTTTATAAAGACAAGAAAAGTATTAAACGTACACCATAACCAGCTGAAGCCATACCATGTATAATATGCCATTAAAGTTGAGATAATTATTAAATCATAGTTTTAAATTATAACAGTCACAGTACTACACTGTATGACTTAAAGTTCAGTATCAATATGATCAGATTTCTATGTCACGTTACCAGTGACCGAACTGTCATTAATGTTGTTTTATGTATATTAAAATGTTATCTTGTTTCAAGCATATAATATAACTGTTTATATTATGTATCATTGATAGATTGCCTTGTTATCAAAGTAATCTATACTGTTAAGTATATTGTTTACCTATGCCGCTATGGTATTTATGTTGAATTTACATGTTTTGTGGATTTTCGTCTAATAAAAAGTTGCGACTATGGCAATTAGGTCTGTTAAATCAGCAAGACTATGATATATATTTATAAGTGTTAATGTCTTTGAAGTTTAAATACAAAAAGAAATACAAAGAGAAATACCCCAGTACAGAGGCTGTTAAATTGGACTATGAGATTTAAAATTTTACATAAAATCAGTATTACAAATAAAGGGATTTTCCCCCAAATTTGCTTCTTTTGTGTGTTTTTCCCCTACTCTCCAGCGTCCAGCGTTTTCCCCCATTCCTAAAAAAAACCCTGTAAGCTATGTTTACTTAGAACATCTTACTTAATACTTTTTTTTGTATTTGAAGGAAATTGTTTACATTACAACATTACTGAGTTATGATGAATTGAATTGAAAATTAGTGAATTGAATTACACTGAATACATCCCAGGCGAAATGAAAGCCATATTACCATGGCCTACCATGGCCAAACATGGTCCTATGACCATGGCCTAACATGGCCGACCATGTTTTGTTAAATGGCACCACAGTGGACCATTGCAGACCATGGCCATGGCAGGTGGCCATGGCAGGGCCATGGCAGTCCATGGCAGTTACCATGTTCGGCTGTGGTGCCATTTAACAAAAGATTGTTGATCATTGCAGGCCATGCTCAACAACCATGACTCACCATCATGGGCATGAAATATTATGGTAGTCTGTAGGTATTTTGATAAAAAATCTTTTAAAACACATCATTTGATAGGGAATAATCATAGCCTTACATAAGGAAGTATAAGTTCACCCCAGGTAAGCTCCATGATGATGATGATCATGAAAAAAGGATCAAACAGTTACAATATGTACTAAATGAACTATGTTAGAATATTTCTTGACTCATATTCTTCAGGAACTGTCCTATAGACAGATTTGTGAAAAAACTTTTTTAAACTACCTTCTTGATTACAAGACTTTTATCCAGATCAATACTGATGAATTCTAATATTTTATTGAAATGCATGATATTACGGATAACTTGCTTGTCTGTGAGTGAGCTTCACTGTTTCCATGCTTGGCAATTAAAAAAAGCGTTAAATATAAAAAGATTGCACAGGTGACCTTAAAGCAAGTTTTGATTGATAAATGCATACTTGCATGATATCAGAGGAAAAGGTATTCATAATTGAGGTTTTCATCATTACCCACCCACTTCATTTCATCATAATTATATCTTAAATGTGTATCTGTCACAGTTTTCCATAAGCGGAACAAAATTGCTATCGATAATTGAATTGAAATGACGTATCACTATCGATTGATTAATTGATTGTTTAATAGAAAGTACAAAACAACATCAACTGTTCATTTTTTAGCAATTTAAGCTCAAAATGGTTTGTAATTAAGTAAAAATCATAAATCTTGCCCATTATGAACTTTTGTACTGTACAAGCGCAATTCATCAAAAAAGTGACTAAATTTATTTCTTTCTTATAAGTTTATTGAAACATGCAATATCATCAACAGATCAATCAATGATGATGACAAATAATGAAACAGCATAAAATACTTAATTATTGCAGGGTTATAAGGCAGTTTAAAAAAATCCCCTGAAATATTCCCCTTTTTCCTCAAAATGACGCGAAATCCCCCTACCTGAGGGCCCTGTTATTACATAATTATTGTCTTTCCATTGACCTTACAGAAACTGCTTGAAAGCTAGATAGCATTAATGTGTAAATTTAAATACTGCAAAATACGGGAAACTTTGTAATATCACTGCTAAAATTTTTTTCCAACATTTTTGCTAAATGTAGTTAGGTATGGTTTTGCATTCAGCCCCTCAATTAAAGCAGTGACTTCTAGAGTGTTCTCAAGGTTTTCCAGCATTTTCCCTAGTGACCTAGTTTTTGACCGCAGATGATCCATTATCAAACTTGATCTACATCTCATTGAAATAAATTTTGTCGGTATTAACATTCTTACCCGGCCAGTTTTGCAAAAACTGAGCTCAAAATGTGGCCCATAGTGTGTTCACAAGGTAAAGTTTGGCAACGCAAGACGCCTGACGAAGACTGATCACAAAAGCTCATCCCGAGCACAAGTGCTCATGTGAACTAAAAACATATCTTTCCTGACACCATCAGAATGAAAAACCTGGGGAAATGATAAAATAGACATTCTAGTGAAGCAGTATGGGGAAGAAAAATCCTCTGTGCCACTGAATGACCAACCTAAGATCACAATTCAGCCTATTATTAATGCAGATGACACAAAGATAGAATGGTCAAAGATAAGAGTTGGTGATCCAGGAATCGTATCCTAGGGATAACATGGCTACACTGTGGGGTTTAATCAACCAGCACACAAGAATATGTGAATATTATCTGCTCTGGCTTTGACTGCGGCCTATTCATATAGCTGATTGTGAAAGAGGGTTTAGTGTCCAAAATGAGACAAAAACAGCACTGAGGAACAGGTTGTTACCAGAAAGGGTTGATGACATTATGACCATTAAAATTGAGGGTGGGGACAAGAAATCATTTGACTATGTTGGGGTTCTTGAACATTTGAGGAATAAGAAGGAGATATATTCACATTGTCAAATTAGTACAGAATCTTTTAAGACTTTGTTTTTACCAACTAACACTTCATCAGTTAATTTTAATAGAAGCCACTGTTGAAGCGGTGGACATGTTTAGACTTTGAGTTAACATACCTTCGTTACACAGCTTATTCTAAAAAGGCAGTGATCGAACCAATTTTTTTAAAGCACTAGCCCGAACTATTAGTGGACTGCTGAAAACAGACAATTTATCACTAGCCCAAATACACACTAGCCCTAACAGAAATTTACTAGCCAGGGGCTGTGGGCTAGTGGGTTTCGCATGAAGACTGAAAAGGTATGTACATAATTACAGTCAATAAATTATCTAGTTAAGGCCTAAAAAAAGTGTTTTTTTCTTGTTACCCGACCGACTCAAAACTTTTTAAGGCCAGAAATTTGGCATCCGAATATTTTTGTCCGAATTTTCGGTTGACGTTAACTGACATCCAGTACCAGGCAAACTTCGCTCACTCTAACCTTTACACTGAGTATAGAATGCTTGTCAAATACGAATGTTGATTGTTAATGGTTACAATTCATTGAATTTTTTGTGCACCTGTGGAAACCGTCTGCACTGTTCAGACGCTCTTTATCATACAGTAACTATATATATATAAAGATCTATACATACACAGATAAGCAACTAGTCTTAATCTTGCAAAATCACGCGGCAGATTGACAAAATCTCACAAAATCACGTTTGCTTTTTGCTGATTTTTTATTGAAGATATATTAAAGTAAATTATATCTTGCAATAGAGCAAGACATTCCCTACAAAATGATACCTAGTCGATAAAAATTGGAGCACAAACAAAAAGGTTTTATGCAAAATAAAAAGGCCCCTGCATAAACCTTATATCGTACATTTTGTCATTTTTTTGCTAAACTGGTTGAATTTAAGTAATAATTTGAAAGAAATTTCTTAACAAATCATAGCAAAAATATTTTCAATCTTTTTTTTTTTAAAGTACTTAATGACATGGTTGAAAATTCCTTGAAATTTGCAAAAATTTTAAGTAGTTTGCAAAATTCAAAGATCTGCTGCGTGCAAAAATAGCATTTCCTACAGGCGCTAACAGGAGTTTCTTATCTATGTATGTATAGGTCTTTGGTAACTATCATTGCATATGCCTAGGCGATAACTGATAATTAATCTGACAAGATACAAAGACTTATTTACAATAGTTTGAAATATTACCACATTCGTTAGATCTCTTAAAATTCATTGCATCTTGAAAAATGGTGTACAGCAAATATGTAGTCTTTTTGACAATTACATACAATGGTGATACTAATTATAGCTTTTTATTACGTTACAGATAATGTGTACCAGCATTCCATGCTCATGGGAACCAATTGCACTAGATCCCATATTCATGATTTGGTGTAAATTTGCCGCATAAAATGAGGGAAACTGATCATTATTCCTGAATCCCAGAAAGGTTTTTCCTTTCGAAATTATGTCACATAATTTGAATACTAATATTTAAACTTTCTGACACAAATATGCTGAGCTTGATGACCCATTTTTCAATTATTCCAACACAGAAGAATCCATATTAATTTTAGACCGTGCAAGACCACACTGAATAAATTACAGCTTGCTCATTGGCTACAACGTTAGGAATTATATTTTACCCAATCAGATGACAGGATTTATTTGCATCATTTTTCTGTCAACACGTCTTGGACACCATCACTGATTGTGTGTCCAACTATATTTTGTTGTTTTTCAGTGTGTAAATCACACAAGTGCAGCATAGCTGCTCATCGAAAAGCAAGAAAACATGTTTATTTATTGAAGTAAGCACTGTTTGCCTTCAGATACGGAGTTTTGTTATGAAAATCAACCAGATCTATATAGTTGTTAGGCATACTGAATTTTGATAGTCAATTTAAGTGTTGTGGTAAAACCTACGAACCCCTTTTTTTGGGCATGTAACCAGAAACAAACCTCATTTTTTAGGCCTAAACATTACACGATAAGATATCTTTATGTCCCTTGATTTTTGAAAGTGTCCCCATGAATTTGTGAGCAGATCCTAGCAAGAACCCTGATGCTCAAAGGGATAGGGAACATCGACAAACAACGAAAAACTTCATACACAAACAATTTGCAGAACGAATCTAGACTTCAATAAACCTAAATCAGTGGAATTTTCGACTAGGTAGGACAGGGCAGTAAATCTGACAGGGTATAGTCAGTACCCTGTTTACCGGTGTTGTCCAAATAAAGGTGCATATATCCGTTATATACCGTATCATGCATAAATTACTATTGTCAACAGAGTTAAAACGTCATTTTTAGGATAAGTATGCATTAAATATAGTTTATATAAAAAAATATGTGCAATATTAATGATTCAATAAAAATATGTAGCTTTTCTCTGAAAAACTAGATTTGTTTTACTGCCATCTGCATTTTTGAATGCAGACCGGTGCTCGTTTTTATGCCACTTTTATTGTACAATAGCTGTCTTCGAATCAGTTGGTTGCTCGACTGCCTGAATGAATTTTTTCCTTCTTTAAGTCCTTATTCGGACAACCTATTTTTTGAGAGTTTTCTTCATAAAGTATATTGGCAACCTGCCACAAAAAACTATTTCAAAGACTGCAATAGTTCTGTGTTGAAATTATTGTTTGGAGTTTAACTCAGCGTAATACGGGGAAGTAAAATACTGGCCTTGCCCGCTATAGACAATGCATACGTTAGAAAAGATTCAATGTGAATTACAACAATTTCAAATGTATTACCTATCGCCGAAATTCTCATTTCCAAATCATGGATGCCGCCATTTTGTTTGTAACAACTAAGTTCTCGTTCTCGTGTTGGCATAGTTTTTACATCGGGCAATCGTAATAAAATTAAGCACTTACATTTATTTTTTCTATCTGTTTACAAGAAATAGAAATCAATATACTAACGCCTTTGGTTAAATTGTGTGAAATGTGTCTGCATAAAGTCTGCTCACAAACGCTTGACAGAAAGTAGAATGACGTCACATTTTGTTTTACGCAAGTTGCTCGACCAATCTCTACCTAGAGTTGTTCCTTTCAAATAGTGCTCGACTTCCCCATTCGATAGACTTAGCCTATTTTCATATTATGACATTATATATAAAAACAACCTTGACACAAAATACAAAAATACTTCGCCGATTCGCGGAAATATATGACATTCATGTAACTGGCACTTACAACACATAAAAACAGCCAACAATCATACTGCATCGTTGAATACATCATATTTCATCAACAAGAATCAACATTTACCATGTATCTGTTCATAAACAGGAGAAAACTGAACATCAACCATGCAAAGAACTTCCCGTAGATTTGCTGGACATTCAACAAGGGAGACAATTCTGAATGACTTAAATCATAGCACTGAAAGCTACGGAAACATGAATCATTCACAACCTCTCTCTCCGTCTAGAACATCGATTATCTTTAGCTAAAAAAAAACAAAAAAAGAGTTAATGATAAACCAATCGAAATTAATCTATAGTCAAAATATTTATCACAGAAAATGCAATATCGATGCAAATTGTATTACCAATACTTCAAGCAGCATTCTTTGGTGGATTCAGATGTGCTACAAAATACACAACTTTTTATAGATAACATGAAATAAGGCAAGTTGCCTATCTAGAACGGGAATTAATCCATTTCTCATAATAAGAAAATGGGATTATAATTAGCCTCAAGTAGATGTACATGTAGTTAGAATGTTTAATCAGTAACGTATGACACTTAGTACTCCCCGTGAACCCAAAAAACAGTTCCTAAATTTGATTTTGTACGGTTATGAAAGTCAGATCGGGATTCGAATCCGAATTTCGCCATAGCCAATTACTGGCCTGTGTTGCTCTATCCAATTAAGCTATCTGACCATAAATTATGTGTAAACTAAAATTCTATAAATTAGTTCGTTATTTAATCATAATTTATTAAAAAGTGAGGAAATTAATAAACATAACACATTTGTTTTGAAAACAGAATCACTCTAGACAAACTGTGTCAAGGACTTATATGCATGTATATATGCAAGTCCTTGGCTGTGCTAAAAGTATTAATGGTTAAATTAAAAGTTGTTAACATGCACAGTACCACGTTTTAAATACCGAAATAATCCCGGGCCCACTACCCGAATCAAGGACTTACATACATAAGTCCTTGCCAGAATCAAATATGTATATACTGAGATACACCTCTGAATGTGGGATTACACCTGTTACTTACTGAGCGTACTATGTTTGTTATAAATATTATCAAATAATACATGTACTTATAAGAGCAACATTATAACAATCCTTGCAACTTAATAAGAAGCATCCAAAACATACAGTGACATGATGTTATATATACCTAAAAAAATATAAAATAAGACACTGAAGGTCATAAGCATAAAAGTCAATGCAATTAAACAAGAAATCAAAAGAAATAATAAACTTAAACAAAAACTATTATTTTTTTAGTGGTGTGCAAATCCACCAATCATTAATTTATTAGATTCAAATGATAATATACATTGAGCGAATAATAAATTCAAGTCGCGCGGCTTGTGTATTTATTGTACATACAAGATTTCAAAGAATTTCACACTAAACTTTGAAATAAACGTTTTTCAGCAATAGAGTATGTATCGAAAGGCATGTGTATTTTTGTTTGTTTACATGCTGGGTTGAAAAACTCCACACGCTAAATGGTAAATATCTAAGAATAATATGAATTAACGTTGCGGGCTTTCTGTCGTTTTACACGTTTGAAATACATATATGGTCAGAGGCATCATATGCCGATAATATCAATAAACTTGAAACTTCAAACGTATTATTTTTTAATGCAAAACTTGATGTCCAACAGATCTAAACTGAAGAAATTAACGTCTTACACATCGAGTTGATATTGCGGACACTGTGTATTGAACAATGTGCATTTGTTTTCTTGAAAAACTGTCAAAATTGTCAATGACGAAAATACTTGATATCCAAGGTGCATAGAATAATGTTTTAACACCAAGCGTACTTCGTATACTTTTTAGTATCTTTTACTTATCATCTGGACATCTTAAATGATGAAATTAATCATATTTGGTATAATATCGTGCGCAATGATTTATTTCAAATTCAGATTCGGTTGCATGAATGTTAAACTATCTAAGAATAAAAGGAATTCAGGTCGCGGATTTGTTGGCGTATTTCACGGTTAAACTAGTATTCCTTTTAAATACAAGATATGATTTAAACAACACGGAATGAAGCCATAGAAGACATGAAGAATTTAAGTCATTCATTAGTGGAATGGTGTTCTCATTCTTGCAGTTGTCTTATGTGACTGTAGAACTTCAAAATGTTAAACTATGTCAAAATCACTTCAGCGCCGGATTTTGCATTGTACCTTATTACATTTATGTACGATGATCATGTAAGTATGTCCGATCTTTTAAAACTTCAAGGTTACCTAATAGTTGAAACAATCAGTGAAATATGTGTTGTTATTGCATGCAGAATTTGAATATAAATGAAACTTAAAAAAAGGAGGTAACAAAAACGGTATTGTGGAAACACTGTACTTCAAAGGCGTGTTACCAAACATTAACTGATATTTATCTGGCAAGCAGGCACATAACTGAATACGATGTTTTCATTGTTTTGTAGATCTACAGTCATACTTACTTGTGAACAAAGGACATTTTTAGGAAACACAAAATGTGACCTTTATTAACAAGTACCCTTTATTCGGAGGTCATTTTGTCCTTAATACTCAACGTAATTTTAAGATCATGGTTTTATTCACAGGGTGACCTTTATTCGTAGGTAGCTGCTAACACAGGTTTGACTGTATTAAAAACGTCTCATAAAATTAGTTGCAGTTAAGTCACTTTAACAAAATAATAATTACGTCTGGACAGTAACTGTTGTCTTCAGTTGACGAGTTATACTGTGCATACTGTATCATCAAATATTTAGGGTTGGGAGAATTTGTATAATCACTGAAATCACGACAAACATGTGCAGATTGAAAATATTAGGTTGTAACTACGGAATGTCATTGACGGAGAACAGATGTGTAGGATTTACGAGTTCAAGCGGAATAGGATTTACGAGTACAAGCAGCAGACGAAATGTCGTTTGGTTCAGTCAAAACATGTATTGAATATTATTAGAATATACTAAAACTTGAATGTTAAATCCAAACGATAAATACATGAACTTCCACTAATATAAACTTCATATACAAATAAAATACGGGCAAAATGGATATTAACCGAGACCGAACTATTGTCTAGGGTCGACAGAAGAGAGTATTCCTAGTTTAGCGGAGATCAGGCTCCGAGGTTATAAAACTTGAGATCATGTGGAGTCTCTTAGCCTTGTCCTATCATTGTTTATAATTTAGTCATGATCAGTCAATGAGAATTTCTCTGATACACTAACCTGGCAGTCTAACTGATCTGAACATGTATTTGACAATTAATCACCTCGATGTTTTCCACCATAATACTTTGAGAATGGAATTGAGAATAGAACTCAGAAACTGTTCTAAAGTTTTATAACCATGGAGACGAATCTTTTATCTAATTTTATGTTTATTAGTAAATTGTGATCAGATAATAACATTATTGACTATTAGCCTGACAGCACAATTGATATGAACATGTATTTACCCATTAATCGAAAAGTTCATGTTGACAATAAGTGAAATTTCTCAGTAAATTACGCGTAGTTCTTGCATGCAGACTGTGACAGTAAATGATTTAAATAAGGGAGATAACAATAACAGTATTGCGGATACTTTTAAGACTAATTACCAAACATAGACCGATGCTTTTTTGTTATCAGGCGAATTATTTAAGACACAGTTTAATTTAAATACAGTTTGCATATTCAGACCATAAGTATTGTAACTTTATTATATAATGTTTATTGAAGGAACAATGAATTTTATCTTACATTGTCCAGACTGTTTGGTATTATAATTATACGAATAATGGTGTAAGCCCACATACACATATTTTTAGATCTTAGTACTGGTGTTCACATGTGATAACATTCTAAATACAATGTAACTTATTGTTTTAACGCAGAATACAGGGAAAGAAAGTCGAACTATACATATAATAGAGCTATCAAATAGCGTCTGTGTTTTCAGTAACGCTGATTGTATGTTTAGTTTAAAGTATTTTATCTTGTTTCTTATTTCTTACAAACTAATATCATATTGTATATCTCATTTCAACCAGCCTTATGCCCAAAATGAATACCATTCTGAGGCAGTGTCATTTTAAAGGGACTAGAATAAACCTACCTAAACTCTTATAAATGTGTTAAAGGAAATAAGATAACTGACATATGCAAGTCTCGATCATCACCAGTAACTCTCAGACATATTGAATGAATTCCCAGTCTGCAACTTATTTGACCTTTTTACTCTACAAGTCTGCAGCGGTTTTTTTGTGTAAAATAACAAATGAGTTTGCAAACCCAAATGTTGCTTTTTGTTTAAAGAAGAATCGTTAACGTTTCTTTCAGATAATATGAATTTTGCATAAATTTGTAACTATGGTTCTAGCTGATCATGTGACAATCAATCAAAGTTTACACACGATATGATCATACCTAATTTTAAGCTTATTTGTACAAGTTTTTGACATGCAAAATTCTCGTGGAAAACAAGATTTACGTGAAACAGAAATTATTTTCTTATGCCAACGCACGTTGACTAGTTAATAGATTTCGCCAGATAATTACTGCGTTATAACAGTTTCATTTTGTGCCGTAAAGACATTAAGGTATGTGCATTCCAAACTGATGCGTACACATGTTGACGTTCTTTAGAGACGCATCTTTCAAAATATATAAATTTGTATGACAATACATGAATTGTGATATGTATAAAAGGTATACATGTACCAAGATACAGACTTAGCACCTGATCGTAATTCGTATATGGGCTTTAGGACCTTACCCTAGTTCATGTAGAGGCTTGACTATTTGACCCTAGTTTATGTAGAATCATGAACATGCTATATAAATAAAATCTCAGAGCGCAAAAGAAATTCCTGAGTAGCGGAGGGTCTGTGGGGAAGGGGCTTTGCCTACGCCGGTTGCCAGTGGTTAAAACGAGACAACCCCGATGCATAACATGATCAATTTCATGATTACTACGAAATTTTTCGGCGCAGCTGTATCAAAATTGATTTTGACCTACATTTATAACCAATGGAATTGTTAGATACAATATCTTCAACTGAAGTGGGAGTTTTCTCATTGGTTAAAGGCTATTTTGTTACAAATGTTTAGGACAGAAACCATTATTATTTGTTTTACTGCCTCTGAAAATAATGCAATGATAAAAGCCCAAAATACATCAACACATTAAATATCAAAACGTTTAAACCATGGAAAATTACACTATATGTGGAATTCATATACAGAGTATGTACACTTTTAGCATTAAATTCAAGATTTTTTGTCTATAGCGAGTACGCTGGAGAAGGTCACAATAATAATACAGTCATTTTTAGGTCAGCAATTACATTGTATTTGAATACATGGGATAATCTGCTGTGTTAGTTTTACTAATTTTCTACTGTATACACGCCGATTATCTTTTTTAAAAAGATATTTCTTGTTTATATAATCATGACGAGTCATTTCAGGAAGAATTCGGCAAGTATTGCCATAAAGAAAAGAGAGACTTCATAAGTATATACAATCAACATTAAGTTTAAACAACAGCCTATAAAAATGTCACTATACTGCGCACATTTTTCGCTATAAAGTTTTCTTCTGAATCAATATAGAATGTAAGTGACACACCTGTTGCTGTGCACGTGCAAAGCAAGAACGCCTTTATTCCTATTGAATGAATAAATATACTGATGATTTGTAAAACATTTACTAAAATCCTTTCAAACATGAGTTACACTTACAACAAGATAGAATATTTCATTCCTCTGAATTCGGAGAATATTTTATAAAAATATACATTCATTAATTTCATTAATAGTGCATAATAGATAAATGCAGCACAACTTCTACTTGCCACTAATGACTTACATTTTCTTATCAACTAGTAGTTAAGTACCAATGCCCGGTTACTAGTAATTAAATTGTTCCGCTCCAAGACCGAATATGTTGGTTGCATACAGGCACCTCCAATTGTTCTTATAAATGCCCGGATCAGTTAGGATCAGACTTACATAATCATATTTATGTATATGATTTGAGTAGCGTGTACAATTGTTTTTAATATGTCCTCGGCATGTATGATGCGGGAAGCATATAGTAATGACCTCATTCCGTCCGTCCGTACGGATTTATTTAGATTTTACCGTTTTGTTTAGCACCGACACCGCGGCTTACTATAATAATATGCGGGGTAAGTCAATATTGTGTATTGTCTGACTTGATTTTTTCAGATTGTATAAACCGACTGTAGCGATTGCAGACTTGATATGCAATAAGATGCTGCCCAGAGCGGGGATTTACCAATATGAAAGTCAGATCGGGATTCGAACCCGAATCTCTCCACAGCCACATACTGGCCTGGGTTGCTCTATCCAATTAAGCTATCTGACCTTACACTTTTAGGTAAACTGAAATTCTTTAGATTAGTTCGATTAGTTTAAAAGCGAGGAAATTAACAAATATAAAGTTGTATATATTTGTTTTGAAGTAAACAATGAGTACTACAGAATCCTTCTATTTATTATACTGTTTTAAAAGTACAAATCGTATAAAAAGTTGTTAATGGTACCACGTTTTACTCCGACAACAGTACCAGAGTATAAAACAATGATCTTTTTTGATGTTCAAATCCAACAATCCTGATAGATGTACATAAAAAGAATATAACATCATGCACACATATGAGTTTCTTTAGGAAAGTACGACATGCAACTGAGTGAATACCAAGATAATATACTTTATGGAGTTATCTGTATGAAAAACAGCTGCAGAAGTCTAGCTACTCTATACAGTCATGGAAGAATATCATATATATTTTCAATATGTATTAGAAAAGAAGATGTCTACATGTCGATGAAGATTACTAGGTTAAAATTGAAGGAATTACAAGATGTGTATCAAGAAAAATATATAAAACTTGATCTATGAAATGATAAAACACTCAATTCAAAAAGGGAATACATACACTGGCTATTATTTTTGCGTGACTATACTTTTCTTCTTCCAATGATCACTCAATATGGGTTATCAATAACATGGATGTTAAGGAAATAAAACAATGGAAATATATCTATATCGCTGACGCTGTGCGTATTAAATATTGTGTATTGTTTTGACTAAGAATGGAATGTTCACTAATCGCGTGCATCGCATTTGTATTTTCAAAATGATTTCAAGGAAAAATAACATTCTAAAAAGAGAATTTAATATTATATAAAAGCATGGATCTAAGGTAAATATCAATATGCAATTGTTCAAGCCGCGGGTCATATTCATTTATTATCTAGACATTTAAATCATGAAATTGACGGAATATAATGTATATCTTGCTCTATGATTTATTTGTCAATGATCTGATTCAGTTGCATAAATGTTGTAAACATCAGAATAAAATAAATTAATGTCGCGAGATTGTAGGCGTATTTCTTGGTTTTCTTGATAAACGATCAAAATGTTTATGACTAAAATGCATGGTATCCGAATCGCGGATCTCGTCAACATTTTTTGTTGTATTTCTAAACATAAAATTTGATTCAAAACAAATCAAAATGAAGAAATTAACGCCTTACACAACAAGATACCATCTGGGACTCGGTGTGTATTGGATTTTGTGTTTTGATTTGACTCAGAATTGAATATTTACAAAGCGCGTGTATCGCATTTGGTATTTTCACAATGATTTCAAGTAAAATAAAAACACGATAACCATAATGATTATCGATATGGTTATCGAGAATGTAATGTTATAGAAAAACGTCAATGTGATAATGCATTGGCTAAATTGCGGGATTGTGCGTGTATTTAACGGAAAAGATATTATCAATTTTGAAATACAAAATTTGATTTCTAACAGATGGAAATGAAGAAATTAATGACTTACACAGCAAGTTTAAATCGCGGACCCCGTGTGTATTAAATATTGTGTATTGGTTAGATTAAGAATTGTAAATTGACAATCCACGTATGTCGCATTTAGTATTTTCAGAATGATTTCAAGTAAAAATACCATATTTATCAATATGATCTTAGAGTATTTAATGTTATAAATGAGCGTAGACTTACGATATCAATATATAAATGCACGTGTTCCATTCAAGGGATTGTGGGCGTATTTCACGGATAAAATTTTATTTCTTTTTAAATACAAAGTTTGATTTCAACAGATCAAAATGAAGAAATTAAGATCTTAAACAACATATTGATATCATTAGCTATTGATAGTTTAAGTTTATTGGTATTTTCGGCATATAATGCCATTTACAATTCATATACATGTCAAGATGGTCAAACAAACGAAATCAACGCAAGCACACATATTTAAAAGAATATAATAAACATAATTGATAAATCTCATTTCATTTATGTACTTTCTGTAATTATTGAACAATGCCACTTATTTAGGATGCATAGCGGCTATTTTGTCACTAATTTGAATTACCTTAACCTATATTTGATATAAATAGTGGGTATTAATTTATTTGAAATAATTCGATTGCAGGAATGTTCCAATAGATAAGACAAAAAGGAATTTATGTTCTGGGTTTATAGGCGTATTTCACGGCTAAATTATAATTTCTTTTTAAATACTAATAGACGTATTATACGTCTCTGTGACTATGCATTAAACAACATGTGTATTATTTTGTTTACAATAGTGTGTATTGGTTTGGATAAGAATTGAACGTTAACCAACCGCGTTTATTGCATTTAGTGTTTTCAAAATGATTTCAAGTAAAAATTACCATATTAATCATTTGGTCACAGAAGGCATAATGCTATAAGGGAGCATGGGCTTACACAATGTAGAATGCATGTGTTCGTGGCAAGAGTCTCTTTTACTCATTATCTAGACACTTTCATTGATGAAATTAAACTATATTTTATATGTATCGTGCACATTGACTTATTTTAGTTGTTTCGGTTGCTTCAATTGTGAAAATGTCAAAGAACAAAATGAATTAATGTCGCGGGTTTGTTGGCGTATTTCACGGATGTATTATCTTTTATTTTTAAATACAAAATTCGGTTTTAACTGCACGGAATGAAAGTATTAAGGTCTAATACAACGTGTTTATAACGCGGACTCTTTGTGTATTTACTATGAATTAAGCAACACGTGTAAGATTTGTTTACAATAGTGTGTATTGGTTTGAATAAGAATTGAACGTTAACAAACCGCGTTTATTTCATTTAGTGTTTTCAAAATGATTACAAGTATAAATTCTCATATTAATCATTTAATTACAGAGATTATAATGCAATAAAAAGGGTGGGCTCACGGAATCTGTATCATCAATTATGTGTATTAGTTCTTTAAGAAAAAACAAACGGATTGGTCACTATCTATAACGAATACCAGTCTGTTTCATTATTATGACAATTTTGTTAGTAGCAAATAATAAATTTAAGACGCGCGGCTAGAGTACTTATTGTACATACATGATTTCATAGAAATTAATTAAAAATTAAGGAATAAACTATCGTCCACAAGGAACGTGTTTCGAACGACATGTGTAGTTGTGATTTTTCTTGCTTTGGTTAAAACTAATCTGCACAATTGTAAATATCTAACATTTAAATGAATTGCATTTATATCGCGGGTTTGTTGACATATTCACGAATAATATTTTATATTTATTTCTAGGTACAAGATCATAATTCATATACATTCAACCGAAGACATTAACGTCAAACAAGGTATATCTGATATCACGGGATATGCGTTTACTAATTTGTGTATTGGTTGCGTGAAAAAGTATCAAGTTGGTCAATTTATGCCATTCGACTAACACATGTTGGCGTACTTCACGGACCGGACACATTATGATTTCTTTTTAAATACCAACATTGATTCCTTAAAATTCGAATGAAAAGATTTTGTTGTACATATGATATTTCATAGGAATTCATTCAATAGTCTATGTATCAAATGACGTGTATTTCATTGATTACATGCTTTGGTTGATATTAACTTGGCAATGCGTAATTAGAAATATCTAAGATCAAAGCGAATTGAAATAACGTCAGGTTTGTTGACGTTTTTTTCACGGGCAATTATTTCTTTTTTATCTTCATAGTATACAAAATCAAAATCGCACATACAAGTATATCCAAAGAAGAAAATGACATCTAGGAGAGTTTTTGATTATCTCGGAATCTACGTATATTCATTTATGTGTATTTGTTACTTGAATAAAATCCAAAACTAGTTAATATATATGTAAAAGATGTGCTATATTTATTTGGCGGTTCTTATGTACATATTCCATAAACAGAATTATGACTAAACGCCCTAATTTATGAGCTTATGAATGAGAATAGGTTGTAAACAAAACGCGTTACGCATACGCAAATTATCTTTCGATATATCTAAACGAGTATGGTGCACTAGGCTAAAAGTATTAATGTGTTTGTTTTCGTGTATTCATTTTCATATGAAATGAGTATAATTTGTAAACAACGTATGCGCTACATTATGAAATCTAAGATTGAAATGACATCATACATGTAAGAAATAATAAATGCAAGACGCGCGTCTCATTTATTATACATGCAAGGTAACTTGGAAATGCATTCTATATCTAACTGGAATCTTGAAATTAACCTATATTTGCTATATGTCGTGCGCAATGATTTATAATAATTGATTCGGTTGCATCAGTGTTAAAAATGTCTAAGAACAAAATGAATTCGTGCCTGTCAAGGGATTGTTGGCATTTTTCACAGATAATTTATTAATAATTTGATTTCTAACAGATATAAAATAAAAAAAATAACGTATTAATGATTCTATTGCATGAATTTTAAATATGTAAGAACTAAATGAATTCATGTCGCGGGTTTGTTGGCGTATTTCACAGATAAACTATTATTTTCTTTTTAAATACAAAATTTGATTTTAACAGCACGGAATGAAAAACATTAAGGCCTTATGCAACATGTTAATATCGTGGAATCTTAAAATGATTTTAAGTAAAAATTACCATATTAATCATTTGATTACAGAGAATATAATGCTATAAAAGAGGATGGGCTCACAGAATATGTGTGTCCTCAATTATGTGTATTAGTTGTTTAAAAACAGATTGGTCTGTATCTATAACATAAAATATCTAACATTTAAATGAATTGCATTTATATCGCGGTTTTGTTGACATATTTCACGGACAATATTTTATATTTATCTACAGATACACGATCATACTTCATATATATCCAACCAAAGAAATTAACATCATACAAGGCAATTGAATATCACGGAATACGCGTGTACTCATTCATGTGTTTTGTTTGCTTGGAAAAAGTACCAAGTTGGTCAATTTATACCATTAAAAAAATAATACACATGTTGGCGTACTTCACGGACAAATTATGATTTCTTTTTAAATACAAATATTGCTTCCTTTCTTGATTGAAAGGAAAAAATATATATGTAACATTGCATGATAATATAAATAATAAATTCAAGTCACACGGCTCGTGTATTTATTGTACATACGGGATTTCATAGAAATTCATTTTACATTTTGGAATTCCTATTGTCTATGTTATATCGAATGACATGTGTATTTCATTGATTACATACGTTGGTTGAAATTGACCCGCGTAATCAGAAATATCAAAGTTCACAAATTCAATTTTAGTAATCCCGGGTTTGTTGACGTTTTTCATGGGCAATTATTTCTTTTTTATCTCCATAATACAATATAAAAATCGCATAACCATGATACGTGTATATCCAAATGAAGTTGACGTCAAGCAGAGTTTTTGAATATCTCGGGAATCTCTGTGTATTCATGTATGTGTATTGGTTACTTGAATAAAATACAAAACTGATCAATATATATGAAAACGATTTGTGGTATTTATTCTGTGGTTCTTATTTGAAGAATCAAGGCTAAACGCCTTAATTTATGAGCTTACGAAATGAAAATAGTCTGTAAACAAAGCGCGTTACGAATACTTAACGCAAATGATCTTTCTATAGATTCAAATGAGTATTATGCATGTTGCGAATAGTAAAATTGAACTAGCAAACGACCAAACCATTGATGAGTAATGTCACAGGCCCGAGTACTTGTTTCTCGTAAGAAATGAGATTTTCTTTATAAATAACAAGCGTGCTATGCTTATATTACGCAAATCATTAATTTGTTAGATTCAACTGAAAATATAATATATACATTTAGCAAATAATAAATTCAAGTCTTGCGAATGAATTCAATGAATTTCACCCTAAATTTTGAAATAGAGTATATATCGAACGACATGTGTGATTGTTTGTTACATGCTGGGTTGAAATAAACATACGCTAAATGGTAAATATCTAAGAATAATATGAATTTACGTTGCGGGATTGTGTCGTATTACACGTATGAATAACAAATATACATCGAGTTTATATTGCGGACACTGTGTATGGACAGTGTGCATTTGTTTTCTTGAATAACTATCGAAATGGTCAATATCCATCAATGACGAAATGCGTGTGGAGAATAATTTGTAAACAACAAGCGCGTTTTGTAAAACTTTTTAGCATCTTTTACTGATTATTAGTATCTAGACATCTTAAAAGATGAAATTAAGCTATATTTGACGTAGTCTACATTTATGAGACGTACGAGCAATCCGTTCCTGGTTTTGCTATTTCATCTATTGCCTGGAAGATAGATATCGGCAAGCACAAAAAATGTCTCGATATCATCTGTATAAGTGTACAATTAGTTGGACTGTATTTGACGAAACATCGTGCGCAATAATTTATTTGAAATGATTCGGTTGCATGAATGTTGAAATATTTAAGAACTAAATGAATTTATGTTGCGGGTTTATTGGCGCATTTCACGGATGGAATATCATTTCTTTTTAAATACTAATGTACTTTAACAGCTCGGAATGAAGATAGTATGGCCTTATGCAGCATGTTAATAAAAATCGCGGAATCTTTGTGTATTGACTAGGCATTGAACAACATGTTTATAAGTTTGTTTACAACAGACTTCGAATGATCACATATATTAATATTTGTACGGAAATGAAACTAAACAAACCACCGTGTATTTCAGTTGTGCTAGATTGGCAAAATTGAAATAAGAATCCCGCATGTATTTGATAGGTACTCGATTATTAGTTATGAATAGTAATCAACTTATTTTATTGGAAAATTATGTAAATAACCGGATCACATTTCAGTTTTATATCAATAATATGATTTAATGCAAAAACATGACCATATACATTGATATTTGAGCGGAACATAAAGTAAACATTAAACCGGCGAGTATTTGAATTGTGTAAGAATCCCGCGTGTATTTCATTCCTGTTTTCGTATTGGTTATGAGTATTACTTAACTAATTTGAATTGAACATTATGTAAACAACCCGTACGCATTTCAGTTTTATATCAGCTATGTGAGTAAATGCAAAACTGATCATATATATTCATATTTGAACTTTTTTTTTCACTCACATGATTTAATGCAAGAATGACCATTATATTAATATTTGAACGAAAATTGAATTAAACAAACCAGCGTGTATTTTAATTATGTATACAATTTCAATCTGCTGCAGTATTAGACAGGAAGAGAATAAAAGAAAGAACAAACTGGCCTAGCATATGTCCAGCGCGACTTTTTTCTATATCTATTTTCTTATTTCACGGAAATAGACTTTTTTGCATATACATTATTTTTCAGACTATAATTATAGGGTTTTTATATAAAAAAATTCACGCACAATTGTTTTTAGTAAGTACAAAGAAAAACTAATTTATATACTGATGGAAATGACTTATACACATGACATATTGTTGCATTCAGGCCTGGTAGCAGTGATTTGTTAAAATTATTTTTTAGGACATCTAAGATAAAACATGGACCTACTACAATTCATCGGTCCTAATATCTATTACTTCGGTTTAAATAATTGAACCGACATCTGCAGTTTTTTAATATCTTGGAAAAACTGTTGCATTTCCTAACTGTTTAGGATACTTAATTAGGATTTCAAATAATGTGTCACATCTTTATAGCATGTTTTATTTATCATAATGTAACGTTTAGTTTTATTTCAGTAACACTTTTTTATTCAAAGCATCATTAAGCATGACTTCATTCTGTGGAAATAAATTTAAAACCATAAATTGTATTCCATTCAAATTGTTTAGAAGCGAACCTTAACACATTTTTTTATTCCGGGAACGTGATTAACATCCTAGTAAACTGCATTTGTAATTAATTTCATTGTACTGAATTAAAAACATCCCAACGCGCATATTTGTCAATTTCTGGAAATGTTTTTTGTATCGTCCTGATAAATTAATTAATACTGTGAAAATTAAATGGAGATCCGTGTCGCACATGTCTGTTTCGTAAGCATGATTTGATAAGAAAACGTCCCGACTTATTACTCCAATCTCAATGATTCAAAAGCACCCTAAGTATTTGAAAAATGCAATAAAGTTTTCCTACTCCTACAAAGTAATGCATGTGATGTTAGTTTATGTGAGGGGGCCTATCATTGTGAAAGTTTATAGTGCATTGTTCAAGAAAATTCACTTACTTATTAATCCTATAATTCCAATATATATTTTACAAAATTCCTTTTTCCTAACCACAAATATATAACACAACACAAACACTATGCACATTAGCGCAAACACTTAACACAGAGCACAACAATACACGCTATTTCTAAATTACCGTTTTTCACTGGAAAACACAAAACTTCATTTCATCCTAGATATTATGTCAATGATGCTTTGCCCTGAAATTCAATGGTAAATCAGTCAACATCGGAATGATATACATATCACATGTAATTATACTAACAATAAAGTACCTTATATAAGTAATATAAATTGACAGTTAGCCACAAGACACAAGAACTTATAATTACGTTAATACACTTGGAAATAGAGCAACTGGTAATAATTTATAGATAAACTTGTGCAAGTTGGTAAGTTTCAATCAGCCGTATATATACATGTATTAGTAAGCGAGCTATGTATGTATTTACAATATATGACAAAAGGAAGTAACAAAATATACCTATCCTCCATATTTTAGAAAACATCACCTTACACTCGAAAAAGCATGGAAACATACAATACCACAAAACTTCAATTCATCTTAGATATTATTGTGCGTTGCTTTGTCCTGAAATTCAATGGTGAATGTCTCAATTAGTTATTCAAAAGAAACTAAGTACTGCAAATTAAGCATAAATCACAAACAATTTAGTACTGGCATTTAAGTACAAAGTACGAAAAGTCAGCATTTTTAATGTTAAACACATTTTCAACATTGTCAAAAATTCCTTCAAACGTATGTTTACACTATCTTCTACACAGTAGCCTTAACAAATATGTAAGAACATTCACAGTGTGAAAGTTGTGGACGATGTATAGAATTGAATATACATATGGAAAAAG
The DNA here is from genome assembly GCA_964023205.1 of Lutraria lutraria. NCBI lineage: Eukaryota > Metazoa > Mollusca > Bivalvia > Venerida > Mactridae > Lutraria > Lutraria lutraria. Next base: position 20,849,218 of record OZ026849.1, read on the forward strand.
TATTTAAAACTGACAATTTAAACATGGAAACCCTCAATGACATTTTTTCAAATATTTGTGCTCTGATCATTCATCTTAAACCGTTAAATATACATAAGGACAATCAATAGGTATGTATATTATCTTCGAAGTGAACAAAATGCTTATCAAGCATCAGCCAAATAACTATGTCATAATAATTTCTGGATATTTTGTACCGGAAGTTAAATTGTATGTATATAATTATTACAATTCCACAACAACACCGTCGTGTTTTTTACTAAAGGCTTTCATTAAGAACTTATTAAATGAAAATGAATTGTAATACAATGTCATATCTTTAGAAAACCAACATACTTCATGATAATCCAATTCCATTCCAAGGAAAACTTGTTGTTTCACATCTATACATTCCATATACCAACAAGTTAGCACAGACAAAGATCTAGTGTGTTTATATACGACGATTTGTTTTTCTTCAAAATAGTCATCATATAGGCGTTAGCAGGCGGTTCGCTGGGTTAAGCAACATTTATTAATAGACAGAGACTGACTATTTTCAATATTTTATTTTCAATATTTGATAACAGCTTATCCAAAGATTTCGTGGTGTAATCGGAAAAGAACTTTCCGTTCCAATATCTTCGCAGTACATGTTTTTTTATTCAAACTAACATCCATTATCCGATGTTTTGTTAAATCCGAGTACTATGGATTATGTGTAGTGGTGAACAAGTCCCTGAAATCATTCAAACTCGTAATTACACACCAATAATCCTAAATCCACACTTAGATCAACCTGAGTTGCATAATGAAGGTAGTCTTTGTGTCAAAAGGTGCGAACCACATTCAAGTTCCGACTTATCAATACATTGCTTTAATTATATCTCAATTTGACTTTTATACGCAATTAACATTAAACGTGTTCACATTAATTCTCAGTGTTTGAACAAAAAATGTCATGAAAATACACCCAACATGCGACAACACAAAATCGATATGAATCTTCAGCACGTGAAAATTACGGAAAACTATGGAACACCATAGCTGCCTGATCATAGACAGAACCTTCTTTTTGCTGTGAATTCGAATGCATTGTTTATCGTAGGTTGACATGCAATTTTAATGACTATCTCCCATCTATATTCATTTAACAATGACTATTTGCCATTATACGTCATCTACATTTTAATTATATTAGTTGCTGTGTTATTACTACGTGGCCATTTCTCCATATCATGCATCCTTTCGAAGTAAGGCTATGTTGTTTTGAACATGTCGGTCGGTAGGCCAATAGGGCGGTCGATCCGTCCTAATCAACTTTTTTTCCGGGCAATAGATAAAGAACTGCTTGGCCTTAGTTCCTCGGATTGGTTGCAAGATTGGCAATCACATGTAGATGATCATTATTGATTTTAAAGTCAGTGTGTCCAAGGTCAAGTTCATACGATCTAGTTGGCTTCTTGGGATTATCCATGTTTCATAAACATTTCTTGTTTGGTCAGTGTTTGTCTTTATACGCGGTTCCCTTTGCGTTGTATGGTGTGGATTTGGTGCCTTAAGTAAAACCTTTGTGCGTTGTTAATTTAATTGATGTGCAGTCAAATCCTGTTCATTTTTCATTATACGAAAACCATTTGTCATAATACGCTGTGAACGTGTCATTACATAATAATATGCATGTTCATTAATCATTCATGCTTCTGTTCCATTATATGCTGCTTGTCTGTCAAATATACTTTGGGTATTTATCGACGGAGTCACCTTTTTATGATGTGCACAACTGCATCATTCTACTTCTTCAAATCAAATGCTTTCGCGGAGAGGTCACCCGCACCCCAAGACGACCCAAGTCCTAGACGAAAATTTTTATTAAAATGGATGATTTATACCATGTAGTAGAGTAATTTAAGAAATGTTTTTTTAAACGAATGAAAAATGTGCAGTTTGGCCTATCCCATCAAGTATTTTGTCTGAGAGCAACTATCGTGTCAGAACGTAACACCAATTTAAACCATAGAACATACAGTATTGTTGACTTTTTGATTTTTCAAAGTTGTGTTTTTTTTCTAATTTGCGCGTCTATTGTCTTGTCTAGACCACAAAGTTTTGATGTTTTCTGTTGATTATCGGTAGGTCAACCTTTCAAAAACCTGTCCAAAAAAACTAGAAAGACAAAATCAAGACACTATAGGAACATCAGTTTGTACTGACCTATTCAATAGAAGAATCACAATCATGAAACATGATAGGTTACCCAACAGTTAATAAATCAAAGCGCTGCTATCACTGAGGTATTTCGATGTCAGCAAAGCATGTTAATATTGTCAGTTCTAGCCCAACAACCAGGGCTGCTGCTTTTCTGTTATTTTGTTTAAGTACGAGTGGAAAGTAAAAAAATATCGCGTTTCAATTAAGCACTATTGTTTTCTGCTAATGACATAATAATTAGTCTGCATCAACGCAACGTTTCATATAAATGACTGTCCCAATGGCATCAAGCATCAAGAAGAAAGATAACACAGATTAGCACTGTGCAGCTAGTATTTTGTGTTGCGTTCTACTAAGTGCAGCAATTCATTCTTGAACAACTTACTCATTCATAAAACAGGTACTACACGATTTACTTATATGTACCGATTAACGTTTTATGTAACACTGACAGAAAACCATAAGAAGTAGGCATCATAACTTAGTAAGTGTGAAATACTGAGCACCCCATATATGGAGGCAAATTAAATGCCATCAAAAAGCTGGAGACAATTATATAAAATGATAGGAACTATGTTTTAGGCCCATATTACTGTTTTGCTTAACTTTCATAATGCAGGACACATTTCATAGTAAATGAATCTACACTGTTACTAAAAATAACTTGAACTAATATTACTGGAAAAGTAACTAGATATTTCTGCAGACTTTTGCACACAGAAGTAAGTTGTACAATGTTTTTAGTATTATATTAAACTGTATTTAAAAAAAACACACACACATAAATGAATACAAGAAGTCCAATAACGGTATGTTTAGGTCAATATAGTAATGTAATAGAGACTTATATGATATATAAACACAGTATCCAAAATCTGAAAGTACTCAATGGCATGTGAATTGAACTTAATGCAAGAGTTTTGAATTCATGACCGAAAAAATAAATATAACAAAATGGAAACATTTCCATAGCAAATGTAGAATATATATGTTATAAATATTCATGCCAACCAAATATGCATACTAGTAGCCGAATTGGGATTGGTTTAATAAACTGGGAATTTTAGAAAAACAAAGACATTTTTAATTATTATCAAGTGCTCTTCTTTGGTTTTTATTTCAGCACTGAATGTTGCTATAAATTAAAAAACAACTGTTTTTTATACGAAAAAAAAACCCATTCCGGACCAGACCGGGAATTTCTTACCTTTCAATTTGGGAAGGTACCGTTTACTGGTACCAAACAAAGACGGAAAAAATCTCTAAAGTGTATAAGATGAAATTAACAAAAAATATAGAATTAGTAAAGTACTTTATGCACAGTCAAACCTGTGAACAAATGCCTACATTTGGGTAATACAAAATGGTCTTTATTGACAGATGGCCCTCTCTGGAGGTATAGTTTTGTTCTAAAAAAGCAATGATGGGTCTTTATTCACAGGTTTGCCTTTTTGGAGGTAGTCGCTAACACACGTTTGACTGTATATACATACAGAGACATGACACATTACATTATCTAGTGTGATATATTGTATTTATAAATTGGCTGGGATGTTTACCAGCCTGGTTAGCTCAGTTGATAGAGCATTCGGCCTGTAGGTAGGAGGTTGTGGTTTCAAGCCCCGTATCGGGTACATTTACTTTTCCTCCTATTCTATTTGTATTACGTTGTAGTAAGAGCATCTGACTAGCAAGCATGCAGAGGTCAAGGGTTCGAACCTTGCATCGGGTACATAGTCAATACTTTTCTCCATTTTTTAAAGATAATTAGATGTACTGGTTTAGTACGCCTCAGTGTCATATTATTAAAAATTAATACATATAATTAGTAAATACATTTTATTATACTGTATGCCATCTTATATTGAGTGTAGATGTTGTTAACTGTTGATAGGATGATAAATGTTATCTGATGTAGACTGTAGTTGATGTTACTTAGTGTTGTCGGTAGTTTATGTAATCTGATGTTGACTGTAGTTGATGTTATCTTATGTTGACTGTAGTTGATGTTATCTTATGTTGACTGTAGTTTATGTTATCTTATGTTGACTGTAGTTTATGTAATCTGATGTTGACTGTAGTTGATGTTATCTTATGTTGACTGTAGCTGATGTTATCTTATATTGACTGTAGTTGATGTTATCTTATGTTGACTGTAGTTTATGTAATCTGATGTTGACTGTAGTTGATGTTATCTTATGTTGACTGTAGTTGATGTTATCTTATGTTGACTGTAGTTGATGTTATCTTATGTTGACTGTAGTTGATGTTATCTTATGTTGACTGTAGTTTATGTTATCTTATGTTGACTGTAGTTTATGTAATCTGATGTTGACTGTAGTTGATGTTATCTTATGTTGACTGTAGTTGATGTTATCTTATGTTGACTGTAGTTGATGTTATCTTATGTTGACTGTAGTTGATGTTATCTTATGTTGATTGCAGTTGATGTTATCTTATGTTGACTGTAGTTGATGTTATCTTATGTTGACTGTAGATGATGCTATCTTGTGTTGACTGTAGATAATGTTATCTGATGACTGTAGATGATGTTATCGTATGTTGACTGTAGTTGATGTTATCTTATGTTGACTGTAGTTGATGTTATCTTATGTTGGCTGTAGTTGATGTTATCTTATGTTGGCTGTAGTTGATGTTATCTTATGTTGACTGTAGTTGATGTTATCTTATGTTGACTGTAGTTGATGTTATCTGATGTTGACTGTAGTTGATGTTATCTTATGTTGACTGTAGTTGATGTTATCTGATGTTGACTGTAGTTGATGTTATCTTATGTTGACTGTAGTAGATGTTATCTTATGTTGACTGTAGTTGATGTTATCTTATGTTGGCTGTAGATGATGTTATCTGATGATTGTAGTTGATGTTATCTTATGTTGACTGTAGTTGATGTTATCAAATGTTGACTGTAGATGATGCTATCTGATGACTGTAGTTGATGTTATCTTATGTTGATTGTAGTTGATATTATCTTGTGTTGACTGTAGATAATGTTATCTGATCACTGTAGATGATGTTATCTTATGTCGTCTGTAGTTAATGTTTTCTGATGTTGTCTTTAGATGATGTTATCTTATGTTGATAATATGATATCTAAGATGAAAAAGGACGACATTAAGCTTGTATGACTCTTTGAAATATTTAGGAAATGTTGGCAACAAATGTAGAAACTCCCCACTTTTTGAACGGATAATCATAGGCTTCATTTATGCTGCACATCCAGTGAATGTACGTATAAGATACTGGTATGTTGTTAATACACCAGTGTAAGGTTGACATCAAACGGAACAAGGATTTTCACACTTTGCACGGTGTGCATGTGTCCAATAAAGTAATTCAGTCAACGTCGTAGTTATATTCGCGACACAGGCTTATCTGAAAAAAAAATCCTTCCATCAAGACACGCTTGTCAGAAGTTGAAAAGAGTCAGGCAATGGGAATGCTTCAGGCAGGATGACGATCATTGACGTCGCCGCTGTCGGAAGATCAGCCAATCAGAGCACGACGTCCATGTTTTGGTCAAATTTTGACGCGACGTCACCGTGGTGCTAGGTTATTGTGGTTATGACGTCTGATTTGAACCGAGTTCTCTTTACTGACGTAACTCGGTTCAAAATTAGCTATGCAGATGGTAGGCTACACATCTACCAGCGCAAAAAACGAGAGATTCGCAGACTGTTGTGTGGTTGAGAGGGACATATTCGGGAATGGGAGCGTAATGGTATGGACGGGATCATGGGTAACAGTAAGACTGAGTTGGTAGTGATACAGGGCAACCTCAATTCACAGCGGTACGTCACTGATGTTCTAACTCCTCAAGCAACTCCTTTCAATGCAGCTTCGCAATGGCCGAGGTGTAACACTGCCCCACAACTCAATACATGGTTCAAACAAAGTCGCCGTAATGCAGTTTTCCTTGATCTACTAGTAAACCCGATACAGCAACTCTGGGATGCGCTGGTTCGTAACGTGAGGGCCAACCACCAAATGAACGCTATTGAAGATTTGACACAGGCTTTTCAACAATAGTGGTGGAATCTGACTAAGGCACTAATTGAACGTTACGTTACGTCGATGCGCCGTAGAATTTGGCGTGTATTGGTGCAAATCGTGGCCATACACGTTTTTTATAATTATACTGAATACAACTTGGGCTTTTTTATGGGAAATCTGTCGTCTCTAAACATTTCTAAAAAAAACCTAATTATCCAATTTTTTTTATCATAAATAATATCAAAGTTTGACCCCTACCAACTTCGCCATGACCTTACTTCTATAGAAGTTTTCATCCCATCAATATGAGGTCAACTGATAGCATTCAAAAAATGAATTAACTTTCTGTATAGGTCGTCTTACAACCACCAACCTTATACTTTTCCAGCAATATTTTCTGTGACTGGATGGGACGTTTCTACATTAAATTTTGCTAAGTGTATATGTAACATATATATTTGTAGATATACTTGTTTCAAGACGTTCTACTGGCAATTTGGTCTGTTTTGTTTTTCACATAAATACGAAAGCAAATGAAAAAAACCCGTAATTTTCAGTGTGACACAATTCTCTTTTTGTGTATCAGAAAAATATCGCACATACCTACACGTATATCATAGCGAGTTCACTTTCGTCCCTATTTGAGTTACACAAATTACTACGATTTATGAAAACATATGTCTGACGTCATAGAAGTTAGTTTGAATATAACACACCAATGTTTTTAACACAGAATACTTTGTATAAATAAGGGGCAATTTTCTTTCTGCACATTTCGTGAACGAACTTCGGATAAAAAACGTGCTTCGCAAATTCCTCTTATTCATTAAAATTGCTGTATTTATCGCACATTCTTTCTTTTGTTATGTATTTAATACCTAATCCAGTCATCCACCCATACCAAATATGAACCATGTAAAACGATGTCCAAATGAAGGGAAGTAAGTCAAATAATTGACTGGGCCGTCAACCTTTATATTTACAGATGACAACCGTTATGGCGAACTCGCTGAAAGACGTTTGCTACAGTTCGCTACATCTTTCACATAGACATATAGGCAAAATGAAAACTGATCAATAGAATTGTTTCAACCTTTCACGACCGTAGTGTATGATAACAGAAACATTTAAAGCGAAACAAATGGGGGTCACTGATCTCGTTTTTGAGTTATCTGCCCTTAAATTCGGATTGTTTTGCTTATTTTAGGTCATTTTAGGGGCACGTCCGTCGGCAAAGGAAACATTAAAGCGGGATTCGCCACTAAAGACAACATTACGCCAACGTCATCCGATGTTGTTTTGAGCCATTGCCGATGTTTTTGCTCTTTCTTCATTGTTTATCTTTGGCATTTTGAAAATTGGTATTTTCTTTTCTTGCTTTAACTTCTTGGTTATAAATAAATTATTGTATATGTTAACACGTGTATAATTTTGACCGACAAAACCACGTGGGGAATGTGCACTTGGTGCTCAGGTAAAATTTGCACCTGAGTCATGGCTTAAGCAAAAAGGAAGGACTGGAGTGCAAATTCATGCTTCATAATATTACTGAAGAAAAAATACTATGGTACCCACAAATTAGCCAATATAACCCGTGTATATATTAAGTTATCGTACATAGTATAAAGACCAAAGTGTTGAATGCACTGAATTTGTTTGGGTTTTTAAAATGTGTATTAGGATTATAGACGACTATATTGCTATCGCAAAACGGTCTATGTCATATACTCGTATACACACCCATAATTATTTCTGCCATCCTTAGGAAAGATTAAATTTGGCCTTTATTGAAAAGTACCCTTTATATTGAGGTCATTTTGTTCTTAAAATCTTAAACGCAAGATTTTATTCACAATGTGACCTTTATTCGGAAATGGCCACTAACACAGGTTTGACTGCATTAAAAACGTTGCAAAAATACATGTATAGGAGAAAATTAAAAACTATGATAAAATTAGTATATTTACAAATAGTAATTAGATTAATCTGCGCGGACACTAAAAAATAATGAATGGTCCGGAAAGTGGTCTCCATTTGCTGAGTTATACTGTACATACAGTGTCTTAAAATGCAAAGGGTCGGGAGAATGTCTATATTCACTGAAATCACGAGAAACATGTGCAGTTTGTGCATAGTCGGTTGTAACACACAGATACTTGGGGTTATATATATTGTTGACGTTGAAAAATGTATTTTTTAAAAAAAAACGGCTTATTTTAGGTTTTATTAATAGATATGATAAGTTCATGTGTTGGGATTGACAAAGATACAATTATTTTGGTTTTTTAAATATCCTAACCGGTTGTTACTGTGGAATGTTATTGGCGGAGAACTGACGTGTAGAATTTACGACTTCGTGGAGATTAACATTTACGGGTGTAACGGGCCCATCCACGTTCAATTTTATTGTCAATAATATTGTCAATATTCATCTACTTACGGAAATATTGACGTGAGTGGGCAATGTTGAAGAACCCATCAATATATGGATGAGGATCAGAAATCTCAGATAAATATTGAAGTATTGTCAATGTTAGATCATGTGTATTTAATGTTCATCGATATATTGATCAATATTTCATCTTTGAAAGCCGAGTAGAAAAGAACGAAATATAGATCGAAATATTGATGAAAATATTGGTATCTGCCGAATTTCCAGTGTTACAAGGTACGCGACAAGGCGGGAAAAGCTCATCACTTATGTACCTCGTTTTTATTAACGGACTTATAGATGAACTATAGAAGCTAGCGGGTTTGGATTGTGCATGTGCAAGAGCCAACTATGTTCACCAACAGTCGCAGACGACATGGCACTTGTCTCATTCTCAAAATCAGGGTTGGACAGTAAGTTAGACATTTGCTGGAACTATTCTCGGAAATGTAGATATTTTATAACGCTGCTAAATATGAAGTGGTTGTGTTTAATGACCGACCGACTATCCAAGGGAGACAATCGTGAATTCAAAATTGGACCAGATACAATCGACGAAAATGATCATAGTTATTGTCATTTAGGCATCACGTGTTAAGTTAAGCACTAAGATTAACATACAGGAGGCATGCACCAAGTTACGTGGAACATACTTTATTATTGTAAACAATTGAGTCGATACAGCATCAGTGAATCCAATCACAATTAGACCTAGGCGTTGTACGGTTGTGAACTGTGGTCAACATATTCAAAAAATGACATGAATAAACTAGAGAAGATTCATCGCTTTTGCATTAAACACATGTAACAGTTTGTACAGGGCACCAGTACTAATCTTTCTCTGACAAGTTTGAACCTGTTAGCAAAAGAGAGATTGATCGATTTCAACAAACTTCAACTGTAAATGCAACTTTCCCTACTAAAAATGTATGGAATAGAATACTTAAACGGAATATGATGTTTCCGAGTCATACCAGAATGTTTGAAGATGCTATACAAGGCGAAAACAATTGACTGTTCCCCTCTGTGGCATGTCTGCAAGAATACACCATTTCTATCGCGCATATGTCATGATATGTAGACACATTCTTCAAGCAGTCATGAAGTTTACATCAAGACAATACATACAACGATGCATGAAATGTTCGTTACTAACAGATAATATGGTGGTTCACTGGTTATGTCATTGTGTTAGTAATGATCATACAAAACTTTGGAATTCTGTGATAAAATGCATCGGATACAACGAGTAAAAAAAAACTTATAAGCATGAATATGAAAGATCAGTGTAAGTTAATTCTGGATCTCGCTGTCAGAAATAATGGTGCTATATTGCATAATGTAGACATTGCTTTAGCGGTATGCAAGCTTGTTTAATGTGCTTTTAATTTATAGCTAGATTGCAATCTTAATACGGACAGTTGCTATAGAGAAGTAGTTGTCTTTATATTATACTCATTTCCTCACTTGTTTTGCCTTACATTTCGTTTCGGTAAGGTAAATTTTCAGTGAAATTATGTTATTGAGATATAAAGCCATGTATGTATATTTTGAGTGTGGTGAAATACCAATGAACACTTACCACAATCATTGTTGTGATATATCTGTTGATATGGTTATACATAATGCAAATTGTTTCAATTGTATATATAGTATTTGTTTGTAAATATATTATGTATACCTTCAATTCTGGAGGAATAAAAGTAAAGGTAAAGTTTAGCAGCGTGAAGTTGGCAGCGTAGCAGCGTAATCTATATTTCTACACAACAAATCAAGCTAATTACTTAAGAATACATAAAATAATGTCATTCTGTTGTTTGAACGTTAATTGAAAATATATGATTTTTCAAAGTTAAAATGTAATCTAGCCAAATGTGGAGATTTTATATCCATGATGCGTATCAATGGATACTATCGGCTAGAGCTAGTTCGATAAATTCTAAAAATAGATGTGGGGTTTTCCTGTCGAAGTACAGAGAACAGAATGGCAGTACAGTTCCTAATTTAGGATTTCTCCAAACAGTCATTGTTGTGTTGCAACCAACACCAGTGACTTGTCTCGTGTGGAAAAAATCAAGTTCTGACAGTACTTTCAGTACTTTGATTTATAATGTTAGATATTAAACCTTCAAATAAACTGGACCGAAAATTGGATAATACAAACACTAAAATATTGGACTTTGAACCCATTGGGCTTTGAATCTGCTATATCATGGTTTTATATCTTATAATCTGACTATAAATAGCTAATTGGATGATACTCTAATGTATAGTGTATATTATATGATGGTGTAAAATGATACTGGAAAACAGCATACAGATGGCAAAATCACTTGTGGTCATTCTCATTCTGTTGAAAAAATGTCAATACATGTACAATAAAACCATAATTATCAGCAGCAAACTAATATCATGGAAACTAATTTCTTGTATTTTCCTATAAGTGATCGATGGCAAAGACTGTGAGTTTTAATTATTTTACATGTTTTTTAAATTTCAGTCTCACCCACTTCAGAACCAAGGACTTGGGTAATGCATTCTAGCTGCAGACATCCCTGAACAATGAGGGTGGTGTCTTGTGTTATTTTAAACATGAAGAGATCTTTATGGTTGTTGACAAACTAGATGGTGAATGAGAAGGAATGTAAATGAGTGCAAGGGAACCTTGGTAACTACAGCTGAACCAAATATTCAGGCTTACAGCAGGAGGAATGGTAAACTATACATTATTATATTTATATGCCTGCTAAATGGAGAAAAAACATGCGCTGAAAAAATAGTGATGAAGATCCAAAGAGAAAAATGTTACATCATGCAACATGTTTTGTAATTGTATTCCTTCATCTGCCAACTCAAAAAAATGTGAATAACAGAAACAAAACCTACTTAAAACATGCACAACTGTTTAGTAATTATCAATTCTGTGAATTTTCATTGAATACCTATATACAAGAAGACAACTGAGAAATTGTATGAACACTATTTGCTCAGTGAAAATTAATCCAAGCTTAATAAGCTTTAATCATGCACAATTAGGTTTACTACTTTAATCACAATCATGCGAAATTCCTGTAAGTAATTGCTGAGAAATTGTCTTGACCAAATATGTCTATGAGACACACCAAGTGAACGACTGTTCGATTGGCAAGAATACAAAATAATCCCCATATATTTCACATATGCGGGTAGGTTAAAAGAGTTAACTATATATATAAAATGAGTTTATTTTAAGAGTAAGTTTCTTAAAGAGGTTAGGAATCATCACAATATTTTGCACAAATTGATTAAATTAACTTTCATATTGCAGATTGACCACCACTTGCAGCTACCTTTAGCATGGATTCCCGATTGGCCTGGCAATGGACTGTCATGGGAGGACCTGTACCACACGATACAGCTTCCTGTAGCAATTGAACCATTCCAGGTATGACATAGCTTTATATAATAATATGTATGAATTATGTTTCAAATTCCTTAGTATCACTGCTAAACATTATGTTTATCACTGTATTTTATTCTGATTGTCTTAATGACTTGCAGAATATATTATACAGAGATTTACTTAACATCTTTGTTGATTTTCAGTGTTTAAAAACCACCGCAAACTCACTTTATACATTAATTATATAATTATTATAGACAAAATTATTCTTATTATGTGATAATTAATAAATAAGCTGAACAGGTAATATTCGTTATACAATCATGTGTGTAATAAAACATGAATGAAAGGGTAAAGTTTAATCATTCTTGTGGCAACTGCCATTGTGACCAACTTTATAGAATATGAATGTATAATTAATATATATAGACAATTCAGAAAGCAGTACAAAAATAACGGCTTATTAAAATTTAATAACTTAATGGATGCATGAAAATACGCAATTAATTGGTGCATTTATTATAAAAGGTAACTTAGGTATAATTATTAACATTTTGCTTCTTAATACACCCGACTGCCGGTGACTGCAGAAGGGTATCTACTTTCTAATTGGCTCAGTTTTAAATTGATCTTCACCAAACTTGTTGAATAAAAGAGCTTGATCAATAACTGGTGAAATTGCTGCACTTGCACTGTTCTCACAAATGTTCTATGTTATATTTTTTTGTATATGTAGGAGTATGTAGTAGACAGTGCCAAACAACATCTCAGAAACAACTTCGCAGCTGCTGTAGTAGCCTGGAGTTACTTGTTTAGTAATGTTTCGCTATACATGAGTACTCCAGACTTTGAGGCATTTTAACCTAACTCAGTCTGCTGTATGGGATACTAAGTACAGGGAAAACACTGGTGGCCACATGTGGTGCCTGGATTTGTGGGTGTCAGGACACACATATTGCATCAAGGTAAAGCTTTTTGCTAAAAGTAAAGTGATATAAAATTAGGAGCAATTATATCATTGCCATGTTGATGTATGTGTGTGATTGTGTACACACATATCCTGAATGGTATGTGTTCTTTAAGCAGCTTAAGAGTGTGAGTAGTGAATGCTTACTCAATTGTCTGTCAAAAAGTGCAATGACCAATACAAACGTCTACCTTAGCCCACACATGAAGATATCTAGGAACAGACATCTAATTCTAATTCTATTGATAGCATTGTTGTTCATGATGTTATAATCATTTTATGCTCCCAGAGGGAGGTATTTAGTTTTATAACTGTCCGTCTGTCAGTCCTTCTTTGACATTGATCATAAAAACTTTATTATTGAATGGATTCACATTGAACGTAATCTATTGGAACACGAACTTGCCGCTGACCTTTACGTTTACCTTGAACTGTGACAGCCTTGTTTATGGCTTTTTATGATGTTTTATTTTCAAGACGTTTTTAGCCTATAACGAGGTATGTTATTTTTTAATAGGTGTACACTGCCGTTCCTACTCCAATCATTGACAAATTCATCCATGCCATTTGTTTGGGATGACCCATCTAATTCAGACGAAGTAGACCAACTAGTAGTTGATATAGGAAATAGGGCCGTGAGAGGTAAATCCACAGAAATGGCAGTTCAAGCGTTCACTGCTTGTCTAAAAATTGTCAGTTTTGATTTCGCGTCTGTGGCAAGGTAACTATGTTAAAAGACTATTGACTGTAAACTCCAATCTCGTAATATAATATTCTTATATAATATTTCCCCATTAAATCAGTACTGCTTATGTAAGTAGGGTGATTGTAATTTCTTTTTTTATTGCACATTTTATTATGAATATACAGTCATCTTATTTTAGATGGCTTCATATTTAGGCTAATCATCTCTTTACTATTTTGGTACAATGTATGTTTAAATAACTATTTATATCCAGGCTTTCATTAACTAATGTTCATTATAGGTTGTTTTGAATTTTGTATTAAAACGACATAATTATGTACCTATTAGAAAGAATTATCACTAACCTCAGTACTAACTCACAAATGAAGTAAGATGTCTGTATATCCTTTTTGGAAAGTCAGTGAAATCAGCTACGACTAATTTGATAAAGAATATCAATACAAATTGAGTGAAGTGATCTCAGTCTAAGAAAAATAGTTACAGATAAAGATATTACAAACATCAGAAATATTGACATAGTTTTATATATTCCATACTAAATAGTCATTCATACATCAGAGCAATCCCGTATTAATGGGTCAGCATAAAAAAAGTTATTTGTAAATACATGTGTATAACCAACTTCATGAAGAAAACCTCCTTTTAAAAAAGCACTTGTTTATTTTTAGACATAACAACCGTCTATGTGTGATAAAGATGGAACCAATCAATGGTACAAAACAACCAGAGATTGCCTGGATGTTGGAAAACAAAGCAAAGAATGCCAGTTGTACACTGCCCATCCTCTTACGCAGCATATCGAACATAGACGCCGATTCTGTTCATGCGTGCACAAGGGAATATTCACAGCAAGTAGCTGTGGATCTTAGGATATTAGAGAGAATTTCTGTGCCACTGGTGACAGCCAGACAGGTAAGTTAACAAAAAGTATTTCTGTTTTAAGAATATAGATGTGATAAGGATGATTCCATTAGTTGATCAATTAGACAAATACTACATCCAATGTCTAGTTTTAATGCTGTCATTTGTAAATAAATATTAAATGTAGCCTTTCTTACAAGACAATTTTCTGCTGCAACAGGGTGGGTATTATGCGTCAACCTCACTTTGGAACCTGGGTTGCCAGGAAAGGCATTAACTGCATTAACTACTACTGAGCTACAGATGCACTGAATTGACTGATTTGGAAAACGATTCTGTGATAGTCTTTGCAGTATTGACCTACTCTTGTTAAACATCTCCAATGTCATACGTAGAAAGATCTTGAGTTATTTCAAAGAGGACTTCAGTAATTGTTAATTAATTTATTTTAGATTCTCACAACTGCCAACAGACAACAGTATATTACTGATGTGGACGATATTATGACCAGCACCAGTCTTCCCTACGTCGGGGAACAAATGCCCTCTATGCGAAATGCTGCTAATACAATAATCAAGAGAGTGTTAGAGGCTCATGAAAGTGTAAGTATTTCATTTTAATGTCATACACCAATACTACAGTTCACAAACTTTATGGATCGCCAAGCTCGCCTCCAACTTTCATAGATAACAATTACTCATGATCGATCCTATATAATACAGAACATAATCTCTTTCAAGAGCAAAGTCAGTTTAAAAGTTTCATGAAAATATTAACTAAATGAAAACAGTATGAATTCAACTGACGTTTTGTTTCTACTTTTCCAAATGGAATAAATATTTGCAGTCATATCGCAAACTTCAATTGGAACTATTTTTTTCATATAAAAATGACAAATAACAGCAAGTGAAGTCTTAAAGTTATATACAAACCAGCTTATGAGCAGAAAGTGAAAAATATTGCTTTTCATTTAGTCTATTGATGAAATATTCATAACATTAAATGTGATTTTGCGTCTTTCTAGATTAAAAAGAATGTCGAGATAAGGGGTGGCTATGTGAATATTGTCAAGGGCCATCTAATTAAGTTACAAGTTAGCGAGGGGATCATGTCTAACCAAAGCTCCTAAGTGGTACGCATGATGGGTGGAACAAAGAGGGATATTGTCATCGATACTGTATCTATTCAATGACACATTCTGAACAGCCTTCAAGAAGGTAAAACAACTTGCTGGTTTTCTGAATTATATAACAAATATAATTACATATTAAAAAGTTTGAGCGGGTGTGTATTGGGGTCACTTTGACGGCCAGTATGTTGTTCCGTCTGCATACCATATCACAAGTTTTGGAGCGAACTACTTCCACAATTTTGAAACGATTACAATGAAACTTAAAATATATAATCATTATGACATGTAGATATGCAAGAAACAATTTTAATGCCCGGTGTTCCCCTTGAACTTAGCCGTAAAGTGTACAGTCATATTGTTAGCGTCAAAGCTGCGGTGGGGTATAAAGTCACTTCTGTGACAAAGCTATAGTTAGGCTAGGCGTGATATTCAGTACCTATGTAAGTGTTGCATGAACTGATAAATGAACAATCTGAATACACCTGCAAAGTTGCACAAGCCAGTCTGGACTCAGTTTCTCGAAATTTAGTAATTGTAATACTAATCTTATGTTCAGAATTTATGAAACAATGGTTTATAATAGTTTAATATGTTGAGGAACTTAATACGAATTTTATAATAAAAACTTACTCTTTTGGTTTACAATTGCAACTTTTGAAGATTATGTCCAACTAAAAATAAAATGTTTATATTCTGATAATCATATTATCGTTTAGTGCATTTGCTTTAAACAAATTTAAAATAATTTAAGCAAATAATCTATTACAGACTGTATTATGCAAAACTTTTGTGTTATTTATAACTCCATTATAAGTGCCACATATTTTTTCGACACAACAACAACAAACATTACGCTTATGTTATTCATTTGTCAGCATCACACAATGAAATATTTGAGGAAGATATCCCAGCCCCAGAGTAAGAAATCCCAGTCCAAAGGAAGAAATCCGAGTCCTTGAGGAAGAAATCCCAGTCCCAGAGGTAAACATTCGAGAGGTAGAAAACACAGAGGTAAACATTGATCAGGTTATACAGGCACAAGGACAAGTTGCTGCAGAAATGCCACCGGGGCCCAACAACAACCTCTCCAAGACTTGGGATACATAGGCGACCACTCCAATTATGTAGGAAGCCCAAGAGTGTCTTAAAGTTGAAGTGAAAATTTAAAGAACTTTGTTGTTGTACTGTTATTACAAGTAATTTAACAGAGAGGTTGAGGTTTAGACATGTACTTGTATTTTTACATGTAACTTCAAAACTCCAATTGAAATGATAGATAGATAGATATTTTATTAGCATTTGTAACTTATACATACAGTATTTTTTACATACACAATTCGATATTACAATATATGCATCACGTGTCGTTATACAAAACCAATAAAACAGATCAAAAGTTAAATTTCGATATATAATAAGTTCAGGAATGAAAGAAATGTTTGCCGTGAATTATCGGCATGTTTACAAAACTATGACATAATACAAATAGTATAAATGAGTAATATGGAGAATGAACATACTGGTAATCAGCATGAAACATTACAAAATCATGTTCATATAGTTAATTAGGTTGAACATTTAACAAAATTTCGTTACGTCTTATATTTGCCTCTGAAATAAATCGAGCTAAATTGACAAGAATGGTCTTATTACTGGTTTTTAACAATTCAATAAATTTGTACATGTTAGGTCGCTGTCTATAATATTGTTTAATATATTTCTGTCTAATATCATAAAAACTATTACATTTGATAATAAAATGAAACTCATCTTCTATCTCTCGACTCTCACACAACTGACACACCCTCTCGTTTCTATGTATTCTTTCTCTCCCATATCTACCAGTCTGTATTCTTAAACTATGAGAAGAAATTCGAATTTTTGTTATACATTGTCTCCATTTCTTACACATAATAAGATTTAAGTATTTTTCTTCCCCGAAGGTGTCTTTTAAATGAACATAGAAAATATTAAGTATATTGTTTGACTGTATATCTGAGTACCATTTTTTATGAAAGCAATCAATTACTCTTTGTTTAAAACAATTTATAAAAGATTTTACATTTATATCTTGCGGATTTCTCCAAACATATGAAAAACCATAGTCGTCTAACAATATTTTAACCCTTTTAACCCAATTATTACATCCATTTTCGCAAAATGCTTTTACATATGATGGATGAATATAAGCATATTTCCTAAAAGGAGTCATTTTAATATGCAATTTATTTTCTAATCTAAGTTTGCTAAGCATTGTGTCCGTACAAACGCTTTTAATTATTTACGAGGAAGCTATTTCTAAGATTGCCAAACATCTTTTAACGCTTTTATATAGATTTTACACAAATTTAATGGAGTTTACTACTTGTACAATACATGCAGATATTTTGTAAAGTTTGGCATAAACAAGTTAGTTGTGTATAGTCACAGTAGTGTTGTTGTGTTTGTGTATTTTAGCACACATAGATGTACATGTATCAATTCTCAAATTGATTAATAACAACAATCATTGAAGCCAGCGGAATTTTTTATTAGGATTCAATTTCATTTTTACATAGAAGAACTATGTTAGGTTACTATATTTTTATATTTAACGGCATTTGTTTAGATTTTACTATATTTACTTTTTGTTCATATATTGGTACTAGACCACTACAAAAAAACTAAACAGTTTTCTTTTTGCGAGTTAGGTATCTGAAGTTAGCTTTTATTGGTTACCAGTTTCATTTATGATCAAAAGATTACTTTATAACTTCTCATTAGACATTGAATTACACCCTTATCAGTAATGTTTACATGCATTTCTATCCTCTATGATAAGAATAAGATAATAAAGTCATCAGTTTTCTTGAAATGTTTTATAACAAGTAATGCTGTCATTTGCTATATATTCATAAGGTAATTAATTACCATGGTATATTTTGTAATTTTTTGTTTCATTCTGAAGGGGAATACAGGTACAATATTTGCTTTCAGTGCTTTTGCTTTCAGTGCTTTGTTCTATGTACATAGTTTATTAATTAGACTTATTAGAATTTGCCAAAACAAAAATAGTGCTTCTGAGACTTTTAGGCAAAAACAGAGACATAGATTACACGAGAAATGATACTTCAGTGACCTCCGAAATTTCTGATTTTGTAGCAAATAAAACTTATTACCTACTGATATTACAGGCTTCAGAAAGTTTAGTATACAAATTATTGCTGCTGCGTTTTTCAAATATCAATTTTGACTGTCATTCTTTACACCTCTGTTTATACTGCCGGTACCTACTTATGCCCTTTTTAAAAGATACCAATTAGATGCTTAAATTAACAGAGAAATGAAAAACAATATTTGTATCCAGCAAATCATTAGAAAATGTGTTTGAAAAGATATATGCATGATATTTTGTTTTAGATTTGCATATTACAGAATTTAAATACGCTGTTACGCATGATATTTTATATTACCCATCTCTTAAAGTATGTCTCTGGTTTTAAGTTAAGATTTTATAAGTGTTGGGTACTACGCATATGTATTTTGTTGATTTTTCTATTATGATCAATGTTTGTCTGACGTCTGTTAGTCCGTTCGTGAAATTTAGTTGATTTGGATCAAATTCTATGCCAAATGGGCCACCTGAGATAAAAGAACAGATCTAATGGTCATTTACTGACATTTAGTAAGGTTGTTCTCAGTTGAGCGATATTCGACCATGTTGACTCTCTTGTAAAAATTTGTTATATCTATTTTAGTTTATTTTCATATCTTAAGTTGGTGAAATAAATTAGATACGAAAGAAATGAACCAGTGTTGTTTTATTTGTATTGACTAAAAATAGTTAAATAGCATGCCATGCTGAAGGTAGTGATTCAGGATTGCTGAACACAGGTCATGAATTCTGATGTAAATAATTGCGGTCCCTGAATTTGTCATCAGAAACTGCGGCTCTGGATGAGCTATTTATATAGATTGGTTTATCATACCATCATCATTATCTTATTGCTGTGCTATCAGTATAGTTCTATCAAGGCTCATGTTTTGGATTCACACATACATGGATTGTATGATAGTTTGAAAATGGACGGAATCCGTGAAAATATTAATGATTATGGAGTACCTTAAGACTTAATGTGTAAAACACGTATAAAATCGGATGATTAGTCACCACTTATAACATGTTGCAACCCTCACTGAAAAGGAAATGGTCAAAGGAACCTGACGTTACTATAATCTATTATCTTGTAAGTGTTATCGAAGTTACAAGATTGTTACACACTAGGTACATTGATATGATATGACATTGATGTATTTGAAAAAATGTGTATCAAGTTGTTTTCAATATCACAGTAACATCAGACATCTACTTAAGACTGTTTTTGTTATCTCCCTTATCATAGCCTTATGCACTGAATATTTTCCGGCAGTACCGATACAGTCCGTGAATATATCTAAATTGGTGAACGGTGCACGCATATTCGAATTCAGACCTTCATATTTTACAATGCCGAAATTTTAAAATAAGCTAAACTACATTTTAACAAATGTGTTGGTAAATATTTGAAAATGATAGTGAATGATGTTACATAAAAACTGTTCTATTCATTGACAGAACAGGGCATAATGTTCAGTGCAAGCAGAATATTAAAGAGCATAAGAGCATTTACATGATAGAACATCAAAGTATCAATTGACATACCATCTCATTATGAGCATATCAGAGCATTAAAGTAAAAGAGCATTACAGCGCTTTACTATGCATATCAGAACATCCAGTTGTACAACATATCATTCTGAACATAACAGAATAGAGCAAATCATAACTGAGCAAAGTACAGAAAAGTGCAGCAGAATACAGCAGAGCATTACATAGAAGAGAAGAGCCTATCTGTGCGTAATATAACAAAGTATTACAGAGTGTAACTGATCAGAACAGAGTATATGTACTAGAGCATTACCGAACATTGCAGAGCAGAATAGAACATAACTGAAGAGAATATTAATTTCACGCGACCCGATAGCATTGACTGAAATACATGTAGTTGTCTTTTCGCGCAGCATATTACTAAGAGTGTTTTATAGCTACAATAGCGCACGAAAATCAGGTGCGCGAAATGTTTAAAACTGTGGTATGATATGTACCTATCATATATTCACTCATTTGTGAATAACCAATGATTTGTTGCAATATTGTCTTTACGTGTGATCCCTTCTCCTGGGGATAATGAATACTTTACATGTTTTTTTAAATGCCCCTCATCTCCCTTGATGCCACTATATCACCGCATATCTAATAATTATTTTGAACATTGCTGAAGACCTTCCTAGATACACGAAGTCGTTCTGAATTCTGTCGGGAATAAAATTTCGACAATAAAACGGCTACTCTCGAGCTTCTTTTCCAGGTTAACACTGTTTTGATATTTTTATCCACTCAAAACAAAGAGGATATACAATGACGAGCATGGATTATGAGGTTCCAATAAAAATGCATGTATAGTATGAGTATGAAGTCCAGGAAAGGTTTAAATTTCACACAGTTTCTGTAAATGTGCTCACGTGATAATTTCTGTAAATTTACTCACTGGTCGATGTTTGTAAATTTATAAAATGAAACAAAACATACAGCCCTCATACATGCATAGTCTATAGTGTTATTGATACTTAGCATACAGCCCTCATACATGCATAGTCTATAGTGTTATTGATACTTAACATACAGCACTCATGAATGCATAGTCTATAGTGTTATTGATACTTAGCATACAGCCCTCATACATGTATGTCTATAGTGCTATTGATACTTAGCAAGCAGCCCTCATACATGTATAGTCTATAGTGCTATTGATACTTAGCATACATCCCTCATACTTGCATAGTCTATAGTGCTATTGATACCTAGCATACAGCCCTCATACATGTACTAATATAGTGCTATTGATACTTAGCATACAGCCCTCATACATGTTTGTCTATAGTGCTATTGATACCTAGCATACAGCCCTCATACATGCATAGTCTATAGTGCTAATGATACTTAGCATACAGCCCTCATACATGTTTGTCTATAGTGCTATTGATACCTAGCATACAGCCCTCATACATGCATAGTCTATAGTGCTATTGATAGTTAGCATACAACCTTCATACATGTATAATATATAGTGCTATTGATACTTAGCATACAGCCCTCATACATGTATTTATATAGTGCTATTGATACTTAGCATACAGCCCTCATACATGTTTGTCTATAGTGCTATTGATACCTAGCATACAGCCCTCATACATGTATTAATATAGTGCTATTGATACTTAGCATACATCCCTCATACTTGCATAGTCTATAGTGCTATTGATACCTAGCATACAGCCCTCATACATGTATTAATATAGTGCTATTGATACTTAGCATACAGCCCTCATACATGTTTGTCTATAGTGCTATTGATACCTAGCATACAGCCCTCATACATGCATAGTCTATAGTGCTAATGATACTTAGCATACAGCCCTCATACATGTTTGTCTATAGTGCTATTGATACCTAGCATACAGCCCTCATACATGCATAGTCTATAGTGCTATTGATAGTTAGCATACAACCTTCATACATGTATAATCTATAGTGCTATTGATACTTAGCATACAGCCCTCATACATGTATAATCTGTCGTGCTGTTGATATTTGGCATACAACCATCATGCATGCAGAGTCTATAGTGTTATTGATAGTTAGCAAACAGCCCTCATACATGTATAATCTATACTGCTATTGATACTTAGCTTACACGAATACGAAATGCTATGTTTGATCTATCACATTAAATACCACGTACAGTCAAACCAGAGTTAGCGGCCACCTCCGATCAAAGGCCGCACTGTCATTATATAATTTATACATGTTTGTATTTTGCTTAATAAAGGTCATTCTTTGAAGAGCTGCTGTTGATTATTTGGAACAAACTCGCCTCCGATAAAAGGTCACCTGTCAAAAGAGGCCACCTTTCCCCAAGGGTAGTCTTTGTCAACATGTTTGACTTTCTACAATTACAATTATGTTATTCATTGTCTGAGAGCAATTATTGTGACTGGACCTTGTACATGGGTACAAAAACCATTATATTCATCCAATTGTGTGTTTCCACATTTCTGAACTTGCGGTCTTTTTCTGAGTGTTGCATATAATATTTCACGATTGTAGTTTATAAGTCCAGACCAGTATTGGTATTTTGCGTTAATTTCCTAGTGATCAATGTATCAAAAAACTATCATAGAAATAAGACGCTGTAGGATCGTCATACTATACATCAAACATCATAATACAAGAAGCTCATGAAACAGTGTAGATTAACTAAGCAGTATACCGAAATACTTGATAATTCAAGACCGAGGGAAGAATAAGGTTTAATCTCGAGGACAAACTTGTACGATGGTACATCTATGTTATCCATTCCACAATAAGAAATCTATTTATTTAGGTGTATTTGAAGCTTATGACAAACATGTATACGAGAACATGTAGTACTTATCAACATTACTGAAAACAAGTTACAGATCTAAAATTGCTATCAAATGTCCCGGAGTCCAATACTTTTCTGTTACAATTTTATACAACTATTATAGGTACATTGTGATAATATAATCTGTTCTTTATGATATCAAAATCTACGCATATACTTGTAAAGACATAAGTATTTTACAACATATCAATCAAAACATATTCGTAATACACTGAAACATATACATGTATAACAAATTGGCCCCTCCTCGAATTTCAAGATTACAGTTAAAGCATACGACTTCGAGATTTAGCTGGACTTCTCAGAAACAAAATACTTTATAACATTAAAGCTATCTATAATTTACCTATCATTTCCTTATGTGAAAGCTGGCCAGAGTCATGTTTCCATCGATGATTCTCTTTTCTACAGGTCAGAGCAGATCTGGAAATGATAAGAATTTAAATATTATCATATTTTCTATATTTAAGAAATCAAACTAATTTCTGACAGATATATTCGCGAGGTCGATATGATTACTGTAGATGACATAATTTTCTACAAGAAGTTGCCAAATAGTGCGCGCAATAGATAATATAGAACGAAGATGCATGAACGCTGTGTGTTGCTACAACAACAACTGATATTACCGACTAATTAATGTGTCCAAAGAGACCTATATCACTAACAAATCAATGGGTCAAAGAAAGTAAAACGATTCAGAAGAATTAGGTTACAATGTATTTGATTTATTTCTGATGTTCATGTTATTTCATTTGAACTTATGTCTCCAGTTTTGTTAATGTACTGTCTGCTGAAGCCGACAATACCAATTATGACTCAACGAGATTTTCATCTTATACTCTTAATATCCGTTATCTTCTGTACAATTCCGTAATGTATTCAAATCGAACAAACTACTTATAAGTAGTTCACATCTACTCCATGCTTAATGCATGCTACAGAAGACAAATTGAATGTTATGTACTAGTATTTGGATTAGGCTGACATTCAGATGGTCTACTGCTTTTTTGTGGGGTGGGGAGGAAAAAGTCTACGTATTACAAATAATAAATTACTGTAACCTCTCACTGATCATGGGTTCGAGCCCCGCTACCGACCATTTCTCTTAATGTGAGCAAGTACATAGGCAGTTGCTTATGGAGGTTCGGAGTCTAGTACTGGTTCTTCCCGTGAGCGATGCTTATGTGAATTGTCCACCTCATATGACTTTGACTGTTGAAAAGGGGCGTAAAACTCGATATAAACAAATAAACAAAATAATTACAAGAAATCATGTTTTTCATACAATAATAGCATTACACAAATGTATGCTTTAAATAGCATTCTTCCGAACTAACAATACAACATTTCACTGCTTAAATTGTTAATGTTCGTAATGTAAAAAAGTATTACAGTCAAAGCTGTGAAAAAGGCCACATTTGGGAAATACAAAGTGTGGTCTTTATTGACAGGTGGCCTTTAATCGGAGGTCATATGTCCTAGATAACTTATCAATCTTTTTAAAAGAATGCTCTTTAATGATCGGGTGACCGTCATTCGGAGGCAGCCGCTATCATTGGTTTCACTTCAATAGCAAAATTAGTCTAAAAACATAAACTGAATTTCAGTTCTACGTAATTGACGAGTAAGAAAAGGGAAAAGTGTAGGGTCAACGAAATGTCTCCTCATTTAATAAACCAAATATACATGATGAGATATCCCTTTTCCGAATCAAGTTTTAAAATCGGAATTTTCAGTATAGAAATGCAGGCCTATAGGGCGATGAATTTTAAGTGATACTTGGTGTTTTTACTACTAGATAACACCCATCGACCAATTAATAGTAACGCACTGTACTGCTGGTACATATTTACTGATGATGACAGTCACATCAATTATTGGTTTGGTCTCATCTTTATGTTAATCATTATCATAGTGAATGTAATAGACAGTAAGAGACATTCATTTATTTATTGCAAACAAATATGTTCAACTTACTAGCTGTAGTATTCGGACTCAGTGCCGAGTGCAAGGGGTAAAATCTTATTTTGGGCTTTAGTACGGGGCAGTTAACATTGGAGAGAATATCTTGTGTTGTGTAGTTTCTAATGTTCATGTCATAATCAAAATAATAGAATACAATGCATGCACTATATATATGAGTGGTCTTTTTCTACGAGTAGATCAAAATTATTCATTTATATTCCTCTATAATCGGAGAGCCTCACATGAATAATAACAATGTATCATATACATGATATCATAATGATGATGATTATTACTAGGGCTGTGGATCGTTGGGTAAGTGGCGATCCGATCCATTTCACGATTCAACACTTACGATCCACAATTCGAATCACGAATCTTTTGTTATCAAGTAACCTGTCTAAAACTTCTTAATAATGACGATTATTCGTACTCGATTTTTCAATTTGATTCGCGAATACCCGAGTACTCGGATACTCGCAACAGCCCTAATAATTACTCATACAGTTTGAACTAAGTACATAAACAAAATGCATTATACACTGTGACAATATATATATAGTTAAACCTGTGTGAGCGGTCACCTCCGAGTGAAGGCCACCGTCAATAAAGACCATATCATGTATTTCCGAAGAATGCCCTTTGTTGACAGGTTTGACTGTACGTCTTAATTGCCTCCGATTTTTATTTTCGAAGGTGTACATAAAACAATAACAAATATTAAACAAAGAATTGCATAGAATATATACAAGTTCAGACAGCAAACGCAAAGTTCATATAATAAAAGTTATATCCTACATTCATTAGACTTAGTGAAAAGGACCATATAGTAAAGGAGATTTATTGACATTAAAAGAAGACCACTAGTATTTCAAGACGTTACAATAATGGCAAAAATCCTATAAAACAGCTGTACTATTTGAATATGACTATATATATATTATGTACATTTTAATACGAGATGCACTTATTTGTTATTTGTAGTCTTTGAAGTGATATAGATGCATGCTATAATGAAATAAAACAAGTCATGGCAACGGACCAAATTGTAATTTTCAGTGTAATACGAATCATTTACACATTTATTTAAATATCGAACAAAACAACAATTCTACCATTGTGTATATGTATTGATAAAATATCGCACATACCTAGCGTGTTCACTCAACACTTTTTGAGTTACACGATTTACTTTGATTTGTAATAAGAAGATATGAATTGAGTGTCAAACTAGTACACAAAAGACTTCGTTTTACGTTCACGGTTTGTATGAACCATTATGGTGTATCAATACCAACCATTTAAATTATGTCAACACATTTTGTGAACTCATGGTAAAAACGTGCTTCACGAATCTATACGTGCTTATAGAAGCTCTAAACGTCATACATGCTTTCCTTTGTTCGGTATTTAATACCTTGTAAAAGCAACATTAAAGTAACAAACGTAACAAAGTGAAAGTATTTACCGATTGGGAGTAAATTATAACTGCAATATGCTTTATTAAGTTCTCGACTGGATCGTCGCCCTTTGAAGATTTACAGATGACAACCGATATGACGAACTCTCATAAAACGAATTCATCATTATAACTAAAAAGATATGACAATCGATATCACTGCTTTTTTGTACATATGAAGTTCGTTTTTCGTTGTTTTGGAAGTTATTTCGAAGTCCCGAACAATAAACATAATTATAAACATATTGTATTTCCACTTTATTCGATAAATCAATTTAAAATGGACATTTAAAAACAGTTTGTGATTTAGCACAAACAATACAAATATCTTTGATAACGAATAATGAATTATTATCATAAATCGTAAAGAAATTATACATACATTGTATTTGTTTCAAATGCGCAAATACTAACTAAAGATAATCTGTTAAATACAAGTACATGTAGTTGAAGCATGTGTTAATTAGATTCGTTTATGAGTTTGTATTCTCAAATATGTTGTGGAAAGGACAGATTGTTCATACATCAAACACGTGTCTGTTTTCTTCTTATTATTATTATTGTCTTTTTTAAATTTCCTTCATCCAATATTTCTACATACGACAGATTCTTATAACATTGTACCAGACTCTAACTCTACGTCACATTCTAAAACTGCGTCCGAAGTTTAAAGCATTACAGCCCATCGTCATATGAATAATATAGTTGTAAACGTGAATTGGTTGACAATATAAAATAGTTATAAAAGAAATTAGACTTTGTATAGTCAGTGAACAGGTTTACGTTATGTTATTATCAATGCTGTTTTAAATGAATATGTCCTTGCTTATTAGTAGTTCTATTCAACGAAATGACGAAGGTTTGACAAACATTGCACTATTGCACTAAAGGGTGGTCACTCATGCTGGCCTGACTTGTATAAACCATCTCAGATTTGAAACCTTCGAAATTTGACTTGCATGAAAATTCTCAGCTCAACCTGACAAAGTTCCCAGCTGAGATTTTCTGAACGTTGAGAGACATGAAGAATATTTCATGTTTATTTATTACGTAAGCGACAAATTACATCCATTTGCAAAACGTTCACCTGTTTTAATTTCGTATACAATGTCGCATGAATCATCCCGCAATCCGCCAGCAGACGATACTGTCAACAATGGATCCAATTAAATTATTCACTCTAAGAAATGTGGACAGTGGCAGAAAAGGCCAGTTTGGTAGTGATCGTCACCAATGACGATGGAGGCCCATGTTATTATGACCAGCTTTGCGCAAAATTCGATGGCTCTAAGTGCACGGCGAAGACTAAGAGTTTACTGTGGGGTGCAATCCACAGCAAATATTCTGCTTTAGCATTTTACTATTTATGTAATTTGTGTTGTTTTATCCTTAAGTAGTTAAATATACGGTTTGAATATACATGTACATGCATGTATGTTATTACCGGCTCATGCACGTTCCTTTAAGCCAATCAGAATTTGTTGTGTATTCTTATTAATGTTCTGCAATATACGAAATTTAAGGTTGACATTGTGGTCTGTCTGTATACATGAAGAAAACAGTCCAGTATATACTATTATAAGATCGTGCCCATTTATTTCGACATCCAATGCCAGACAAAGCACTCAAAGTCAAAACGCCCACCCCCTCATTTTTTTGTGGTCGTATTCAATTCAAATTATGTTTCTGATTTTAGCTCAATGTTTTCCAGGTTTTCCAAATTGAATGTTTTTTTAGCTGAAAACAGAAACAACTCTTAAATATTAAGCAAATTGGTAAGGTTGATATTCTTCAGTTTGACAACATTCCATTACGGTAATAGATATAACTGAACGCAGACATGTTAAATAATGATTGATTTATTGGTGCATATACATCGTATGTCTTACAATGATATTATAGTGCTAGCAAACAAAAATGTTAGTATACAACTCATCCAGTCTATATAACGGTCCATTAAAAAGAAATTGGCCGATGATACCATGGTTTTGCAACATACATGATATCATATTAGCAAATGCTTCTGATTAGTTTAGAAACCTAAAAAATGTCATTCTCATAAACTTCATCAACAAATAGTTGTCACTACCGATAATATTTACATTGAATATGAATTGAAACAAATCAACCACAGTTCAAACTGCTCATGAGACCACCTGTTTTGCGCGACCACCTTATATAAACGACCACTCTGTGGTCCGCCCGACGCATTTCCTTATACAATTAACCTTTATTGAGTGACCACCTGCCTAACGCGACCAACAGGCACCACTCCACGGAGGATGCTAAACGACCGTTTTACGTGTTTTCACACTGAAACATAAGTCAATAAATTTATTTTGTCTATTTATCCTCAGGTAGATCTAAAATAAACATTTTTTACAGATTTTACTAATTAATTAGTGCATGTTGTCTTACAGTTAAACTGGACATTTATGAACATGTCATGTCAGATGAAGGGAAATTAATAACATGTAAATGTGCATCTATTTCAACGTACATGTACATGTAAACGCAAACTGTTCTATGGTATTACCAATGGGTACATAATGCCGAACATTCTTCCAGCTTGCACCTGGATTAGCAGACCATCTATACTAAGAGACCCCTGAGTGGTCTCTTAATACAGGTTAGACTGTAAGTACGCGCGTTTCTCCAAATTGTTAATAGAACCTCTAATGCAGGGGATAGAAATTCATTCTTACTTTTATTAGGCAGCTTGTACCACATACCAGGTACATATATAACCTGACCATACCAAACACGTATGTATTGTTGGTACATTGTTCTCTTGGCTACCCTGGGCATTGACCAAATACAGCTTTGAAAAATATCATTCCAATTTGTCCTTGAATAACTATAATGTGAAGTAATTGACTTACATAAGGGAGATAACAAAAACAGCATTGTGGATACTTCAACATGTGCAACAAGTTGTCAAACATCGACCGATAGATATTTTACATTTTAATTATTTATTCGGATTTAACGCCATTTTGAACAACTCTTCGCATGGAGACCACTGTACAAACCTATCTTTTATCTCTTTGTGAAAGTACCTTGTTACGTTCAAATAGATTACTCATCGTAAATAAAAAAAATTCCTGTATTTATTTTGTATTTCTTTCCTAATTTCAATGTTACTTTTTCAAACTACCCAATAAAACCTGTACAAAACATCATCATCTTATCAAATAGCTGAATATATTACGTCCTATGTTAAAAGTCCCCCCTCCCAACTATATGAAGTGATTAGTACATGTAAATGAAATCCACGAAAGCTGGTTAGGATAACTACCAGCCACGATATGAATAAAATGTCTGAAGGTAGAATCATAGGAAATATTGCTTGGATGCATCTTAATATGATCTTATGATTAACAGTGTGCTGCCTATGTCACACATATCATTGTAGATGAACTCAATGGATTCCGATAGAAAATGAGTACAACTGACCATATTTCATCTCCTGTAAATCTTATTGATACCAGAAAGAAATGGAAGAAAAGTACTTTTATTGCTTTTATCGACAATTCTGACTTAATAAAAAGGTATATAATTATTGTGGAAACGATTGCAAAATACCGAGAGCAGTTAAATCTTTGCACTCATCTGTAGTCTCATGTTTTAGAATTAACTCTTTTACTACTGACTGGTTTGATGTGCATTGTGGTTTAAGCCAAGGTTGGGTGTTTTCACCGTTACTGTTTTATTTATGTATCAACGATCTTGCTCTGTATTTAAAGTCACTAAACATTGGTGTTAATGTTGATAATCGAATTGAATGCATTTTTTTCATATGATGATGATATTTTTTATTGGCGGAAAATGAACATGTATTGTAACTTTTGCTAAATGGGCTTCATGAGTGGTGTGGTAGAAATGACATGTCGATAAATACCAGCAAAAGTAATATTATACATTCCCGTTCAGAATCGTGTCCGTGCTCAGACGTTGTCTTTGGAAGTGGGCAAGATGTTTGTAAGTAATATTGCTAGACACAAGTATATAGGGATTGTCTTGCATGAGCATCAATACTCAAATGTTACAGCTAGGATGGTGGCCCAGAGCGCGAGTCGACCTTCGGGTTTACTGATAGCCAAATGTAAGTTAGTGGGTGGGGTACCTTATAACGTTTTTAACAAATTGCATGACGCATTCTTTTGGCCAGTTCTTCATATGGGTGCGCAAGTATACTCTTAGTGCAGCAGTATCTGTGGAAATGGGCTAGGTTCGCCTTGTGGTCCGGCAATGGAAATCATCTATGGCCATCTTTTGGGCCGTTGTATCATACAAACGCGTCACGACTAATTAAGCGTATTGCGGGCCCTTGGCGAAAACAGCCCACTGTAGGAAATGGTTTTATTTTGTAAAAAAGCAACTGAATGACTACAATTTTCGATAGCCAATATAACTCCTTAGTTTGCCTGGTTGAATCAATAACCATGAAGAAGTATACGACTGAGTAATAATACAGTTGGTACGATAGGCAGAGGTCGGAATAAGTTGAGGACCTACATGACATTTAAGCAGAGGGAGACAGAGGATTACTGTAAAATGATTTTACCCCTATGCACAGATAGATCAGGATTCTGTACATTGAGGTGTGGGGTGACGCCTATTCGTAATGAAACGGGCAGATAGGAGAACCTGAGACTCGATGAACGTCACTGTACACTTGAGGATGTCATTTTATGTTTGTCAAAGATATGGTGTTTTTAGATCAGAATTATTTTCTAGAGCTGTGATATTTGAGCCTACCTTGAAGTTCATGGATTATAGTGAAAATAATCAACTCATATTATTATTCACTAAACAACCAATAATGAGACAATGTGCCAAAACATGTTTAATATTATCAAACATCGTCAATTTTATCTTTGTAAGTAATGGTTTTACTCTTTTTGCTTTGTAATCTTATCACAACTGAGTCTCAACTGCTATGTAGATCTCTCTCGATCTGATCGTGGTGAATATGGGATGTTTTACTTCGCTTAAACGCACATTAGTGCGTCTTTTACTCCAGTGTTTTACTCTTTAATTCTTAACTAATTTCAAATAGCCTCTCATAATTCAATGTTTGAATGGTCATGTACTATTTAGTGTTTGCTAGTGTGTTATTTACCGTGTATATTGCTTGTGCATGAATGAGACTTCAATAGATAAATAAATAGATAATGAAAACACTAAATTTCATTAGATTTACCCAATTAGTGTTTCTTCTATTGCAGGATTCAGTTTTGAGACGGACAGACAGACAACCAGACGGAAGTACTTACGCGACCTACATTATGGGGCTTTGCCTTTGATCTTCTTTTGATATTTTTACCCGACATGTGCTTTTTAATAACCCCACAATGCCACAATTAACCCCCAAATGGTGCTTTGTACGTAACGGAACCTATTAATGCCACTAAACCTAACCGTAGCCCCATGATGACTCCTAAGTGTGTACGGACGGACGGACGGACGGACAGGCAGACAGAGGACAAACCTATAAAACGGTCATTCGAAATAGAAGTAGGCCAGTAGGGATATAAATGCTTGGTTCTCCTGTGTCTTTTCTCTGTGTCCTCTCATAACTAGGGCAGTTCTGAAACATGTATCAAACAGGCCGTGAAACAATAGATAAACATATTAGCATCTGTATGCTTAAACATTGTCAAACCATATTTGTATACTGTCCAACACTGATATTGAGTACGGAAAATTATCGTTTCACAAGACTACAGACAAACCAACAAATAAAGGCCAATCTTTGGAAAGACAAAATTATTTTTACCGACATGTGACAATTAATTTGGAGGTTATTTTGATCTGAGCAATTAATAACTATTTTTAGAAAGAATGGCATTTAAGCACAGGGTGGTCTTTAATCGGAGATGACCACTAACACATGTTTGACACAAGACATGAAATAAAGCGAGGTTGAAAGTATTAACAGCACATGTAACTGTTTAGAGATACGGACATATATTATACACTCCATTTCGATGGTTAGAATTTAACAATTTCGCATAATTTATGCATTTGATATTAAGCTTACTTCCTATTAAAAAAGACACACACACTAAATTTGTAAAAAAACAACATTACTTGACTTTAGTAACAGAAACATCGTATCAAACACGTTAAAAGAACAACAGTCAGCGGACAAGTTTAAACTCAGAACATCGAAATCTTATACTTCTGATTCCTGCTGGTCACAGCACCTCACACAAGAATGCATGAATTCAAATATCGTCTGGGTGAAAATATGGGTAACCGTTTACCTGACCTTCCCCTTTTTATTTCTACCACAAATGCTGTGCTTTGTATAAACATGACAATATTCATTGCCGTTTGGTATAAAATAATCTCGATGAATTGATATTCTTAAAGAATAATACAAAATCACTGTTCAAAGAGTTTAGGATAGATTCTTGTATTATGTTATCTTTCTGATTACACGATAGTCGTCCCGTTATTCGTGTAACAGACCAAGACTCATTGGGACAATGGTTTTATGCAGAAAGATAATGCAAAGTATCTTCGATCTTTTAAAACGTCAAGGATTGTAGAAACAAACAATGAAATAAATGCAGGATATGACAATAAACGTTCTTAGATAGGGGAGATAACTCTAACTGCCTTAAGAGCACTTGTACGAAGAGTTTCCAAACATTGGCCGATATTTTTTAATGTAATATGTTAAACCATTATTCATCTGAATCCGCAATTTATTGGATTTATCATCTTGTTACCCTAGTATTTGTTTACAATATTAATGCTGCATGTTATATCATATCAATTCAAGATTGTATAAATCTGTAATTGTCTTATGTTTAATTGGCAGTGACTTGCAGGCCCAGTGGTTCGGGTGCTGTTATCTTGTAAAGGATATTAATGTACATTCATCTTTTAAATATTTTAAATACCTCTTAAATAAATTATTTACCACTTACTTACATTGTATCACTTTAACAAAATAAATGACAGGTATGAACAGTGGTCGTCAGTTGATGAGTTATACTGTATCATCAAAAATGTTTATGTTTGAAGAATTTGTGAGGTCATTGAAATCAGAGATACATGAACAGTTTGTAAATATTCATTTATCCCTGTGGAAGAGGACCGTGAGTTCAAGCAGACTAGTATTAGATGTAGCAGTAAACAAGTCGTTCGGTTCATTCAAAATAAATACTGAATATTAGTTGTGAATTATAATAATACTTGAATGTTAAATCCATACGATATATACATGGAATTCCTCAAATATATTACTTCATTTCCAACTAACATACCGGCCAGAAAATCTTTGACCGAGGCACACATATTTCTAGAGTCGGAAGATATGAGTACGCCTAGGTTAGCGGAGACTTAGTTGGTCCCATATGGTTATAAAACTCGAGATCGACCTCCGAGCTCAAATCTCATATTTTGTTTTTATGTTGATTTGTGAATTATGATCAGATAATATTATTGAACATAAGTATGTCAGCATAATTGATTGGAATATGATTTTAAACATTTATCTACTGCACCTTTTATTACTTTGCACCATTATACTTTGAGAATAGAATTTATGAATGATGATAATGTAATCAGCCGAAATTAGACCCGAACTTTAAATAATCAAGGATACTAATCTTACAGTATCGTCCGTCTCGGAGAAATGTGTAGACAATGCATTGAGTAGATACGAATCTTTTCAACTTTATAGTTACTTTATCAGTATTTTAACATCAATTGTAGCATTCGTGAATTAGTTAATAACGCTGAATCATTTCCAAATCGGAAAAATACAATAATGAGACATCTTTTTAAGCACAGAACAAATTCTTTAAACCTTTTGAAAAAAAACCTGGTCATTGACTTCGTTTTCGTGCCATTGAAACTTATTTATAACAAATTCGTAAACAACTTTTTAGATTTGTTAACGATAAAATTCTACATTCTCGTATTTCTTGTATTTTTCGAATTTGGAAATGATTCAGCATTGCAGTTATGCAATTGCATAACATAATATACAAAACTGAGCATTGATATATAAAGTGAGAAGATAGTTCTGATAGGACTTCAAAGATCGTTTGAGTTCAAATTCATTAAAATTAAGTGCTTGAGTAAAATTAAAGACAGTAAGAACTAAATTACACTCATTTTATGAGGCATACTAGTAAAAGGTACACTTCCGTCTAAAAAGCCTTCTCTTGAAATGCCAGACCCGCCTCTGTGGCCGATTGGTTTAGGTTACTGACTTCAAATCACTGTAACCTCTCACTGATAGGCGGCCGTGGGTTCGAGCCCCGCTATCGACCATGTTACTTTATGTGAGAAAGTAGGCAGTTGATTACGGAGGATGGGGGTCTAGCACTGTTTCTTCCCAGGAACGATGCTTAGGTGAACTGTCCGCTTCATATGACTCTGACCGTTGAAAAGGGGCGTAAAACTCGAAATAAACAAAACAAACAAATAATTAAAATGCCAACAACCAGGGTATAAATGTTCACCTCGTCTGTTAAGACCGACAACAAGGCTACATGATTAAATCTTGTTTTAAAGACAAAGAAAATGTTTTCTACAAAAATAAAATTGTAAGTAGTACGGCCTAGCGGAATTATTGTATTGCGTTTATTTCAATTCAAAAACGGTATCTCTTTCTTTACGAGTTTGATTCTGGACTATTTGCTATGATAGAGTATATGATATTTTAGATCCAGCGACCTTACCATGACACGACAATTTTCTTGCATTTATTTAATTCCAAAGTGGTTTCATTTGCTTGTAGAATGCGATTTGATACATTTTTGGTTTTTTTTTTTAAATTTTAGTCCACTACGCCGCTAAGTATTCAAATTACAACATCTCGAACGATCTAAACAAATAAAAAAATTCAATGTATAAAATAGAAATGTAGTGGACTGGTGTATCTTTCCATGGTTTCTGGTCCCCCTTAATTCAACGTATATAATATTTAAACAATTCATACAAAGAATTAAGTACTATCTGCTCAAGACAGGGGTGTCATTGGATACCATCCAACTCATTGTAGCCAGATTTTGATGTATACACTATTGATCAGGAATACAAGGCATTTCAAATGAAACCACTTGGTAGTAAGTCTGAAAATGTGTCATTTATATGCCAACATATCGATACAGAGATTTGTTCAGTATTACCTTCAACATCTTACATGTATATACAAAACTACAAAAGTCTTTTCCAGTGGGGTTTCCATGATTATTCTAAAACCAGTTAATATGATTCTCTGTATGTGACGGGGTCAGAATTGGATATCTATTGTGTTTGAGTTTTATTGTGTTCTTTTATATCTATATATGTGTTCAATTATCTCCCTTTAATGATCTTATGGTCAGTGGTAAGTTCTGTCCCTTGATGGTTCAGTGGTCAGTCTTGCATGACTGAATAGATTTCAGTTGATTTTATTAATCCCCTAAGTTATGTGTAATGATGAGTTGCACAGTAGAATTTGAATGGTCAAGACTGGTTTTTTTGTATGCTCCAGACTGAAATAAGATGGTTATGAATTGTAGAGTATTTGGTAACTTTAATATTGCTTCTCTATCTAACTTAAGTATGATGAGTTATCATAAGTATAGTTTTCTAGTAATTAATTCAAGTAATTATTGTAATAAGATTTATTGCTTTGTTGTAATAAATGGCAGTATGCTGACTTTCCCTTGTTTGTAACCATTTACTAGTCTTTTATTCTGTCCATACTGTAATATCTTGCACACCCTTTTATCACTAATGAATTCTCACATTTCAGAGTTTAGATTATTGTTTACACTGAGAGAAGTTAAGAGAGTTGTTTAGTGGATCCCGTTCCACAAACGGTGAGTTTGTATATATATGTGATGTGTTATGTGGTTCATGTATTTTGTACTATGTGATTGTATTTGTTCTTGTAAGTAACTTAATTGTGCATATGTAAAGTATATGTATGTAATGCTTTGAAGGTAATGATATTGGCCACTGGAATCATTGTTTGTATTGTGGTGTTTTGTGCTATGTATTGTATTTAGTATTTGGTGTTTTATTATTGTCTATAATGCTTGTTTTATATTTTAGGGTCTATATTAGATATTAGACATTAGACATTAGACGTACATTATATATAAAATAGATTGATGTCGAACTACTTTGTCGTTGTTGATACTTGTGAGGTTGGCTAGCTGGGATTTACACACCCATACACCCACCCCCTATTACAAATGGCGCCCAACGTGGGACTTGAACCAAGCTCTTGCAAACAGTTCTTCAAGTCTAGCAGCATATTTCTCTACTGATTCTCCTGGGTTCTGTTGTTGTGAGTAAAATTTTCTAAGAACAGTTTCTTTCGTCTCAATGTTGCCATATGCACTTTCTAACTTAGTCATCATCTGATCAACTGTGACACCAGCACCAAGATCAGGAACTTATCATTTTCCTAAACTGTCAGTGTTTTATGGTGAGGAAGGAAAAGGTGATGTGTCATGGGATACATTTAAATTTGAAGTTAATAGTGTAATGGCGGAGGATATTTTTACACAGGAACAAGTTCTTTTGGGAATAAGAAGAGCTTTGAAGGGTAGTGCCGGAGACATTATTAGAAGACTTGGAACTGGGGTCACAGTTGATCAGATGATGACTAAGTTAGAAAGTGCATATGGCAACATTGAGACGAAAGAAACTGTTCTTAGAAAATTTTACTCACAACAACAGAACCCAGGAGAATCAGTAGAGAAATATGCTGCTAGACTTGAAGAACTGTTTGCAAGAGCTTGTGAATTGAAGTCTATGAAAAGAACAGAGGAAGAAATATTGAAGCAAGTGCTTTACCAAGGACTGAATAAGGATTTGAAACAGATGTCAATCTACCAGTTCAACACAGTCAAAGACTATGATAAATTCAAGATAGAGTTAAGAAAGATGGAGGCTGAGATTAAAGATGATAGCACAGAGAAGAAAGCGGGACCATGTAAGATAGCGACAAAGCCAGAAAGCAACCAGAAATCAGAGCTGACAGAGATGAAGGAACTTTTACTGAAACTAAATGAGAGGATAGACAGGCTAGAACAACACAAGAATGAAAATACAACACAGGAGAGTACAACCAGTTCATATTTAAGAGGAAATCAAGTTAATAGAGACAACTTTAGTTACGGAAGAGGTAGAGGACAGTACAGACCTAGAAGACCATTTGGACGAGGAACTTTCACACCAACATGTTATATCTGTGAAGAGAAAGGACACATTGCAAGACATTGCCCAAAGACGTCAATACCAGTATGTTACAGCTGCAACCAACCAGGTCATATTGCTAGAGATTGCCCAAACTGTTAGCCACTCAAGTTGAGGGATCAAACTTGGGTGCCAACACAGCATGTGACATGGAAGGTCCCAAACTTGTAGGAGATACTAATGAAGTTAATATAGTCATAGATGGTAATTCAACAAGAGCATTATTAGACACTGGAAGCGTGGTAAGTATAGTTTCAGATTCATACAGGAACAACAACTTAGGTGATACAGAACTCAAGCCTTTAGAAGATATATTGAACATAGAATGTGCAGATGGACAACAATTACCTTATTTAGGATATATTACAGCAGACTTAGAGATCATTGATGGGTTACCGAGATCAGAAAAACATACATGTCTTTTATTAGTGAGTCCTGACACCAACTATTCAAGCAGAACACCAGTCATCATTGGAACCAACATTCTTCAGGAACTTCTTCATGAATGTAGAAGCAACTTTGGGGAACAATTTCTACAGAATGCAGGTTTACATACACCATGGTACTTGAGCTTTAGAAGCATTGTGTTGATGAACAAAGAATTAGAGAGAAACAAGAATAGATTAGCAATATTGAGAAGCGCTGCACCCAACAGAATTATTTTGAAACCTAATGAAACCATCAACATTCCAGTTATATCAGATAAAGAGATAAAACATCCAAGAACATCAGCTATAGTTCAGGAAACCCAAGAGTCGGTATACTATGATTCAGTAGACATAACGCCTGCAGTCGTCCAATATGATTATGGAAATAAGAATGCATTTACAGCAACATTATCAAATGTGACAACAAATACCATTTCTATATCACCAAAGGCATTCATTGGAGAACTTCAACCAGTCACCATAGAGGAAAAAGAATTAGGACTAAAAGAAGAAGAAATTATGGATAGAAAAAGGACAGAAGTAGTTGAAGAATTAAATGTAGATGAAAACAATATGCTAAATGATGACCAGAAATTGAAGTTGAAACAGTTATTGATGACACATAAAGACCTATTTTCGACAGGAGACTTGGATTTAGGAAGATGTAACCGAGTGAAACATAGGATAAACTTAGAAAACAACACACCAATTAAACAGAGACATAGAAGAATACCTCCAAACATGGTTGATGAAGTGAGACAACATCTTGAACAGTTACTAGCAAGTGGAGTAATACGACCGTCAAAATCACCTTGGGCTTCGCCAGTGGTTTTAGTTAGAAAGAAAAATGGAAAGCTTAGACTATGTGTGGATTACAGACAACTCAACAGACAGACAATAAAGGACTCATATGCATTACCAAGAATAGAAGAAGTTTTTGATTGCCTTCACGGAGCTAAATATTTTTCAACGATTGACATGAAAAGCGGATACCATCAAATTGAAATTGAAGAACAACATAAAGAAAGAACAGGATTTACAGTTGGTGCATTAGGATTTTATGAATTTACAAAAATGGCATTTGGTTTGACAAACAGCCCAGCTACGATGCAACGTTTGATGGAAGAATGCTTAGGGGACCTCAATATGAAAATATGTGTCATTTATATAGACGACTTGATTATTTACAGCAAGACATTTGATGAACATCTACAGAATATAGACAAAGTTTTTAACAGATTAAGAGAATGCAACCTTAAAATAGCAGCAGAAAAATGTCATTTCTTCCAGACCAAAGTAAACTTTCTTGGACATGTGGTAAGCAGCAAAGGAGTAGAAACAGACCCAGAAAAGATAGAAAGGATTAGCCAATGGCCTACACCAACTAATGCCAATGAGATAAGATCATTTTTAGGATTCGCAGGTTATTATAGAAGATTTATTAAAGACTTTAGTAAGATTACAAGACCTCTTTCGGATTTAATGACATCAACAACACCAACAAAGAAAATGAATAAGAAGAAAATAAACAACAAATGGACATGGACAGAGGAACACCAAAGAGTTTTCAATGAACTTAAGAAGATATTGACCACACCACCAGTATTAGGCTATCCTGACTTTCAACAACCGTTTGAGTTACATACAGACGCGTCATACGACGGACTTGGAGCTGTGCTGTATCAGGATCAAGATGGCCAGAAAAGAGTTATTGCATATGCTAGCAGATCA
The DNA here is from genome assembly GCA_964023205.1 of Lutraria lutraria. Classification (NCBI taxonomy): domain Eukaryota; kingdom Metazoa; phylum Mollusca; class Bivalvia; order Venerida; family Mactridae; genus Lutraria; species Lutraria lutraria. The sequence continues at coordinate 20,889,215 of OZ026849.1, forward strand.
CTATCAGGTTCAGAGAAAAACTACTCAGCTTACAGATTAGAATTTCTTGCACTTAAATGGGCAGTAACTGAGAAATTTTCGGAGTATTTAATAGGAAAACCATTTACAGTGTTGACAGATAGCAACCCTTTGACGTATATACTCACAAGCGCTAAGTTGGATGCTACAGGACAACGATGGGCTTCTGCACTAGGTGAATACAATTTTAGCATTTTCTACAGAGCGGGACTTAAGAACTCGGACGCAGACGGCATGAGTAGGTACCCACATGAAAGATTAAAGGTAGAATGTCAAGACATGGACAAGGTGGACAACAAGACAGTGAAAACTATTTGCTGCCATACAACGGTACCCTACTTTGAAACATTACCGGTACATAACATCAACATCATTGAAGCGACAGAACAACCTGGATCCGGATTGGCTCAAATTGAACTTAGAGAGATAAGAAAACAACAAAGACAAGACAGCCTCATTGACAGATGGAGGATAGCAGTGATAGATAGATGCATTCCAAAGAAGTTATTTGGCAAGAAAGATTTAACCATGAAGAGACAATTTGAACATCTGAAAATCAAAAGAGGAATTTTATACAGGATTATTCAAGAAAATGATGAGGAAATACAACAGCTGGTGTTACCAACATGTTACAGGAAGGATGTATTAAAGGGACTGCATAATGATGTTGGCCATCCAGGTAGAGAAAGACTTCTAAGGCTCTTAAAGGAAAGGTTTTATTGGCCAGGAATATCAACGGATGCAGAAAATCATGTTAAGAGATGTGAAAGATGTCAAAGAAGAAAAACAACAACTAACAGTAAAGCTCCATTGATATCAGTGAACACCACATATCCATTAGAGTTGGTTTGTATTGACTTTTTGACTTTGGAAACATCAAAAGGAGGATTTGGCAACATTTTAGTAATGACAGATCATTTTACTAAATATGCAGTAGCAGTTCCAACCAGAAACCAAACAGCGAAAACAACAGCAGATGCTTTATTCAACCACTTCATCGTTAATTATGGAATACCAACTAGACTACACTCAGACCAAGGTGCAAACTTTGAAAGTGATATCATCAAAGAATTATGTGTGCTAACAAACATGAAGAAGAGCCATACAACTATATATCACCCACAAGGCAATGCAGGACCAGAGAGGATGAACAGGACTCTACTAAACATGTTAGGAACTTTAGAAAACGACCAGAAGTGTGATTGGAAGAGATACATTAATCCATTAGTGTACGCATATAACTGCACACCTCATGAAAGTACTAGAATATCCCCATTTGAAATTATGTTCGGAAGAAAACCAAAACTACCTATAGATACCAGATTTGAAGTTGAGGAGACAACAACCAACAAATCAGCAAGAGATTATATAGATGACATTAAAGAAAGAATAAAATCTACCCAAGAAATAGTGAAACAACACACAGAAGAATCTAAAAAGAAGCAGAAGAGAAATTATGATGTAAGAGCCAAAGCAGCAAAAGTCAACATCGGAGACAATGTAATGGTGAAGATATTAGCTTACGAAGGAAAGCACAAGATAGCAGACAAGTTTGAAGAAGAGTTATACAAAGTGATAGACCAACCTAATCCAGGAATACCAGTTTTCAGGTTAAAAGGTAACAACACAGGAATAGAAAGAACACTGCATAGGAACCATTTATATCCAGTTACACATTGGGATGATGTCGAGGAAGATGACGAAGTTCATGCAGCGGACAGCAAGGGACTGGCTGAGAAAGAGGAAGGAGAAACAGCAGAAGAGGAGAATAAGAATATTGAAGAGATGAAAACAGATGAGACAGGTGACGTCACCAGTGACAGTAGTGATAGTGAAGATGAGATGGTTAGTTATGTGGAATTGCGTAACAAGGGTGATCCGGACACCGTGAACCATGCTAGGATATTAGATATTATGAACAGTGAAAAGTATGGTAAGAATTATGTAGTGGAGAGAAATAATGATACTGCAGATGTATTATTTGATGCTGAAATTGAACTTGAAAAGGATTCTACCGTTCAGGTTGAACAAGAGGAGATAGCCAGTGAGGATAGAAATAGTAACCCTGAAACAGGTAATATTATTACTGAACATGAAATTACTGATTTGTGCACTATTACAGGTACAGAGAGAACCCATGGAAGGTTGAACACAAGTGGTATTGTTGAGGACAATGATGAACAGCAGGTATCTGAAGAACAACAAGAGGATTCTGCACCAGTACCAGTGCCACGCAGATCTAACAGAAGAAGAAAAGAGCCAGATAGATTTGGAGATTTCGTGATGTATGGAGCCCAGTTAGGTCCAGTAGATCATAGGGTCCACGCTATTACAGCACTTGTCAGATCTGGTGTTTTAACCTCTTTGGACAGTAGCACAGCAGGAAAGATTTTAGAAAGTATCATAAAATGAGTGTAAAACTGTTATAAAGTCTTTTGTCATTGTGTACTGTTTTTAAATTTGTCATATACTGCAAGTAAATAAATTATGTATATTCATGTTGTGTGATTTTATCTATAGTAAGATTGTGTATGTGTATTTATGTATTGCGTGGAAGCAATTCTAAAAAAAATGGGGGAGGGAGGAATTGAGTTTTATTTATTTTTTTGATACTGTTGTATGACCCTGATATGTTTAGTGCTAATGGTGGATACCATCATTCTTGATGTAGTGATGTTGTATTTACTTGTATCAGTAGACTTAGTTAGTGATATGTAGCAATTATGTATTATATATTAGTATTCTAGTTAGTTTACTAGTTTGACAGATGACGGAGAATGACTGGACAGGAAATGACGGGTCGTCATTTCACAGGCTGGGGAGGTATGTGACGGGGTCAGAATTGGATATCTATTGTGTTTGAGTTTTATTGTGTTCTTTTATATCTATATATGTGTTCAATTATCTCCCTTTAATGATCTTATGGTCAGTGGTAAGTTCTGTCCCTTGATGGTTCAGTGGTCAGTCTTGCATGACTGAATAGATTTCAGTTGATTTTATTAATCCCCTAAGTTATGTGTAATGATGAGTTGCACAGTAGAATTTGAATGGTCAAGACTGGTTTTTTTGTATGCTCCAGACTGAAATAAGATGGTTATGAATTGTAGAGTATTTGGTAACTTTAATATTGCTTCTCTATCTAACTTAAGTATGATGAGTTATCATAAGTATAGTTTTCTAGTAATTAATTCAAGTAATTATTGTAATAAGATTTATTGCTTTGTTGTAATAAATGGCAGTATGCTGACTTTCCCTTGTTTGTAACCATTTACTAGTCTTTTATTCTGTCCATACTGTAATATCTTGCACACCCTTTTATCACTAATGAATTCTCACATTTCAGAGTTTAGATTATTGTTTACACTGAGAGAAGTTAAGAGAGTTGTTTAGTGGATCCCGTTCCACAAACGGTGAGTTTGTATATATATGTGATGTGTTATGTGGTTCATGTATTTTGTACTATGTGATTGTATTTGTTCTTGTAAGTAACTTAATTGTGCATATGTAAAGTATATGTATGTAATGCTTTGAAGGTAATGATATTGGCCACTGGAATCATTGTTTGTATTGTGGTGTTTTGTGCTATGTATTGTATTTAGTATTTGGTGTTTTATTATTGTCTATAATGCTTGTTTTATATTTTAGGGTCTATATTAGATATTAGACATTAGACATTAGACGTACATTATATATAAAATAGATTGATGTCGAACTACTTTGTCGTTGTTGATACTTGTGAGGTTGGCTAGCTGGGATTTACACACCCATACACCCACCCCCTATTACATGTACTTAAGTCTATTAATATAAATGACTCGTAGCGTCTTCTTTCGAATTAAATGGTACAATGTTTATTCATTCACGATTACAAAGAAATCAGGTGTTGCAATTTTTGTAGACAGTATGCTATCGTTGTGTATGCAATGCATGAGTAAAAGTCGGTTTTACTTTATACATAATCGTTCGCCCAAATATAAGTCAATATAGGACAAGAGACATGTTGATATATTTTTGTAATATTAAAAACATATCATATTTATTCTATACTAGAGTCTCGTTCGCATACAAAATACATTTACAGTACACCCTCTCCAGAGCGACCTTCAGTACATCATCAACCTCTCTATAACAACACCTTAAACATTTCCCTAAGCTGATATTTACTACAAATTTAATCTCTACAGAGCAACAACCTCTAAACAACGGCCAATATTTGTATCTCCCGCATAGTGTTGCTCTACAGAGGTTGTACTGTATAGTATATAACTCAGAACTATTATTAAAACGTGACCATTCTAATCCACAACACAACGCAATGATAACTGTATTCACATTATATTATAATTAAAATATATCATGGAGTTTAAACTTTGAAACGACAAGATATTGATATAGCATCCCTGATACGAATGAGTAGTATGCATGCTGCGAAAAATAAAACGGCCAAAATATTAGTGCGTTGGGTTCCGATTATTCACATTTCAAATGAAATGAGAATAATGTGTAAAGAACATGCGCGCAATGTGTATTGTACGCAACTAATGATTTTATTCAGAATCACATGATAACACATATTAAGCCATGTGTAATTAGATAATACAAACTTACGATACTTATATTATGTATACTAATACATACATTTTGAAATTATCTAGATGTTCTTGATATTATTTATGTCATTCTATATTATTATAAATATGTCATTCTGTTTGGACCAAAGGTCTTTTTGTTGAAACTGAATGCTTTTTTACGCATATCATGGCTTTATTATAGTCAAATTGAGTATTATGCATGCAGCGAATAATAGAATTGACCAGTCACAAGCACAAAGTATTGATGCATCGTACGAAATGAGAATAATTTGAAAATAGCAAATGCGCTACGCTTATTTTACGGAAATTATAATGGCTGTGATTATTGTGCGCGATAGATATTAATTAAAACACGACGTGTGTTTGGAACGACGTTCTTGAATGCGAATGAGCGCTTTATAAGGTAATGCTATCATTTAAAGCTTTAATAAAATAAAAACGGCTCACTAGATTTTCTTAAAATTTACGAGAACAACAGATGACACATCAAACTCTATTCTTGACAAAAATATACAAAATCCTTTGTGCAGAATTTTAATAAAGAACTCGTTATATTTTAAAAAGGGATTTTATACTCAACTCCCAATTTTACCCCCGGTTTTTGCTACTTTTCAATAGAAAGATAGCCAAAAATAAACGAAATAAAAGACCAATATTGCTAAAGATTTTTCATTTACTCTTTATTTTACAATAATTTTACGTACATTTACAGCAAATATAACACAATAATACAAATAATGCTTCTCAAAACTTTAGAACGTTCTAAACTTTTTTCCCTTCATACTTTAGAACATTCTAAAGTTTTGGAGCAAAAATAATAAAATGCTCTAAAAGATTCTGTCCAAAACTTTAGAACGTTCTAAACTTTTCTCCCTTCATACTTTAGAACATTCTAAAGTTTTGGAGCTAAAATAATAAAATGCTCTAAAAGATTCTGTCCAAAACTTTAGAATGTTCTAAAGTATGACGATAGAAAAGTTTAGAACGTTCTAAACTTTTCTCCCTTCATACTTTAGAACATTCTAAAGTTTCGGATAGAAAATGATAGAATGCTCTAAAAGATTCAGTCCAAAACTTTAGAACGTTCTAAACTTTTCTATCGTCATACTTTAGAACATTCTAAAGTTTCGGATAGAAAATGATAGAATGCTCTAAAAGATTCTGTCCAAAACTTTAGAACGTTCTAAACTTTTCTATCATCATACTTTAGAACATTCTAAAGTTTCGGATAGAAAATGATAGAATGTTCTAAAAGATTCTGTCCAAAACTTTAGAACGTTCTAAACTATTCTCCCTTCATACTTTAGAACATTCTAAAGTTTCGGATAGAAAATGATAGAATGTTCTAAAAGATTCTGTCCAAAACTTTAGAACGTTCTAAACTATTCTCCCTTCATACTTTAGAACATTCTAAAGTTTCGGATAGAAAATGATAGAATGTTCTAAAAGATTCTGTCTAAAACTTTAGAACGTTCTAAACTATTCTCCCTTCATACTTTAGAACATTCTAAAGTTTCGGATAGAAAATGATAGAATGTTCTAAAAGATTCTGTCCAAAACTTTAGAACGTTCTAAACTTTTCTCCCTTCATACTTTAGAACATTCTAAAGTTTCGGATAGAAAATGATAGAATGTTCTAAAAGATTCTGTCCAAAACTTTAGAACGTTCTAAACTATTCTCCCTTCATACTTTAGAACATTCTAAAGTTTCGGATAGAAAATGATAGAATGTTCTAAAAGATTCTGTCCAAAACTTTAGAACGTTCTAATCTTTTTTATCGTCACACTTTAGAACATTCTAAAGTTTCGGATAGAAAAGAATAAAATGCTCTAAAAGATTATGTCCAAAACTTTAGAACGTTCTAAACTATTTTCCCTTCCGGTGATACTTTAGAACAGTCTAAAGTTTCGGATAGAAAATGGTAGAATGCTCTAAAAGATTCTCGCCAAAACGTTAGAACATTCTAAACTTTTCTCCCATCATACTTTAGAACATTCTAAAGTTTCGGATAGTAAATGATAGAATGCTCGAAGAGATTCTGCCTAAAACTTTAGAACGTTCTAAACTTTTCTCCGTTGTTTTGTCAGATATCCAATCTGAAAATATAATACATGTACCATGAAATTGTAGTATCTCTAAATAGTTGATGTATTGAAATATTAACCATTGAGTTCTGGTGCCGGACAAATTGATAGATTTGTCCATTATCTACTATTACTCGTAATAAACTTGCCAAGCGTATACATGAAATGACATTTAATCAATGCAGTTAAATATATATGAACTTATAAGTCATGCAGACTTAAATTCATTTTCTAGTTCATACAATTATTTTCCTAATTTATAGCACAGCAATTATGTTCAAAAGATAACAGTACTTCGGACATAAAAAGTAACATTATCGTCGCATGAAAAGGTGGAAAAACAATATTATTTTTTCTATTCTGTTTTAACAATAAATACATCAGTAGTTCATACGATATTTTATTTATTACTTATATATCCAATGACATGGACTTAAGATGAAATTTTGAGTACAGATATAAATCTTAACAAAAGTCGAATACAAATATATAGATACCTGAGTGTCCAGAATTATCGCATGTATGTTGTTATATATGTTCCGTATAAGTACATGCATAATATTAGCCTAATTTACTAACATGTTTTTGTCTCGACGTGTAACGTAGTAACTAAGACTACAAACACCGCCAGTTCTGTTGAACGATAAGACGGTTAAGACCACGGGTGTCCTGGTGACGCTTACATTTTAGTAAATAGGGGTGTTATTTTCATGGACATAAAATTTATTTATAAATATGTTAAATTATAATTATTTCTTTTAAAGTTATCGTTTAGATGACAAAAGACAATGTACATTCCCCCAAATAATACGGATCTACATAGGTATATTATGAATATATCAAACTTGATTACAACAGAATGATGCAAAACATGTGGTAATGAACTATTCCAAAACGTTTTTAATTGTTGACTGTTGCGCCATGTGTTATCTGCTGTCTTGTCGTTTCGCGAAATTAAACGTGGATTGATTAAAAGATTTGTTGGACAACTGATTTTATTGTTATTTATGATGTGGGGATGAAAGGTTGATTCATACTGCTCAGCAAGAACACTAATTCAAGGTGAGTTAACTTTACGATGTTATTCATATGCATTTTCATGTGAATTTTAGATTATGTCGCACAAATGGAATTATCTATTATTTCATCCAATTCTCTCTAGTGTTTTTTTTCGTAGGCCTTATCTAGAATCTTCTCAAAATAAAACAGTAAGATGGAGCAGCAAATGAACATTTGAAAATAAATGGAGTGTAAACCATTTTTCTTGTCAGCTAAATGTATTACGTTTCTTTTTTTCTTCTTCTCTATTCATTGCTGAATTTTACCTGTTCATACAAAAGCCTATGTAAATATCTTTTGTTAATTTAGTTAAACATGCAATATGTATGCAACATATCTGGGGAAAAAATAAATGATTTAACGAAATAGGCAAATTAGTTTTAGAATCCAGCTTCCGTACTTCTGTCACATGTTCAACAATACATATGTGTAAAATCATGTTTACGCTATGTTTTAGTCAGACAGACATATATTTTATTTAAGACAGTTCGCGGTGTTGCTCGGCAAAAAAGAATTATTGTGCTTGGCCTATGAAAATATTATTCCCCATCCACTTATTTAAAAATATATATTTATCTCATAGATCAAATATTTACATAAATTTGTAAAATTAAATGCGATTTTTTCTGACCACTAAATGAAAGAAGTGTATAGCGCATGTGCCAACCAATACTAATGAAGAATCATTGAACCAGAACGTGTTTCTCAAACACATGCGATATAATCTACTAATCGTTTCATTGTTCGTTAATTGCATAACTTTAATTGGCGCATTGTAATAATACGCGTGTCATCAATCGATTTCATACAGATAAGATATACAACTGCCACAATTGAAGTTAATGACAGATAAGTGTTGAGATAATTAAGATGGGTTATGGGAGAAAAGAAACCCTGTACTTTATATTGAAACTGACGCAATCGAAATGGCAGACATGTGGTAAACTTTAACACATTTTATCACTTTGTAAATTAATGTAATTTGTGATCATTTATGCATCTCAAAATAAATGAGAAAACCAAATGAAATGAAAAGGGATAAAATCAGTCATCTCATCTGAAATATCCCATTTAAGTTTACATGCAATATTGATTATTTTTCACTAATCATAGCATGAAATTAATAAAATATTGCGTTATCATCCCTGAATAAGGCCGACAGCGCGGGTCCTTTCATCAATGGACATCAATCCCATTTTGTGTTTTTCTTTTATATTACTGCATATAAATACCACGATTATACTTAAAATTGATTTACACTCTCAATTTCAGATTGCCAAAGCCCATACTCTCTAAAATGAGAATAAAGTAGTGGAGAAGTCATTGTCCTTGACATTGTACGTTCTTGTCTCTCAAATTCAACGAAACACGACATACCAAGAAATTACTTTCCTATCACAGACTACCAAATCGTTAAGTAGCCACCTTGCTGCAATGTGATTACACAACTATCTTAATTTGAAATAAGTTATTTCTAAAGTTAATTATTTTTAACGTTCTATTGGAGTCAAACCAAATACATGTATGCATTACGGGTATTTAGTTTACACGTCATTAATATAGACTTGGATATGTTTGTAGTGAGATGCATCTGTATGACTGTGAAAATAATTTATCTATATTTTGAGTTGTAGTGTTATTGCATGTTTTAACTTTTATTACCAATTAATTGTTATCCATTGATTAAATGAACCTCATTATGTAAGCATCATTAACAATGCAAAGTATGTGCTTAAATTGTTCACACATTTAGTTGATGTGTCAAAATGATCTTACTTGTTTTATCAGGATATAAGACCATTTTTTATCACATATAGAAACATTCTAAACGATAAAAATTAATTTACAAACGTATTTAAACATTATCTTTGGAAAACTTTTTAGAATATTTCCGTTCTAAAATGTTCATAATCATCTGCTAGAACACTTTCTTTATTTCTCCCAGTATTTTAAGAATATTCCATTTTTTTCTATTCGGACATCAATTATTTTAGATGCGAAAGTTTGGAATATTTTCAGTTTAATTCACCGTATTTTAGTCTGTTCTAATATTTTCGTCGGCTTTTAGTCCTAAATTTAGTACATGTGCATTATACAATTGTTCGAATGTACTATAATTTTCTCCTATCATATTTTAGAACATTCTAGTATGTTCTAAAGTAACGAGAATGAAATATTTAGAACGTTCTACAGTTTTGGGCCGCATCTTTTAGAGCATTCTAATATTTTCGATCCGAAATTTAAAATGTTCTGAAGTTTGACGGGAGAAAAGTTTAGAATGTTCTAAAGTTTTGGACGGTATCTCTTAAACTACAATATTATTTTCGCTCCGAAACTCTAGAATTTTCTAAAGTATGAAGGGAGAAAAGTTTAGAACGTTCTAAAGTTCTGGGCAGAATCTCTTAGAGCATTCTGTCATTTTAGCTCCAAAACTTTAGAATGTTCTAAAGTATGAAGGGAGAAAAGTTTAGAACGTTCTAAAGTTTTGGGCAGAATCTTTTAGAGCATTCTATCATTTTCTATCCGAAACTTTAGAATGTTCTCAAGTATGAAGAGAAAATAGTTTAGAACGTTCTAAAGTTTTGGGCAGAATCTTTTACAGCATTTTATTATTTTCGCTCCAAAACTTTAGAATGTTCTAAAGTATGAAGGGAGAAAAGTTTAGAACGTTCTAAAGTTTTGGACAGCGTCTCTTAGAGCATTCTTTTAATTTCTATCCGAAACTTTAGATTGTTCTAAAGTATGAAGGGAGAATAGTTTAGAACGTTCTAAAGTTTTGGGCAGAATCTTTTTGAGCATTCTATTAATTTCTATCCGAAACATTAGAATGTTCTAAAGTGTGACGATAGAAAAGTTTAGAACGTTCTAAAGTTTTGGGCAGAATCTTTTAGAGCATTCTATCATTTTCTATGCGAAACTTTAGAATGTTCTAAAGTAAGAAGGGAGAAAACTTTAGAACGTTCTAAAGTTTTAGACAGAATCTTTTAGAGCATTCTATCATTTTCTATCCGAAACTTTAGAATGTTCTAAAGTATGAAGGGAGAAAAGTTTAGAACGTTCTAAAGTTTTAGACAGACAATTTTAGAGCATTCTATCATTTTCTATCCGAAACTTTAGAATGTTCTAAAGTATGACGATAGAAAAGTTTAGAACGTTCTAAAGTTTTGGACAGAATCTTTTAGAGCATTTTTTTATTTTCGCTCCAAACTTTAGAATGTTCTAAAGTATGAAGGGAGAAAAGTTTAGAACGTTCTAAAGTTTTGGACAGAATCTTTTAGAGCATTTCTTATTTTCGCTCCAAACTTTAGAATGTTCTAAAGTATGAAGGGAGAAAAGTTTAGAACGTTCTAAAGTTTTGGACAGAATCTTTTAGAGCATTCTATCATTTTCTATCCGAAACTTTAGAATGTTCTAAAGTATGACGATAGAAAAGTTTAGAACGTTCTAAAGTTTTGGACAGAATCTTTTAGAGCATTTTATGATTTTCGCTCCAAACTTTAGAATGTTCTAAAGTATGAAGGGAGAAAAGTTTAGAACGTTCTAAAGTTTTGGGCAGAATCTTTTAGAGCATTCTATCATTTTCTATCCGAAATTTTAGAATGTTCTAAAGTATGAAGGGAAAAAAGTTTAGAACGTTCTAAATTTTTGAGAAGCATTATTTGTATTATTGTGTTATATTTGCTGGAAATGTACATAAAATTATTGTAAAATAAAGAGTAAATGAAAAATCTTTAGCAATATTGGTCTTTTATTTCGTTTATTTTTGGCTATCTTTCTATTGAAAAGTAGCAAAAACCGGGGGTAAAATTGGGAGTTGAGTATAAAATCCCTTTTTAAAATATAACGAGTTAAAGATGATTTTAGTTTGGAAATGAGAAGAAAAAACACTAAACTTTACATTTAAAATCGTTTTACTTGCACTTATAATTTAATCATGGACATCAAATTTATACCTACGCGTAGGTGATTTCATTCTTCGCTATTAAATTTTATTTCATTAATTAAAATATCTACAAAAATTGATAGAGCGATAGGTAGATCGAAATGAATGTATAAACGCCCTACACAATAGTTGATATCACACACTATGTGTGTATTCATAGTTGTGCATAGGTTGCATAGGTGAATAAAATATAAAAATGGTAAATTTATATGACGGAAAAACGCGATGTTTATTTGCGTTCTAATAAAAAGTATTTCCATAGTCAGTATATCGACTTAACGCCATTATTAATGTGTTATGACATGAACATCGTTTATAAACAATGTGCGCTATACTTATTTTTCGGCAGAATATATATCTATGACTTCAAATACGTCTTTTATGCACGTAGCAAACAATAAAATTGACCTAGTGCATTGCGTCGCAAGTTATTATTTTTCTTTCGAAATTAAACTAATTCGTAAATAACAAGCGCAGCTCGTATTTAAGGGAAATTATCAAATTTTCATATTCAAATGATAACTTATATGAAGAGAATATTATGCAAGCAACATGCGTGGTATGCATAATTTGTGCAAAGTATATAGCATTAAAAATATTTCTAAATGTTGTAATGTACGTCGTTCTGTCAAATGGTGGATCATTTTTAGAGGCAACACAGACTTTGTCAGCCAAAGCTTTTACGCGCAATGTATGGACTGTTTGGCATTACCAATAAACTGGACGTACAAGTTGAAACAATGTTTGATCTATTTTATTCTTACGTCGCTTCAATTTTAAATTATCCATGCGACATTTGGGGATTTTACCAAGCCGAAAATATTGAGAGGGTACACCGGAAGTTCATTAAATGGGTCCTTAACGTAAAACCAATGGAAGTTGGTAGATATCCGATGATTATATGTAGGCAAATATGCATTATCAACTATTTCTTAAAGATATTCAAAGATAAAGGTTCAAATAGTGTAATAAACACAGTGACTGTTATTAGAAATCAAATAGAAAATTTAGAAAACGATTCACAGGACACCACATGGGTATATAAAGTTCGTTAGCTACTTAATCAAACTGGATTTTCAGAAGTGTTGTATTACCCGGAATCAATAAATATTAAAACATTCGTCAATATACCTAAATTACGAATAAAAGATCTATATATAAATAAGTGGCGTATTAGCGCGAATATGTCACCGAAAATGATGATTTACAAGGAACTTAACTTGTCATTCCAAAGAGCACAATACCTTAGAATACTGCAAAATATGAAATATAGAAACGTAATGTCAAAACTTAGACTCTCTTCTCATCAATTATTTATCGAATCTTGTCGACATTTGAATATTCCTAGGAATGAAAGATTACTTTATTAGATGTAGAAGATATTTTTCATTTTGTTTTTTTTTGCCCTATGTACAGTCAACTTAGAAATAGTTGAGTTCCCAGATTCTATCAAACTAGACCTAATATACACAAATTGTTACTATTATTAAATGAAATAAATAAAAATAGTCTTAATGAATTATGTATTTTTTGCATTAAGTCTTTTAAACTAAGAAATGAACAAATTATATGATGTACTTAATATGTATATATAATTCGCGTATAATATTATGATAACATTCTCACTTTACTGTATATTTATAACTGACTCTACTTAGTTTTAATTTGATAAATACGTTCTCATATTTTTTTCCCATTCTACTTGTATTAAATTACTATTTATTAAGTTCTTACATTTATTGTAAAAGCATGTTTGCATAATTGTATGAAAGTTTCTGTTCTGTTTTGTTGTTCACCAATAGACTTTGTATAGAACAGCATGTATAAACGTTTTGTACATGCTTTGTTGAGAAGAGCATACCAAAATGTAAATATTTAAGAAGATGAATACATGTCGCGAAATTGTTTCAATATATCACGGATAGATTATGATATAGTTTTAATAACAAAATTAGATTCTTGACAGATCGAATTTAAGGTATAAACGTCCTACACAAAATATTAATATCACAGACTCTGTGTGTAATTAATAGTGTGTATTGATTTCTTGAACGAAAGATCAAAATGGTCAATTCATATGATGAAAATTTGAAGTATTGAATTCGCGATTCCTGTGAACCTTTTCCGTAAACAGTATATAAATTAAACGCCCTAATTTAAAAGTTACACACTTTACTCATACATTCAAATATGCCTCATGCATCTAGCAAAATTTTGACCTAGCACTCGACCCGGGTCTATTAAGATTATTTTGTGCACAAATTTTGTAATGAGTTTAATGGAAATGAATTGTTATTATGTCGCAAAGATTCCGGTCGTGGGTTTTGACTAAATTTTTCTATGCCAATGTATTGACTTGATGAGCATTTATGACTGGGCAAATTCAAGCAAAAACAAGCTTATTATGCCGTGAATAGTTGCATATAATTTTCACACAGCATTCTAATCTATTCACTTGATTGGATTACAGACACTCACATGTACATGCATAATAATCTCGTCTAGGACTTTGTTTACTTTTCATTTATTTTTGTATCATATACTATTTGATTTTAAAACAATTAAAGTACCGTCATTAAGAACGTTTTTAAAATATGATTGACTCCATGCATATCCAAATTATGATGCATTATTTAGCTTTGCAATAATCTAAAATGTTTAGGTCGAAATCAATGTTATAAGTCGCGGGGTTTGTTGATATTTTTAAATGTAAATGATTTCATTTTGACTAAAAAACATAATTGTTGAACTTATACCAAGGAAATAATTGAACAACACACTCATTATCGTGCCTTTATGTTAGTTACATATGATTCAATTCACTAACGTCCTAAGGTATTCATGTTGAATAATGACAAAAATACGTATCACGCATAATCTCTTGCTCACTTACAATAATTTGATTTTAATTTGCATATATAAACGTATAATTTATCATTATTGGTGAATGTTATTTATATCAAGGGTCTAATTTGATATTTTGAGTGCTTTAAGGGAAGGGTGCTTGAACAAAAGATCAAAATGTTCAATCTGTATGACGAAACTTTGTGGTATTTATTTTGCGGTTCTTCTGAACCTTTTTACGTAGACAGTATTTATTAAACGACATATTTAACGAGTTATGAAAGTACTATAGTTTAGATATAGTTCACGTCAGGGAAACTTTACGCAGAATATTAGTATTATATTTTATCAATTCCAATGAGGCTCTGATTATGTGTGTATTCGTCTTTAATTCTATGTTTACTTTCAAATGGTCAATATTTAGGTCGGAAATGCATGGTTCTCAGACCGCGAGGTTTAATGATGTAGTGAATTTGCATAAGCGGCCGATTCGCTCTTCCGGAAGTCGGTGCGTGGTCTGGGTCGATCTCGTAACTAGAGACGCTTTACGAGATCTGACATGGCGCGAAGTCATTCGGTAGCCTGGCGAGCGAGAGACAAGACGTGTTTGTGGTCTTAGTATTATACTCTTAGAATAACGATTACCACCACTGAAGACCCAGGTAATTATTCCCACAGTAAGGCCCATAGTAAGCCTGAATATACTGACAATTACTTTACTTTACAATAACGATAATTCTTACTTGTTTCCACCACTGAATACCGCTCTCCCTATCTCTTCTTATCACTCTGATGATTTATAAACATCGACAAGGAATGGGCAAAATTTTCTGGTCTAAAACACGGACAATTGGACCGCGAATGTGTAGTAAAACCAGATCAATTACACAGGAATGTGTGGCCAATTATCTCAAGGGATAGTGGCTTTGCCAAACACGGTTTAAATATAAGTTTAGATAATAAACCCACGAATTGAACCAAATTTGTGATTCCAAAACGCTTGGAATGGGTTCGTTAAACACCGCTGCCACCAGTAAAGTAATTGTCAGTTTAATCAGGCTTACTATGGGCCTTACTGTGGGAATAATTACCTGGGTCTTCAGTGGTGGTAATCGTTATTCTAATTGTTTACGTTGGTTGGAGGGTATTTCACAACGAAATATACTCTGTTAAAGCGATCAGTTGATTGTCCGTGGTTGCGATAGTTTTTCTGTAATCAAAGCACTGTAGGGCCCCATCAACCTGAAACTGATTGTTTGCAATTATGGCCTATTGTCCCCAGATTAGGGTTAATTCTTGTACAGAAACTGAGTTAATGTGTATACCTGGGGTGGGCCATGAGTGGGCAGGCCATATTGTAAATATTAGGCAGGAGGGGGGTACTATTACCAAATACCTACTAGAAGTGCTGATACGGAGGAAATTACCAGCAACCACCCTGGAGATGTTGGATTTCTCACCTGCTGTTCATTCTGCCGCAATTGGGGGAGTGAAACAGTGGGTGGCGCAGGACCAGACGCCAACTAAGACACCAACCTCGCATCGAATGGAAACTATGGGTGTAGACACATCGTCTATATCTGAGCTTCCAGATGTACCATGTGATTTGAGTTCGTATGAAGCTAAGATTAAGGAGTTGGAAGATTCCTTAAGGAACTTAGACACTGGTACAAGACACCGAATCACACCTAGGTCGAAGTGGCTTCCAGCTAGCCATGGAGACCAAGAAGAGACCAGCAGCAAGAGACCAGTCTCATACCTCGACGCTAAGCAGCTTACACTTGGGCCGCAAATGGCTGAGGTGCATGCTGACTTACAAGATGTGAGAAGTGGGGACTTGGAAAACAGAGAAGATGACCCACACATCATCAATTCAAATGAAGCCTTTTTGCTTGCCATAAAGAGTTTACCAAAAACTCTTGTTTTCGATGGCAAAAGCAATTGGCCAGCATTTGAGTTGAAATTCAGACGATTTGCCGAAACATGCACATGGACTGAAGAAATGTGTAGGGACTGTCTATTGCACTGTTTGACAGACCAGGCTTTGTCTTACTGTGCAATGCTGCTGAAGGGTGACTCAGCTATGTCATATCAACAAATGATGTGTAGGCTGACCACAAGATTTGGAGCAGAAGAACTGCCCGGCGCTGCACAGTCCAAATTCTACCAATCAGTTCAAAGCAAAAAGGAGTCATTGGAAGAATGGGCGGAAAGGGTGCAGCAGATGGCAACTCGGTCGTTTGTGAATCTCCCCGATTCATATTCCAACAATCAGGTTATATCCAGGTTTTGTCAGGGATTATTGGACAAAGCCGCTGGACTGAGTGCATTCATGCGTGGGTTCTCAACACTTGAGGAAGCCATGAATGAGGTGCGAATGTTCCAGTATTGCAAGCAGGCAATGGATAGCGAACCCCAAAAATCTAGCCAGTTGTACAGCGCAACTGACTACGAGCCTCCTGTTACAGTTCGTGCTGTGCAAGACAGTCCTAACCTTAAGAGCCTAGAGGAAATGATTCAGAATATTCAAATCGACCTCGAGACTCTTAAAGGGAGAGTAGGGAGGGAGGTAGACCCGGGGGTATAAGGTATTAAGGTTATGAAGTCCGGGGGGTGAAAGGTTACCTTGGTGAAAAACGGGGTACATTTATTAGAAAATGGGAAGGTCAGGTTGGCAAGGAGTGAATGTGAATTTGTTCTTGGCACAGATGCGTCAGACTTGGCCATAGAGGCTGAGCTGCTAAAGGTGCAAGATAGGGTCAAGAGGTAGTACATGGCCGAGAAAACCCCAAGGGCAACTGGCAAGATTGATTGAGATGTCACAATACTACAATAAGACTGGTCAAAAGGGCAGAAAGCAACATAAAAATGCTGCTGATCTCTTAAGTGAGACGGAACCCTGACCAGCAGTATATTGGGCACTAATCATTTAAGCTATCTGCCTTATTGGGACGGTGATTACTTTAGTAGAGCAGACAGTCGTGGGGCAACATTTACTAAAGAGGTAGATGATGTGCAGTTCCATTAAAGGGGAACTGGCGCGCCCCCGGCCAGAGGGTAGCAAATCACAGGGTGACGTACGGGACACGGCAGCGGAGGCTTGTGTAGCCAGGGCTGCGACTCCCAATCGGTCACGTAGTGTAGCAGGCCCTGTGTCTGACTCTAAGCCAAGACCGGATGGTAGCAAAGCACAGGGTGATGTAGGGGACCCGGCAGCGGAGGCTTGTGTAGCCAGGGCTACAACTCCCGATCGGTCACGGAGTGATGCAGGCCATGTGTCTGGCTGGAAGCCGCTCAGTAACCATGGGAAGAAGAGATCCTACAAGCAGTAAACAAACTGCGAAAATTCACAGTAAAAGAAAGAAGAATAGCCAACAACGACATACAGAATATGCCCTTGCAAGTGGTCTAAAAATTTTGGTGACTGAAAATAATAGTTTTCCTATCAGAAGGAGATAAACAGGGTGTCATTAACCCATGCTCCTTCAACAAAGCAATAGATAGGAAGACTGGTCAGCACTTGAAATTTGAGGGACCAAAGAGCATACAGGAAACCCCAGGAAGAATCACCAAGCTAGGGGCCCACAGGGGGAACCTGCTGAAGCATATTAGGAGTTGTCCGTGGAAAATGGGGACATGCAGGCAAGTATGCAGTGTCTCTTAACAGGATGAGACTTTAACCTGCAGGGGTTTGGATGTTAATTCAGTGCGCAGAGCACAGGAGACAGATCCAAATCTTAGAATAATCTCGGATTTGTTGCACAAGTTAATTAGTCCGAGTGAGTCTGAGTTCTTTTGGCAAGTCATACTGGGAAAACAAAGAACTGTTCATTCTAGTTGGGGAACTTCTGTTTCACAGGAGACAGAATGATGCAATCATTTGCAATGGATATGGTGATGCCAAGTAGTCTTACAAACGAGGCTATAAGGTTGAACCATGGTATACCGTCTGCTGGTCACCTGGGAGGTGGCCAGGACTAATACTAGAGTGAAGGGAAGGTTCTTTTGGAGAGGGATGTGTGACGATGTAGCAAATTATGTCGCCACCTACGCCAAAAGTAATAAGAGAAGAGACCTGAGAGGAAGTCCTGGGAAATTCGGGCGAAATTGCCTGAAGGTTCTACAGGTTACCCTCACTTAGACGGCAACGTTAGACGGCACCCCATTCTCTAATACGGGAGTGGCAGAGTGAAAGAAAGAGCCAGCCCTGGATGGCACCCACAAAGCGGTGCCTACCCAGGTGAAGAAGATGTCTTCGCATGGTTGTCACCTACATCTGGGTGGCAATCCCTTAGATCATGTGGAACCCCTTGGAGACCCCTCCAATTTATAAAGTTGGGGGGAGTGTAGTGAATTTGCATAAGCGGCCGATTCGCTCTTCCGGAAGTCGGTGCGTGGTCTGGGTCGATCTCGTAACTAGAGACGCTTTACGAGATCTGACATGGCGCGAAGTCATTCGGTAGCCTGGCGAGCGAGAGACAAGACGTGTTTGTGGTCTTAGTATTATACTCTTAGAATAACGATTACCACCACTGAAGACCCAGGTAATTATTCCCACAGTAAGGCCCATAGTAAGCCTGATTAAACTGACAATTACTTTAATGATATTCATTTTTTTATCAAAATTTCATTTTTATCTTCAAATACATATTCAAATACAAGATCGCGCGTCTCGTTGTTTATTTTACATACATGATATCATTAAAATTATATCAAAATTGTACAATTAAATATCTTCCCGAATTGTCTATGTAATGAATGACATGCGTATTTGTTTGTTTTCAAGTTTTGATAAAAATAATCTCCATTTTTATGAAAAAGATAAAAATGAATTGTGCTTATAACGTGGAATTGTTGATGTATTTCATGGACAAAATTTCATTTTTATCTCCATATGCAAGATTGAAATTAATATATGTCGGAATGAAGAAATTATCGCTATGCAATATTAGCGAATATCACGGGATCTACGTGTATTGTTTTATGTGTAATAGTTCCATAAATGAGATATCAACATCGTCAATATACATGATGAAAATGCTTAGTATTTATTTTGCGGTTCTAATAAAACTGTTCCACAGACTGTACATCAACAAATAACGAGTTTCATAAGTAATCCAAGAGTGTAAAATTAAATAAATGCATATCTAACCCAAACTATGAATCTATATATTCAAATGAGTATTATCAAGGACTTATATACATACTAAGGATTATGATACGGCCAATGTATTAATATGGTGGGTTAGGAGCATTCATTTCCCGTACGAAATGGTATTAATGTGTAATCAATTTACGCGGTACGTTAACCTAACGTAAATAATGAATTTATTACATTCAAAACATACTCTTAACATGCAGCTAATAATGAATGCAAGTTGCTCATTTGTGTATACTTTTTAATCATAGCGTGTTATGCATAGTCATCGGAAAATAACAATGAAACGAATAATGATATGTATGAACATGCAATCAGTATACGCGCAACGTTTACCTTACGCAAAATTTATTTAAGATTCTAATGAACTTATACATGTGGCAAATACTAAATTCGCGTCGCGCGTATCGTGAATCTATTGAACATAGAAGGTTTCATTGAAATTCATTCTAAATTTTGGAACAAAATATGTTCCCCAATAGTCTATGTACCGATTTACATAAGTATTGGTTCGTTTACATGCTTTTGTTGACTTTTAATTTTCTAAGATCAAGTGAATTGTATTCATTTGATATTCTTATACATCTATTCCATAGACAGTGTATCAATGAAATGCCCTTACAAATGAAGTTATGTAAAAAGTCTATGAAAAAAGCGCGTCATGCATATTAAACGCAAAATATCGATCCATAGATTCAAATGAATATTGTGCATGCAGAGAATTATGAAGCTGACCTATCATACGGCCAAAGTATTAATGTTTTGGGTTTCGAGTGCTTAAATGAAATGAGAATGAAATGTATACAACATGTGCCCAATGTTTATTTTACGCATTTAATGAATTTGTGAGATTCAGATGATATCATACATGTAGCAAATTATTAATTCAATTCGCGCGGTTCTTGTATTTATTGTACAAGCAACATTTCAATAATTTTGGAACGCATTTCCTTCCGAAAAAGTCTATGTATCAAACGATATGTGTATTATATTGTTTATATGACTTGCTTGAGGACAATACGCCAATTCGTAGACATTTAAGATCAAGATAAATTTATGTCGCGGAATTGTTGGCAATTATGATTTCGTTTAAAATACAAAATTTGATTTCTAAAAGATTGAACAGTCTTTAACAACAACTTAAATATCTCAAACTTTGTGTGTAATCAATATTGTGTATTGGTTGCCTTTTAAGAAAATACCAATAAGGTAAATTCATATGATCAGATGGAAATCATAGTCAGTATATTAACTAAAAGCCCTAATGAATGAGTTATGAAATGAGTATAGCTTATAAGCAATACTTGTTGTGTATAGTGTCCGGAGATTATATATCTATAAATTTAAATGATTTTCATGCATGTTGCAAACTACAAAATTGACCTAGCGCATGACCAAAATAGTACTTTATTGCGTCTCGAGCTATGCGTATTTTACGCACATTAATATCATACCTACGTATTAATTAAAATGATATAAAACAATTTGTTACGATTAGCCAGTCAAGTCGAGCTTATATGAAGAGAATATTTTCCAAGCAAAAAGCGTGGTATGCATACTTTGTGCAATGAATATATCATTAAAACCTTTCTAAATGTTGAAATGTACGTTGTTCACATATTTTAATGGACCTATATGTTTAGGCATTTTGTACATGCTTTCTGTTGAGAAGAACACGCTAAGATGTAAATATTTAAAACCAAAAACAATTTTAGGGAATTAATGATACGGCGGCATTGATGGAATATTTCTCGGACAAATTAATTGTTCCGTTTTAAATACAAAATTTGACTTTTACCAGAACGAACTGACGATAAAAACGTCTTACACTATACATTATTATCGCAGGCTCAGTATGTAATAAATATTGGGTATCAGGTGCTAGAACAAAAGATAAAAATGATCAATATATAGAACAGAACATATATATCATGAACATTTTGCGGTTCTTGTGAACGTTTTCCGTAGACAGTATTGACTAAATGCCCTATTTAAAAAGTTATGGAATGAGTGTAGTTTAGAAGCATTGCACGGTTATCCAAACTTTACGCAAAATATATAATTTATCAATTCACATGCACCTAATATAAAATTGATCAAACACACGAATTGAAATTATGTGTACTAGATTTATTATGAATTAAGCGGAATGAATTATTATTATTTCGCAAATATTGTTAATGTATTTTACGGATTTTTTTTATTATCTTTATATACATGTAACATTCGAACAGTGAAAATAGCGTTCTACACAGTTAATGTATATCAATAACTCTTATTGTGTGTATTTATCTAAGTTTAATGTTTACTTTAAAAAATGGTCTAATTTATTAGGTCGGAAATGCAGTGTTCTCAGGTCACAGAGCTTGGTGATATTTTTTACGTCAATATTTAATTTGTATGTGCATTAAAATGTATACATGTGAGAATGTAGAAATTAACGTGACGTATATAAGTATCACGGAATCAGTACATGCATTTCTTTATGTGTATTTGATGCTTGAACAAAATATCAAAATGGTCAAAATATATGATGAAAATATGCGGTACTTATTTTGCTGTTTCTATGTACCTGTTCCATAGACAGTATATAGACCAAATACAATAAATAATGGGTTTAAAGCGTGTTATGAATATTTAAAGCAAAATATCAATCTATCAATTGAAATGAGTATTATGCATGTAGCGAATGATAAACTCGACAAAAAAAAACGGCCAAGGTATTAATGTCTTGGGTTACTAGTATTCATTTTTTATACGAAATGAGGTTAATATTTTCTTAACATACGCGCTATGTTAACCTTACGCAAATTATGAATTTATAAGATTCAAATGATATTCTACAGGTAAATGCAAGACGTGCGTCTTGTGTTTTTGTTTTACACACAAAATGTACAAAATATAATTGAAATGCATTCTAAATTTTGTAATAAAATGTCTTCCCCCAACAGCCTAAGTGTTGAACGACATGTGTATTGGTTTGTTTACATACTCTGGTAAAAATCAACTTGCAAAATTTGAAAAGTATCAATGACTAAATCGAATTATACTTTCAACGGACAACTGGTGTGTTTCATGGCTAATAATTCATATACACGATCAAAAATTATACATGTCGGAATAAAGAAATTATCGTAATGCCATAGTACTAAGTGAATAATGACGGAATCTGTGTGTACTTCTTTATGTGTATTGGATGCTTGAACAATAGATGAAACTGGTCAATATACATGATGAAAATCTGTGGTATTTATTATGAAGTTCTAATGTACCTTTTCCATAGACAGTATATCGGCCACCATATTGCGCTAATTAAATATCATAAATTATGAACAATCAAAGAGCGTTTTGAATATTTAACGCAAACTATTAATATAAAGGTTGAAATGAGTATTATGCATGTGGCGAATAAAATATGATTTAGCATATGGCAAAAGTGTTGATGTGTTGATTTACGAGTATTCATTTTTCATACTAAATGAGATGTATGTGTAGTCAATATACGCACTACGATTTCATTATGCAATTCATGCTTTTCTTAGATTCTACATGTAACAAGTAGTAAATACAAGTCGCGCGTCTCGTGAATTTATTGTACATACAAGATATGATTGAAACTATCCCCCAAAATAGTCAATGTACCGATTGACATGTGTATTGGTTTGTTTACATGCATTTGCACAAT
Organism: Lutraria lutraria; assembly: GCA_964023205.1. Lineage (NCBI taxonomy): Eukaryota > Metazoa > Mollusca > Bivalvia > Venerida > Mactridae > Lutraria > Lutraria lutraria. Next base: position 20,912,599 of record OZ026849.1, read on the forward strand.
TGCAAATACTATATATATCGCAGCATTGCTGTCGTATTTTAAAATCTTATATTTATCAGTCATTTATTACATTCGTTTGATGAAATAAACCGACCTTAGTTGTTAGTATATTAAACAGAGTTAACCTCTGTCATGTCTTACGTGTATTTTATGTACTCAATTGGACATCTAAAATTATTTTATCAGCGATTAATAATTTGTGTTGTCTAACTATCTATCTTCATTGAGTTAAACAGCAGTGTCATTGGCGAATAACCTGATCTGTGAATCTAGATATTCAGGCAGGTAATTTATGTATAATAAGAAGAGATGTGGGCCTAAAATAGAGCCTTGGGGTACACCTTATGTCACTGGAACTTCATCAGATGTTTTTTCATCTACAAGGACTAACTGGCGGCGGCCTATCAAGAAAGATTTGACCCACTGCAATATTAAAACTGTATGGTGGCCTTGGATGATGTTTCTTGAAATATATTCTACAAGTTCAAATAACTGAATAATTATATTCATTAACACCCTAGTAAACTAAAACTATTTCATTGTACTGAATTGAAACAACCCGACTCGCAAACCTGTCTAATTCTGGAAAATGATTCGGTTTATAACGCCCTGCTATGAAAATGAAATGGAACACCCTGTCGCGTATGTCTGTTTCGTGACGATGATTTGATTAGAAAATATCCTAACATATTCCTACAACCTCAATCATTATCCGTAGAACTATATGTATTTAAAAAATGTAATTTGTTCAAACTTTCAAACATTTAAGAAAATAATTCTTCCTAATCCTAAAAAATAGTGCATGACTTGTGAAGTTAAATTATGTGAGGGGAATTATCATTGTGAAAGTTAGGTGTACGTGCACGACAAAATCCACTTACTTTGTAAAATCCTAAAAAATCCAATATAAATTCCATAAATCTTATTTCCTATCCACGAATATATAACACACTTATCTCATTTCACTATGCGCATTTTACTTTGCACAAACACTATGCACATTTCACTAAGCACGAACTCTATGCACATTTAGCTATGCATATTTCACTTTGCACTTAACACTGTGTTATGGGAACTCATTTGACCACCAAACTTCATTTATTCTTGGATATTATGGTATGCTGCTTTGTCCTGAAATGAACAGAACAGAACAGAACAGAATTTTATTTACAACTTGTACATCCTGTACATTGTTACAATACATCACATATAACAACTTGAAAATATTTGAAATGTATACACATATTACACATATTACATTAAACATATTACAATAAACACTACACAATACACTTACATTACATGTACAATAAGATTACACACATAAATATATAATATTATATATAACATGATCAAAAAATCACATGTATAATAACATATTCAGAAACATTTACAGAGAATGAACGTATGGCTAAATTAACCTATACCATTATTGATGATTTGTTTCTTTTTTCAAATGCCAATTTGATAAACTTACATAATTGTAGGATAATAGTTGTACTATCGCTATTTAACAATTGTTTTAATTTTAACATATTTGGTCGAGTAAAAAAATATCGTTTTATATATATTTTTCTCAGCTCTTCTACAAAAGGACACCTAAAGATAAAATGGAATTCGTCGTCAATTTCATTTAAGTTACAGTATATACAAACTCTCTCATTGAAATGCAATTGAAAATTATTTAACAATTGAATGAAGTACAAGTCATATGTAATAACGTACTAACGATACAGTATCCAGTAATTAAGTATCGACGGTTAAGTACAAGATACAAAATTTTATTTATAGTCGGTTGAAATATAACAAAATAACATTAGCTATGTATAGACCGACACCAGTAATAGTAAGCACGCACTTGTAATTAAGACGAATTGGTATCTGCCAAGTCGTATCAACTTATTATCAATAACATTTACAGGTCAGGGGTAGTTATTTTGCAATTGCAAATACGACAAATAAGTATTTTTCAATATTTAATTAATTAAATTACCAACGTTATGTACACGTGAGGAACTGAGCAATTGGTAAACATATACATGTGTATTGGTAGTCATGAATATGCAAGTTATGTATATCATGGTTGGTGTTCCTATTTATGTTTTTATAATATCGGGAAGTAAAAGTACACGTATACATACCGGCAAAAAGAGTTATTCGTACTGCAAGACTGTAAAATGTCTGCTTTCACTACAATCGTTTTTTTTAATCTGAAATATTATATCAAATAAATCAATAAATAAATTACATTTGACTAGTACAGATACTCGTAGAAGAAATATAAACAACACAAAACGGCAAACATATTATCTTTTGTGATATGATACTCTCCCAAACAGCCTTGTTCAATTCATTTATTAAGATTAATGAATGTTAAAAAACGTCAGCTGGATGCGCATGTCTATTTAATAATATGCATTAAACTAAAGGTCAAGAACATAATTTAATGAAAATAAATTATTGTAATACCTATCTTTAGAAAATCAACAAACTTCATAATAAACCAATTCCATATTGGCTACTTCAATCAGAGGAAAGACGGTTTTCTTTCACATGCACATCAATAGGTGTTTCACATCTTTTCATGTAATATACCAACAAGTCATACATTATATATTCGCACAGAAATAAAACGAGTCGTATACAAGACAAATTTTCTTCAAAATTATAAAGTCACCATTCAAGCTTTAGCGGGTGCTGGTTCGGCGTTGGTACAAGCCACGTTTATTAATACGACAGATTTCCGATTATTGGACTACATCTTATCTGAATTTTCAATGCCGATGTTTCCCTTGTTCATGTATATTTTAATGTATATTACCATCCATTATCCGAATTGTTTAATCCGAGTACCATGGCTTATCCGAATTGATAAACAAGTCCCTAAAATCATTCAAACTCGTTATTACACACATATAAAACAAAATTATGTCCATTTGTGTCAAAAGGTGCGAACCTCAAATAATGAGATCACACATACCGTTATATCGTTTACACAATGTGTACACAATTATCACAATATAACGGTAATACGTTATGGCGGTTTCCTAAGTAATTTTGACTTGATAAATAATTGCATATCATGATTTGACTTTTATACGCGATCAACATTAAAAATATTCACATTAATTCTTTGGGTTTAAGGAAATAAATAAATAAATACAAAACGTAATATGGATATAAATCCCCAGCACACACTGTGGAACACCATAGCTGCCTGATAATACCAGAACCTGTTTGTGAAGTGACCTCAACTTCAATGTAATACTCCTCAACGTCACTGTGGACATTTACTGAAGAGGGTCATGTAATTTTAATATGAATCTTGATCATATTTCATTAAACGATGACTATTTGTCATACTAGTATACGCTGTGAATATGTCATAATTACATTATGCCAACAATGTACTATATGATGTAAATGTTAATTATATTAAGTTGCTGTGCTATAATTATACTTTGTAGGCCTTTTCACCTTATTTGATACGCTTTGTCTTTATATGCTGTTCATTTGATTATATGATTGGTACCTTAAACATTAGCAAAACCTTTGTGCGCTGTGAATATATCCTAAATGGATGTGCGATAAAAATACGTCTATTCATTTTTCATTATACGAAGACTTTTTGCGTTTTTATACGTTGTATACTAGTATATGTCATAACATAAAGTCAGCAATTTACTATATGATTTACATGATTATTATATTCGCTACTGTGTCATTATATGTTGCTTGCCTGTCAGTATACGTTGATTTTTTTATAGTTACACGGTGCTTATTTTAGACAATAAGCCATCGAGTCACCGTTTTATGCGGTGCAAATTATAATATGCAATGGTCGAAATCAGTTTAGACTGTTTCCCTTGATTGTCCAAGAATAAGTAGTGTTTACGTATATAGTTCCAGTCTATCAATAGACTACTGATAAACCATTTGACATTTACTGGGCGGTACTGTAAGAAATTGGTCTCAACTGTCCATTGCATAATTTCAAAAGTCAACGAGTAGAGTTCGGATTGATACGGAATCTATCAGATAATGATCACCTTGGTGTCGCAACAATTGGTGATACCTGGGTTCGACTAAGGGAGAAGGTAAGGGAATTAGGATTCCAAGACAACACGAACAACATATGCGATGATGTAATGATAATGAAGCATTGTGCAACGACTTCTCAGCATCGCATGACTGCAATAAGGCATTGTATTGTTCTATTCATAGTGTACTCTATTCTATTAATAAAGTACAAACACTGATAGATCATCATAGAATTCAGAAATAACACGAGGACAATATCAAGCTAAGCAGCATGGTGTTATGGCAAATTGACTTTATATACTAGTAATGGAAAAAGAACGTTACATTGTTTTGTATATCATAACAAATAGTATATCATACTACAATGAACTAGCATCATAAAATAGAATCTGGACACCGCATAATGAATGATAAGCATAATGAAATAGCGCACGAACAGCATATACTGTATACTGACAAAAAGTCATTATACAATGATAAATGAAAAGTTACATTAAGATTCGTAAATTAATGTATGATATATTCCCAGCATACAAATGGTCTGCTAAGTTCACGTAGCGATGGCTTTCCATAGACAGTACGAACACGCATACATGTACAAAATGAGTATAGAATCTTCCGATAACTTGGACTGCGTAAGACAACAAGAGCATACATGTATGCATGATTCGTGTACATGTACTGAACATTACAGTAATAGGATGACGAATATAATGTACATCATGCGGTGCTCGAATCGTGACATCCTGCTTGCAAGTCAGATGCTATAACTACTGAGCTAGTCAGGCTGGGTAATATCACAGCCAATTTATTAATACAAATACATGTATACTTTCATTCCTTCCTTTCTGCTTCGCCTCAGACAAAACAGTTGTTTGTCTAAGTGAACCGTCCTCTAACGTCTGTATGAAGAATTTTATGAAGAAAAACTTGTACTGTATCTATTACGAAGAATTGAATGTCAATATGCTAGATGAATAAGAATGGAATTTCTGTTTCACGTAAATCAAGTTTTCCACGAGAGTCAAGCGTGTCAAAACATGTACAATTAACTTAAAATTAGGTATCACCATATCGTGTGTAAACTTCGACTGGTTATCACATGATCAGTACAAATTTAGGCAATATTCACCTATCTGAAAGAAATTCTTCTTCTTTCAACAAAAAGCACGATTCGTGCATGCAAAACGCTGCAAAATTGTACAGTAAAACAGGTTAAATTAGTTGCAGATTGGGTATTCATAAAATATGTCTGAGAGTTGCCGATGATGAGACTTAGATTCGTTTATTTATCTTATTTCCGGTAATACAATTATAAGAGTTAAAGACGGTTTATTCAAAGTCCCTTTTAAATGGCACTGTCACAAAATAGTATTCATTCTGGGTCTAATTATGACTGGAATGTAAGAATTTAAAATATAACAGTTTAATCTAGACTTTCAATCGTGACTGATGACACAGATGCATTTTGGTAGCTCTGTTACATGTATAGTCACAATTCGACTTGCATTCCCCTTAGTCTGCGTTAAAACAATAAGATACATTGTATTTAGAATATAATAATTTGAGCATCTGTACTTATATATATGAATATGTGTATGTGGTTACAAGAGTTAACTTCAAGTCACTGTAACCTCTCAATGATAGAGACTCGCGGGTTCGAGCCCCACTACCGATCATGTATTTCTATGTAAAAAGGCAGTTGCTTTAATATGCACGATGGGAGTCTAATTGTGGTTCTTCACAGGAACGATGATTAGATGAACTGTTGGACTCATATGACTCTGATTGTTGAAGAGTAAGTCATGTTTCTTAAATAAACCTTATACCATAGTGTTACAATACTAAGGGGCCTGAATAGGCCAACTCTATCTAAACAAAACAGTGTCTTAAGTAATTCGCCTAATACCAAATAAATATCGGTCAATGTTTGGTAACTATTTGTAAAAGTACCCGCAAAAATGTTACGATTATCTCCCTTATTTATGTCATATGCAGTCACATTCAGTATGTAAGAACTTGTCACTGAATATTGTCGCTATTGCCAGCATGAACTTTTCGAATCTTATAATATAAGCAGATATGATACAAAATGTTGAATTACTGATACAATAAATAAAAAGTTGAAAAGAGTTTTATTCCTTTACTGCATTGTCTACACATTTCTCGGAGACGATACTGCACGATTAGTATCCTTCACTTTTGTAAAGATCGGACATAATTCCGCTATCATTGTTCATGAAGCTCAATTCCCAATTCCATTCTAATGGTTTGAATATAGAGCAGATTAATCCGTATACATGTACATGTTCCGATTAATTGTGCTGTCAGGATAATGGTCTGTAATATTATTATCTGATCATAATTAACTAATAAACATAAAAAGACAAGATATGGTTTCATATTTAAAGTCTAAGTTTAACAACAATGAATCGACTTAAAACACATGTTCCAGCGACCGGTAATTTTAATTTACCGGTGTACGTAAGAAAAAGCATAAACGCACAATATGTATTCAAGCAAGGCAAATAGATTCACATTTGATCAGAGTCTTTCAAACAAAAATTGAACATGATTTGATTAAATTTTAGTCCGTCTAATGGCGTCTATTGTTATTTTTAAATGTAATATTCTACGTATAATACATATACTAGAAGTATATAAAGGTAGACATGTTTCTTATTTTCTGTTGGCATTAGGCCCATCTTGACTCAAAATACTGTAACAACTGACTGTAGGCGAATTTCCATACCACTTGTTGTAGGAATAATCAATCACAACGATAAAAATATGCATTCTTTTCAAATGAAATCAAACTGCAGTAATTGTATTCTTTTATTAGACAAGCCAATTTTATCGTCAACTTTAGTTCCGTGATTCAAATCAAAGAACTGAGAGCACTGTCAGTAGCAAAGTTGAAATGTTTTAGACAAAGCCTAGGATGTAGTGTTTACATTTAATATTTTTCGAGCATTTCCGAAAACTCGTAAATGATCAGGTCCCGAGGTTATAAAACTAGAGTTCGGTCTCCAAGTTTCAATCTCAATTTCATTCTCAAAGTATTTTGGTTGAAGAATTAAAGCTGATTGATATTTAAACACATATTCAGACCAATTTATTTGTTGTTGAAATAATGTATAAACTATGTCATCATTGTCTGATCACAATTAACCTAGAAACATTAAAAGATAAATTATTAGTTTCGAGCTCGGAGACGCATCTAAAGTTTTATACCCCCCCCTCGGGATCAGAACTGCACTGTACTATAACATTAAATGACTTGATAATACTTCCAAACAGTTTGACATTGTTAGCAATGTTGTATTACGTTCTGGACCTGTACATATGTGTCATCTACTATTGGTTAGCAGAAAACTCACGGAAAATACACGGCAATCTCTAATATACTTGCGAAGAGTCTATAAGAAATCAATTTAACATGAAATTTGAAATTTTCATTCAAGATTATTTAGTATCAGTATAAGTATGCTCGCTTGTTTTAATATAATTCTGTTTTATATGAAACACAGATTTGCGATTAACAAAGGATGGTTATACACCGTTACTGAAGTTTATTATGGCTTTAAATACCAATGTAATTAGAATTTGAAGGTCAAGTACAGGGTGTCCCAAAAGAAAGGTAACACTCATGCATGTTTATTGTCCCTTTAAATTGCAGACGAATACATAATATTTATACATACATGTAGATCAAAGATGTAAGTTTTTTGTGTCAGAGAACCTTGTAAATATCTTTAGAATTGGCAATTTATACAACTTTGAAAACAAAAGTGCATTTTTCACCCTTGTCGTCATTTTAGTAATTTATGATGTTTCTGATGTGACGACCTCTCATCCTCTTTACTTACCATACACACACGATGAAATCTATGCCACTTTAACACTTCAACAGCATTTCTTTGGTTGGTGGCTTAGGACTATAACCTTTGACTAAAAAATACCCCACTCCCCAAAAAAAGTTCATGGGTAGAGGTCAAGACTATGCGTGGGTCAAGATATTCCGCAATTTTTACCTCCGGATATCGACTGAATATTACTGAGATCAATCGCCGAACATATTGTGTATAAAGTATAGTACAATACTTTATATGTATGTACCGTACCACCATCCTGTATGAGCCACATATTTTGTAAGGTGAGAGACATCTTTTTGAACACATTAACAAACTTGCTTTTCAAAAGCGACCTAATTCTTATGCGAAGAGACCATTACACTGTTAGAAACTCGCGGGTGCAATGTCGTGCCATGATATAATTGGACCGTTCATCTGTGAAGATACGGTGGTATCTTTCAGTGATTGAAACAAATCAAATGCAAGGTAAAGACAATCCAACAAAGACATGTGTATTTAAGTGATTGAACATTTCATCGTGCATGTATGATAAGTGAAGAGGATGAAAAGTCGTCTCATCAAAAACGTCATAAATTACTAAAACTACGTCAGTGATGTAAAAATACACTTTTGCTCTCAAATTTGTATAAAATTTCAAATACTGAATATATTCATAAGATTCTCTAACACAAAAAAACTTGCATCTTTGATCTACATATCTATATGAATATCATATATTCATCTGCAATTTAAAGGGGAATTAAACATGTATGAAAGTGTTACCTTTCTTTTGGGACACCCTGTATATTCAGTCTTGACACATTAATGTGCATCATTTGGTCAATTATCCATATATATTTATCATGGAGTGCTACACCTTTTAACTGTTTGCCTGGAATAAATACTTCAATTCTTAATGCACATTTTGAAAACCCAAACAAATTCAGTGCCTTCAACGCTGTGGCTAGGACCAACATGAATAAGTCACGGTTACTTTCTGTAAACATAAACATGACCTGATAAGCTATGAACATAACAAACTGACATGTAAAATATCCAAATGAAACCGAGGACACGTAAATGTCCATTAAATAACTACGCAAGAACTTCAGATAAATGGGCCTACCATAAATACCATATCATACAATGAAGGCACTTGTGGTGCGAGCAAATTTTATATTCAAGATTCCAAAATCGTTATTATGGATATTAACATAACTTCAACATTACGGAAACTTAATTGTAAATGTATAAAGAAGCATAAAAAATGTTTTGTTTCATTTTTTCCTCTTATAGAGAAAAATCGTTTTAAGCAATTTGCCATAACGACTGTTATCTGTAAGTCTTTAAAGGGCGATGATCCAGTCAAGCACTTTTTGCCAATTATTCGATTTACTTCCCTTCATTTGGATATTGCTTTATATGGTTCATGTTTGGTATGTGTGGGTAATTGGATTAGGTATTAAATAAATAACAAAAGAAAGAATGTGCACTATTTAGAGTAATAAAAGATGTTTGCTTTAATGAATAAGATAGATTCGTGAAGCACGTTTTTATCCGAAGTTCACGAAATGTGTTGACAGAAAATGGTTCTTATTTATACGAGTCTTTTGTGTAACAATTATTGGTGTTAAATTCATAATGACTTCTATGACGTCAAACATATCGTGTTTTCATAAATCGTAGTAATTTGTGTAACTCAAAAAGGTAAGAAAGTGTAATCCTATTACATACATGTAGGCATTTGCGATATATTTTTCATTGCACAAAAATGAGTAAAAGAATCTTATCACACTGAAAATTTCATTTTTTTTCAGTTGCTGGAAGTCGCTTTTTATCTTTAATACGTAAATGACAAAAAAGAACAGGATGCCAACAGAACGTCGTGAATCAACTATATCTATAAATAGTTGTTACATATAGATACTCACATTGTGGAGAAATGAAATCAATTAATAGTTACCAATATTTCCTAAATCTTTTAAAGAGCCGTGCAAAATAAATGTGGCCCCTTTTCATCTTGACCATCATCTACCAGTTTGATATATATAGAGATAGAAAGAATTATACATTATACAATTATAAGTTTTGTTCAAAATATTACTTCTTTTTTACATGGTACTCACCAAAATCGATAGTTTAAATATAATGTCGGTGATATATGTTTTTTTGCATATAATAATAAAATAATGCTGGAGGTTATTTTGATTATATTTTTCTATTAATAGCATTTTGACATTAAATCGTACTTTGTTACTTTCTCCAGAATTAGCCATTATTCACTAACTTAAAAATATTGAACCTTTCTTCTGATCATTTGCTGACTACCTTTTATAATGTGGGTAGCGGGTTTCCTCCGGAAAAATGGTCATGTTTAGACGTCAACGCACAATAAATTATATATATAATATATTATATACAATTTATCAGTGAAATACGCCAACAATCCCGAGACATAGATTTATTTGTTTGGAGATACATGTATTTACAACATTTATGCAACCGAATCAGTTCAGATAAAAATTTAATATTATATTATAAGGATATGGAAACCGCAAAAATGGCGACGTTCTTAGCTTTTTTCGACCTTTAAATACTTCTAAAATACAAAGAGTTAAAATATGACCACACCCGTAAACCGCTCCCGCTATGTTCGGTTTGTCCTGCTAGGTACAGTCGTGCTGCTATGTTCGGTTTTTATCGTACAGGAAATGAGCAAGGGAAGTTTTTACTCGATTTTCATATATTCCGTTTTAATAAGGAAGAAAATAATTGTTGCTATATATGTAGGTGGCTTTTAATTGCAAGTCTTAAACATCCTAGACTATTTACTCATAAAATAAGAAAGATACGGCGAGTTAAAGTGCAAGGTAATTGCGAAAAATAGATGTTTTGCTGTTTGTCGACTATTTACAGTATTAAAGCATAAGAAAGTGTATTTTTGAAAATAAAATCATAAACTGCAATGCTTACTGCATACTCTGACAAAAAGGATTTTGTTATTATCCATTCTATAGTGGAGAAATCGACTTGTAAACAAACATAGGTGAACATAATTGGTCCTGCTCCGGGTAGACTTAGGTCCTGCTCCGGGTAGACTCAGTCCTGCTACGTGTGCGACTCATCCTGCTACGTGTGCGGCCAAGATTCCGCTACGTGGGCGGTTAAGGTCCCGCTACGTGTGCGGCCACATTTTATGTATGATATACAGAAAAATGTATGATATACAGGAAAACTAAAACTGTTTGGAAGTTTTTGGATGTCATCAAATTCCGATAGTCGCAAAACCATTTTAAAAGCGTAATGAGCGATTGAATAAAACAATCGACAACTGATATAAACACCTCTGTCTAGTAAAACCTCAACCGCCCACGTAGCGGAATCTTGGCCGCACACGTAGCAGGATGAGTCGCACACGTAGCAGGACTGAGTCTACCCGGAGCAGGACCTAAGTCTACCCGGAGCAGGACCAATTATGTTCACCTATGTTTGTTTACAAGTCGATTTCTCCACTATAGAATGGATAATAACAAAATCCTTTTTGTCAGAGTATGCAGTAAGCATTGCAGTTTATGATTTTATTTTCAAAAATACACTTTCTTATGCTTTAATACTGTAAATAGTCAACAAACAGCAAAACATCTATTTTTCGCAATTACCTTGCCCTTTAACTCGCCGTATCTTTCTTATTTTATGAGTAAATAGTCTAGGATGTTTAAGGCTTGCAATTAAAAGCCACCTAAATATATAGCAACAATCATTTTCTTCCTTATTAAAACGGAATATATGAAAATCAAGTAAAAACTTCCCTTGCTCATTTCCTGTACGATAAAAACCGAACATAGCAGCACGACTGTACCTAGCAGGACAAACCGAACAAAGCGGGAGCGGTTTACGAGTGTGATGACGCAAGTAAGAAAGAAAATTGCTAACATTCGACTAATTACATATACATGTGTATATTTAGAAAAGTTTTACTTGGTATATATCTATTATTATGACTTCAAATGAATTTATTATATAGTATTATTATATCAATGAAGGCAAAAAAGTAAGTGTTTATTGAAAGAATATATATGTGAAATGAATATAATGTGATTCTGGCCCATGTACCCCACCGTACTTAAGGCACCAAAAAGGAGGTCTTGGGACTCTCTGTTTTGCTTAGTTATTGTCCATTCCATAAAGTAGAGATATTGAACTGTTTTGTGTGAAAAATTACGGGTGTACTTTTTGGTATTTTTTCTTCATAATAATTATATGTTTATCCATGTCCTTTACAAAACAATACAATACAGTATATTGGCAAATCGTCATCTAAATATGCCTTTGGCCATTTACAAGGTATTAACTATCGAACAAAAGGAAGAATGTATGACGTTAGCCTTAATAAAAACGGATGAATTCGTGAAGCACGTTTTTATCATGAGTTCACAAAATGTGTTGACAGAAAATTGTTGATATTGATATACATTGTATCATAATAGTTTATACAAATGTAATACGAAGTCTTTCATACATTAGATTGTAACTCAAATTATATTCTATTATGTCAAACATACTTCTTTGTTGCAAAATAACTCATTCGTGTAACACAAAAAGAGGCGAAGGTACGCTAGGTTTGCGCAATATTCTGTCAAAACATGAATACACAAATTAACTGTTTTGTTCGAAATTCCAAAATGCGTTCATGTTTTGCATTTCACTGAAAATTACGATATGTTTACATGTAGTTTATTTGATTCATTTATTGTTGATGTGATCTTAAAGACCACAAATAACATATAAGTGCATGTTCATTGTCATTCAGTCATATTGACGTATTATAACACAATTAATTAATTTGAGATGTAAATATTATAGCATAACATTAAACGACCATACGTCTTTCATTTACGTATAACAGAGTCACATTGACAATAAACCCCGTATTATAAAGGCTACCATATTGTCATTGAAATATTAGTGATTTTGTAGAAATACGGCCTATTATTTGTTTCTCCTTATATAAAGACAATAAATATTATTTTGTATTTGATCCACATAATAATCAATTGTATACTTATAAAGTACATGTATAATTTCATGTGTAGTGTTCTATTATTTGATTTATGACATGAACATTAGGAACTACATATCACATATTCAATAGATATTCCTTTTTCTGTTAACTGCCCAGTACGAAGACCAAAACACGATAAGAATATAATTTACCCTATGCACTTTATACATGCCTCTTTCCAACAGTTCTTATACATATACTGGTGAGAAAGAAGGCTGAGTTGTTACGGAGGATGAGCGACTAGTACTGGTTCTTCTCAGGAGCGATGCTTCTAGCCTCATTTGACTCGGACTGTTGAAAGGGGGCGTACATTCGATATAAACAAACAAAAAATACACACACTGCGATAATGATGAACAAGAAGATAACTATCAATCCACTCGTTACAGTGGCTGTTATATTCGTTCGTTTGTTTGAGTTTCAGGTCCATTTTCAATAGTCAGACGGTCATATGAGGCGGACAGTTCATACTGACTTAATTTTGTCATTATTCATGATTTTGCATTACGGACTTCAACAGAACTTAGAGTGAATGTTGTAATGTTAGTCTGGAAGGATGCTTCTGTAAAGCATACATTTGCATGCACAAATAAATACATGTAATACATATTTCGTCCGTCTTAAATTATGCTTAAAACGTGATAGTTATGACAACACATACCATTCAATTTGCGATTTATAGCATGCATTAAGTAGATGTGAAACATTAGAAGTTTGTTCGATTTTGATACATTATCATTAATTTTTACATATACATTTTTGTATTAACAGCTGAAGATGAAAATCTTATTCAGCAATAATTGGTATCAAAAAATAACGGGTTGTAATACTAGACTTGAAAGATATATTTTGCGTTTGAATCAAAGATGTTGTACTTGTCTTATAGAAACGTCAAATATAACAAATGAGATCCTATAAATACGTATCAGGGAATGACGTACATGGGTTTCTTAAACTTATAGCTTAAGACTAATCTGTGATGATCGGAGGTCTAGCAGTAACGATGGACTATTGACGAAACGTCCAAGGTTCGAATCTCGACTCGGCCCTCCGAATTTTGTCAGTGGCGCTTTCAATGTCCCCATCCCAACTACCGAGTCAAGAACTGTGTCTAGAAAATCACCAGAAAAAGGACGAGGTGTGTATCTAGAAAGTACCAATAGTTAGAGTAGGGATATAAATACTCGATTCTCCTTCATCTTCTCTCTCATCTTTTATTGTCAGCCCTGAAATGACCATATATACCTGTCGAATGGTTCGTCCGCCAGACAATAGCTAACATGGTAAGATTGTTCCTTCCGTCAGTCTTGAAATAACAATCATCGTTATTTTCATCTAAGATAACCTACCTTGTTTCATGTGGGTTTTTTTTGTACAGATAAGTTCAATGTATATACATCATGTACACGTATAATGACGTACCTTACGTGTCTTGGTTCTATCGCATTACGATTGTACACGTTGACCACTTAAAAATATTACACGAAATATCATTACTTTGTGGTCTGGATATTATTATTATGAATATCTCCTTTAGTAATGTACTCAGTGTAACGTTCAGACGCATAATTTCTGTCAAACAACGAGTAGCAAAATTATAAGTTGTCAAACAATAAACATGTGAACAAAAAATATGCCATATTTTGACAGGTGACCTGTAATCGGAGATCATTTTGTTTTCTTGATAATAAACAACTGTTCTTTAAAAAAATGGCCCTTATTAACAGAGCGGCCTTCAGTCTGAGTTGTCCGCTAGCACAAGGTTGACTGTACGTGATATTGAAATTGATAGGCCAAGCAGAGAATTGTGTATCGTTTAAAAAAAGAAGACTTCTCGTATTCACATAAAACTTAATCAAAATAATTAAGATACATGTACATGAGTGCTCTTTTCTTAAACATGAATACATGTATATATGTACACGACTACTGACCAGACACAAACACTTCTCTAAACTACTATTAGTGTCCTCTCCAAGAACCGACAATCAGTTTTAATGAGTATGATTGTATTACTTCAAATATATACTTTCATCTTTACATGTACACCAAGGTCTATAATCACGTGGTATATTGTTTTGATACTAAAGGGTCGAGAACAATGGCGGCACACACAAGTTCGCAGGTAAGTCGTATTTTTCGCCGAAAGTTCAAATGTTTCGATTTTTCCATGTAGCCCATGTTCCAGTCATCAATTTTCCGAATCCATCGGTACCGAAATTAGCATTGTTACTGCCGTAGTTTGTCCGTAGACCCTGCAGAGAAATTTGAAGTGGACAGACTTTTGCATTAAAAGCCGTGGTACTAAAGGGGAACAAGTTATAAAATGACCATTTGTAGCCATATTTTATGGATTCAAGAACATATTATCATAACGTAAGAGTTATCAAAGACGTATAGTATTAGTACAACATTCTAAATGGCGTATTATTTAGAAATGTGGAATAAACATAACAAAATAAAGAAATGATACTATGTGGGAACCAGATTTTCATGATACTATGAGGGAACCAAATGTACACAGGATTTCAAAATGTTTTCTAAGGGGAATGTATCTCTTTATTTTCAAACAATGGATTAAAACAACAACCAGGTAAAACTGTTATGCAGTGTTATATGGCAAATAACTTCCGCAGCAAAAGTGCATACAGTCGGCACTGCAGACGTCATGCCAATACAAGTCCATACAGATGTTGTGGAAAGAATTCTTTGACAGAGATCGTTTGATTATCCACAGGTAAATATGCTCAAGTGTTTCTAAACGAAGTTGTTGTAAAATTTATTACTTTAATTATGTTTAGATATCCAAAATTGAAACAGTAGTGGGTGAATTGTCGTTCACATTATTTGATGACCCAATCATGAGACAATTTATGTGGCCGGAACGAGGACCGAATTCGTTTTTCTTGTACTGACAGTCACCAGTCTTATTACAAAGCAATCCAGTGGAGATACTATACGTTATTAAAATAAATATATGTTGTCCTACAATAGCTGTTTTCTGTATTACTAAATTCAAAACGCTTATCTGTCTGATCCGAAAACCGCGTTTTGTTTTGTTATAAACAGTCTTTCAATAGCTCTGAAGGAAGTTTACAAATTATACCATAATTAATGCACGTATATAATATATATACATGTATGGTTGTAGGAACATCAAGGCTCCACGTTTTACAACATACTGTGTAGCATACAATCAGAATCATCTTTTTGTTATATTGTGATTTTGTCGTTTGATTTGTACCATGATTTAAACTATGTGATTAATGTGATTTACAAAACAATGTGTTTTGAGATTAAAATCATAACAATAGTCTGTGATAATCATATGTGATTAACGTTTAAAATAAACATTATGAATATATTGACATCTTATTGGTCCACGCATTTGACGGGTAAACCATTTTGTTACTAACAAATACATCTTTGGACACAAGCGGTGTTATGATGGGTTTCATAGGAGATTAATAGACAAATAAACGCCGTATTCAATAACATCAATATAGCAAGTACGATTGCTCATCATGGCAACTGACAACATTCGAAATATCATACAACGAAAAAAGGCATTTACATAGATTTTCTTTGGTATGTATGAATAAACAAGAGTTTAATTTTAGATGTATTGACTGAGATAAACATATTATATCATCTATATCGATTAACAGTTTACGAGGCTTTTCATATTTCCAGACAACGATCCTATGCAATATAAGTTCACCATTTATATTGTTTTCATAAAGGCAAATACATGTATGCAATATTTCCATTGAAATAGATACCAGCATAAAACAATACAACGTATTTAATACGTATATAATCACGTGGTATATTGTTTTGATACTAAAGGGTCGAGAACAATGGCGGCACACACAAGTTCGCAGGTAAGTCGTATTTTTCGCCGAAAGTTCAAATGTTTCGATTTTTCCATGTAGCCCATTTGTAGCCATATTTTATGGATTCAAGAACATATTATCATAACGTAAGAGTTATCAAAGACGTATAGTATCAGTACAACATTCTAAATGGCATATTATTTAGAAATGTGGAATAAACATGAAAAAATAAAGAAATGATACTATGTGGGAACCAGATTTTCATGATACTATGAGGTAACCAAATATACTCAAATTTTATTCTTCATTTACAGAAAAGAGAATCCATCATTATCGTGTGGAATATGTCCTTAACTTTTGTTTCTGAACAATTAACAAACAGGTAAGTATTACTTGAATCTTGTTTCAGTGAACCACGCTTGTAAGATTTCATGTAACTGTGTCAGATAACACACACAATCTGGCATTATATAAGACTAATCTGGTTTTAAATGACGATTGATTAAAAAAATGTTTTATTGTACAAACCAAGCTTTATATGTTGGCTGTCTCCCCTTCCATTATGTGCATGTAAGCAGCACAATTTTAAATAGTCTATATCGTCTATATATTTTTACAGATCGTGACGAAGAAAAAGACTAACCATCGAAAGTATGAACGTCGAGAAAAGATCGGCGCAAAGGCAATGGGATATGGGCAAGTGATTGATAATCGAACTATACAGAAATGACCATTAAAGCTGAAATCTCCAATGAAGTCGCCATATCATCAGCTAAAATCAGAATCGCCAGCGGTTAAAAGATTTAAGCCTAATCTTAAGTCGCCGTTTAAATCACAATTCTGTCGTCAGCGGCCAAAACCGCCCAATGTCAGAAGATTGACTCCAGTCTGGAAGTCTCCCTTCAAGTATCATCCGAAGATAGCATCGCCTATAGCCAAAAAAACTGAAATAGGCACGCGCACTTTTTAAACAGGCGACAACTTAAATACGTTGTATTGTTTTATGCTGGTATCTATTTCAATGGAAATATTGCATACATGTATTTGCCTTTATGAAAACAATATAAATGGTGAACTTATATTGCATAGGATCGTTGTCTGGAAATATGAAAAGCCTCGTAAACTGTTAATCGATATAGATGATATAATATGTTTATCTCAGTCAATACATCTAAAATTAAACTCTTGTTTATTCATACATACCAAAGAAAATCTATGTAAATGCCTTTTTTCGTTGTATGATATTTCGAATGTTGTCAGTTGCCATGATGAGCAATCGTACTTGCTATATTGATGTTATTGAATACGGCGTTTATTTGTCTATTAATCTCCTATGAAACCCATCATAACACCGCTTGTGTCCAAAGATGTATTTGTTAGTAACAAAATGGTTTACCCGTCAAATGCGTGGACCAATAAGATGTCAATATATTCATAATGTTTATTTTAAACGTTAATCACATATGATTATCACAGACTATTGTTATGATTTTAATCTCAAAACACATTGTTTTGTAAATCACATTAATCACATAGTTTAAATCATGGTACAAATCAAACGACAAAATCACAATATAACAAAAAGATGATTCTGATTGTATGCTACACAGTATGTTGTAAAACGTGGAGCCTTGATGTTCCTACAACCATACATGTATATATATTATATACGTGCATTAATTATGGTATAATTTGTAAACTTCCTTCAGAGCTATTGAAAGACTGTTTATAACAAAACAAAACGCGGTTTTCGGATCAGACAGATAAGCGTTTTGAATTTAGTAATACAGAAAACAGCTATTGTAGGACAACATATATTTATTTTAATAACGTATAGTATCTCCACTGGATTGCTTTGTAATAAGACTGGTGACTGTCAGTACAAGAAAAACGAATTCGGTCCTCGTTCCGGCCACATAAATTGTCTCATGATTGGGTCATCAAATAATGTGAACGACAATTCACCCACTACTGTTTCAATTTTGGATATCTAAACATAATTAAAGTAATAAATTTTACAACAACTTCGTTTAGAAACACTTGAGCATATTTACCTGTGGATAATCAAACGATCTCTGTCAAAGAATTCTTTCCACAACATCTGTATGGACTTGTATTGGCATGACGTCTGCAGTGCCGACTGTATGCACTTTTGCTGCGGAAGTTATTTGCCATATAACACTGCATAACAGTTTTACCTGGTTGTTGTTTTAATCCATTGTTTGAAAATAAAGAGATACATTCCCCTTAGAAAACATTTTGAAATCCTGTGTACATTTGGTTCCCACATAGTATCATGAAAATCTGGTTCCCACATAGTATCATTTCTTTATTTTGTTATGTTTATTCCACATTTCTAAATAATACGCCATTTAGAATGTTGTACTAATACTATACGTCTTTGATAACTCTTACGTTATGATAATATGTTCTTGAATCCATAAAATATGGCTACAAATGGTCATTTTATAACTTGTTCCCCTTTAGTACCACGGCTTTTAATGCAAAAGTCTGTCCACTTCAAATTTCTCTGCAGGGTCTACGGACAAACTACGGCAGTAACAATGCTAATTTCGGTACCGATGGATTCGGAAAATTGATGACTGGAACATGGGCTACATGGAAAAATCGAAACATTTGAACTTTCGGCGAAAAATACGACTTACCTGCGAACTTGTGTGTGCCGCCATTGTTCTCGACCCTTTAGTATCAAAACAATATACCACGTGATTATAGACCTTGTACACGTTCCGAACATTCTTATAATAATATCTTTATATTTAGATCAAGGTATCGATATATTTGTTTATATTACGATTCTGAGTGCTCCAGTCAATGAAACGGCCCGGGACTTGGAAATTTCTGAAATTATTTTAGTAGTATTTCCCGCTATATCTGACCGTGTGGACTGTTTAGGTACTGCATGCATAAAGGTGCCTGGAAGCTGCTGTGTTTCGTTGCTATACACGGGACATGTTAAAGAAAAGAACTATGTTGTCTATTCGAAATAAGAGCCAGACGCATCACGCACAGGACACGCCTGTACGAGTATGTATAGGACATGGATCGAGTAAGAGGTCTATCTGCGTAGGAAAGACCTTGTCACGGGGTTCACGTAGAAACTGTACAGCTATCCATGTGTTAATTTAGTGGTTTGTTTTAATTCAATGAGTTAAGTTAAACAAATACTAATCGAAATCAATATGTACCTGTAAGTACGGAACCCCTCCCTGATTAAGGCCGACGGTGCAGACCCTGTCCTCAATGGACATTATTCCCATTTTGTGTTTTCTGTTATGTGGCTTAACACTATATCGATATTAAAAATATTTTCGAAGAACCATACTAACCACGTGCTGCACGTACAAATTAACTGTTTTTAAAATTAGAACTATTGAGCCGAAACGGTATAAAAATTAATTAAACGCATTTTTTGTTGTTGATAGATTCATTAAGCTTGACTTGTTTGAGTTGTACACTGAAAATTTGAGCTCAGAATATCAAAAATAAATAAAATATGCATATTTTACGAAGGGGACGTTATAAGTTTTGTTAAGTTTAGTCTTTCTTTCATACAAATTATGCAACAAAAGTCCATTGCGGACAGTATGTATGCATTGTAAAAAGATTATTTATGTCCCCAGAAAGAAACGGGGCTTTCATTACAAAAGTTCGAATTGATATTTGAGCAACTTTGATAAAACTGAATATCACAGTCAATCCGAATACTCTAGTATGTACAGTGACGCTTTGTAAATTCGTATTTATTCAAAAATAATTTAATATCTGTATTGTGTTGTTGCTTGCGTCTATAATATAAACAACATAATAACATATACGTTGTGTTTCAGTTGGATGCAATACAAGGACTAAATACTAGTAAATAAATTACAAATAGGAGTTTGTATTTGCTCTGATCTAAAATATCAGGCCTTATTTTTCATTTTGACCCCTACCTCACTTGATTCAAATTCTGAAATTATTTGTAAACGTATGACAGCATTGATGGTTTGTACTTGACCTGTAGCAGTGCGGTATATATAGTATTTGTGTTAATAAATTGGCTGCGATATTCACCAGCCCGATTAGCTCATTTGGCAGAGTATCTGCCTTGCAAGCAGGAGGTTGCGGGTTTGAGCCCCGCATCGGGTACATGAATTTCCTCATCCTATGAAAGCACTACTAATACACCAATCATCTTTAAATGCATGTCTGCATATAACACCTTTATGCTCTTGTTTATTTACGCCAATCTGTATTCTATCAAAGTGATCAAAATATGTTTTAATACAGATATAAGTATATGTGTGTAATAAGGATGTTCGCGTTCGTGTGGTTTTCTATCGAACACCATTTAGCAGTCTGAACATATATATAATTTATGAGTTTTTTCACACCTTAGTTCATTTATCATTACATTATGACTTTTTGTCAGTATACCCTGCTCGTGCGTTTATTCATTATGTTTTATGTGCATGCATTGTTCAGTTGCTATTTTCTGATAGAGGGTCGTGGGATCGAGCCCCGTTACCGACCATGTATCTTGATGTGACAAAATAGGCAGTTGTTACGGAGGATTGGAGTGTAGTTCTGGTTCTACCCAGGAACGATTGTTAGATAAACTGTCCGCCTTATATGACTCTGATCGTTGAAAAGGGGCGTATAAAACCCGATTTGAACAAACGAACAAACGAACAAACAAACCAGTTGCTTTTTTACTATGCTAGTTAGTGGTTGTATATGCTTGTTTGCTGTGATGTACTGTTTATTTTCTATAATGTGAAGTCAATTTGCCGATGATTTTGCTGCTAGGCTTGATAATGTCCTCGTGTTGTTTCTAAATTCTAAGATGGCCTATCATAGTTATGTACGTACACTCTGTTTGTTCTTCATTATAGTATTATAGTACATCCATTTATAATTAAACAATGACTCATGTCACGCGATGCTAAGAAGATTTTGCACAACGATAGTGTGTTGTTGCTTGAACCTTATTTACTATGATACACAGTTTACTTACTATCGTGGTATTTGTGTTCATTTGAAAGATTATTATGGTTGAATATAAAACATGTTGTATATCCGTTATTTATTCCATTGCTTTTTACTATATTACGAAAGTCAGTAATTACTTGTGAGTAGTAAGCTTTTTATTTTATGAATCGGTTAGCAAGTTTACGAAGTAAAAGTAAAATCATGATATAATTAAATTAAATGCAATTGATTGATAAAGCCAAAATTAAAGATAACCATCATAGGGGACCACGTTAGCTTCATAATATGATAAATTTGCTTCCATTATTTAATGCGAGCAAACGATGAATTGTTATGCCTGACCTCATTATTTGTGGTTCGCACCTTTTGACAAGACGATTCCCTTTAACACATGTTGATTGAATTGTCAATTTCGGATTATAGGTGTGTAATTACCTTGCCTTGCCTTGTGTAATTACGAGTTTTAGTGATTTTATGGATTTGTTTATCACTTCGGATAAGACACGATGTTCTAGATAATGAATGAAAATTTGAATCAAAATATACCTATGCATGGAAAATATCGGGACTGAAAGTTCATTTCGGATTACACTTCCAAGTGTTCTTAATAAACAGTTGTCAAGTGATGGGAATTCTGTCGTATTTGCTTGTCCAAGCGAACCGCCTGCGAAGGCCTATACGACGACTACTTTGAAGTAAAATCGCTCTGGCTGTGCTATTCCTAAAATGATTATGTGAAATACCTGTGGATGTACACGTGCGATAAAACCGTTTCCTCTGGTTGAAATAACAAATGTGGAATTGTTTAATATGAAGTATGTTGATTTTCTAAACATATGTTTTACAATGTATGTTCATCAAATAGGTTCTTAAAACATACACATCTGGCAGACATTATTTACTATTCAATAAATGCATTAAATTAGAATGTTTTGGAGAACACCATATCAAATAAAATAACGTGTTTACCGCTTTTGTTGTTTATAGTTTATTTTAAAACAAGTACAAAGTCTTGTACCTGTCGATTGTAATTTATTTATTTTATATTATGTTTCAGATTTTAATATCAGATTTAGTGGAAGCAGACATTTAATAGCCTTGCAGTACGAATAACTCAAATTGTATACTTCCTTATATCATATTTACATGCATAGACACACTTACTATGATATACATACATGTAGTTGATTGAAATTGTCCCACATATACATGATTACAAATACAGTACAACCTCTGCAGAGCAACACCCTGTGGGAGCAGCAAATATTGACCGTTGTTTAGAGTTTGTTGCTCTACAGAGGTTATTTTTTAGTAAAAATTTTGAAGGTGTTATAGAGAGGTTGTTGCTCTACAGAGTGCCACTCAAGAGAGGTTGTACTGTACACGTGTTATATTTACCAGTTACTCTGTTTCCAACGTGCACATTATTTTGATAATTAATATGATCTGACATTAATTACCGAAAGATTCTTATTTATTTTATTACAATTGCATTAGGACATGTACGTGTAATTTGTACGCCCCATGCACTTACTATTCGTACTATGAACATGTACTTAATTAATTTCTAGTATTTGCATTTGAATAACTATTCTACCATTCACTTTCAGGACAAAGCAACGCACAATAACATCTAAGATGAATTGAAGTTCTTGTGTGATCTTGTATGTTTCCATGCAATTCCAAGTGTAATGAGTTTATTGTTTGGGCCTAGTGATTGTACATAGTTTCTGCTTTAGTGCAGGCATTGACGCAGTTGCAGCTGGATAACTCCATGTATGTATAAGTATCTTTAACTTATTATGTCATCATATGGTGTACATGTCTATACATAGATAAACTTGCTTAGTCGAGCAACCACCTCTCAACAACAACATATGTGTGCTACTACCGTAGGGTGTTGTTTTAGAGATGTTACATTATGCTGCAGATTGAAACATTCCTACACGTACATATTTACCAGTTGTTCTACTTCTACTGTGTATATATATGAAATGATAGTAAGTTAATACGCATGCCATTAATGTCTTGAAGATATAATTATACTTATTCGTCTTACTTACAAGTGCTTAATTATAGATATTTGTGTCTTGTACTGAACTGTCAGTGTTTAATTAATTTACTCATATAAGGTATTTTGTTGGTATTTAATCAAATGTGATATGTACTTCATTCCGTTGTTAACTGATTTACCATCGAATTTCAGGGTATAGCAGTTTTGTGGTCTACGAGATTTCCAAGTGAAAAGAGAAGTTTCAGAAAAGTGTTTATAATTGTGCTAAGTGTTTAATGTTTGTGCGTTAATATAGTGAAATGTACATAGTGTTTGTGCTTAGTGAAATGTGCATAGTGATTGTGCTAAGTGTATTTATGATACGAAGTAGGTGGAATTTCTTGATCGTTGCACCCTTAACTTTCACAATGATAGGGGCCCTCACATAATTTAACTTCACACGCACTATTGTTTTAGGAATAGGAAGAAATTATTCTTTTTTTTAATTTTGACCAAATCACGTTTTTTTCTAATACTTATGGTTCCACGGATAATGGTTCAGATTGGAGTTATAAGTCGTTTTCTATTTAAAGCTTGTTTACGGAACTGACATGCGCGATAGGGTGTTCAATTTATTTTAATATAATTAATTAATCAACCAAAACAAAACATTTTTTTTTCAAGAAATTTGCACGTCGGATTTTTTCAATTCAGTACAATGATATAAATTAGTTTACTAGGATGTTAAAAATGAACATAATCACGTTCCCGGAATAAAGATATGTGTTAAAGCTAGTGCCTTTACAGTTTTTCGATTTATTTCCACAGTATAAAGTAATGTTAAAGGATGTTTTGAACCAAGTGATGTCCCGGAAATAAAATAAATGTTACATTATGACAAACAACACAAGTTATACCGATGCCGAAACATTATTTTAAGTACATAATATCTAAAAATACTGCCAGGGCATGAAACAGGTTAACTTTTAATTTTACCAAGATATTAACAACTTGATTTTTTAATACATGTAATAAATATTAGGACTTGTGGAATGAACTAGGTTCGTGTTTAATCTTAAATATACAAAAATCCATTTTAACAAGTTATGTAATAAACTTCTAAATGTTTTGTGTAGCATGACATGTGTAACGATAGCTAACAAAATTGATTTCGAATGATTATGCTTCTGATTAAAGAAAACAAACAGAGAATTAATCCTTATGTGTTGACATTTTAGGTCGTTAGAACGTGTCCTCATTTCGATTTAAATAAAATACAATCCAGTTCATCAGATATCTAAACGAAATCCGCGACGGTACATTTAGTAATTGACGATTTTGTATGCTATATAAAAAATGTTACCATGAAATAAGCAAACAACTCCCGCGACAAATCATTTTCGTCGTAGATATTGACGATTCTACGGTTGTTAATCAACCAAATCATCTAATCAAATTGACACATATAAAGCGCAATATGTACAATTGATGAACAACGTTTATTCAACATTTACATTGAAATTTCGTATGTAATACAAACTTGTGCACTAGACCCGAACCTAAAAAGAATTTGTAATTGCATTCAACGAGATATTATTGAAAATTCTAAATGTACACGCGGTTTGCAAATATTCAATTCGTATGTACACCAATATACAATATTCAATATACAAAGATTGCATCATATTAACTTGTTGAGCAAGACGTTAATTTCTTCATTTTGAATCGTTAGTAATCAAATTTTGAATTCTGAAAAGCCTTTTGTATAAAGTTCATTCCATTAAAATAACAACACTAATTAGGCCGTCTAGTCAAAGAATTCCAGTTGAAAAAAATATAAACGAACCCCGTGATCGTTGTATCATGCATTCCCGACCAGAGTATTCACCATTTTCGACGATTTGAAAGCAAAATAACTCGTTATTGATATTCCACGCCCGTAATAACAATAAATTCTCTATTGCCAAATTGATAAATTTTATAATTTTCATTTCAAATCATGTTGAAAACACTAAACGCGATGCTGCACTCATTTTTTAGGTAATGCATTCTTAATTTCTTATACAAATACCTTCAATACAATCTTTTTGCACCTAAATATTAACAATTTTTAACGATTTTAAAACGAAATCAAATATACTGTGCAAATGAGGGAATAAATTGTCCGTGAAAAAGTAAAGTACATCGTCTGTAATTCATTCAAGTCAATAATTTAGGATTGTTGTGTGAAATCATTTATCAGTGCGACCATAGAAACATGCATTTCCAACCTAAATATTGACCATTTCGATATTCTATGTGCGTGCTCTGTATAAATTACATTACATTCAAACGGGTTGTTTATGTATTGTTCCGCTCAAATAAGTTAATTAATATTCTTATCAACAGTCACAATCAAGCTCAATTAAGTTCCGTTCAAATATTGATATATCTAGTCATTTTTGTATAAAAGCATATGAGTCAAATAAAAGTCAATAGTGCACGGGTTCTTCACTTAAGTAATATTCATAATTAATAACCAAACACAAATGAAGTACACGCGGGATTGTAGTACTAATTATGCCAATCTTAACACAATTGGAATACACACACGTTTGATTAATCACTTTAAAGTTCGGGTCAAATATAAATATATCTGGTCACTTTTGCATAAAATCATATAAGTCAAATAAACCGAAATAAGCCGGGTTGTTTACGCAATGTCCCGTTCGAATTATTATCACAATTAATAATCAGAAACAATCCTACAAAACTGAGGTACAGGCTGGTGTGTTTACTTTACGGACATGATAAGCGTATTGTTTAAAATTTAATTCAATCATATAAAAACATTAAATAGGGCTTTCAGTCATAATATTCTTCGTCCATAACGTATGAACAAACCTCGTGATCAAAGTACAGTGCATTTCCAATCTAAATATTGACCAGATAGGACTATTTCAAAGTAAAATAAAAAAATAGTTGAATATGCGCATACATGTATTCAAAATTAACAATCAGAAACAATCTTACACAACTGAGATGCAGACTGCGCGGTGTGCTTACTTTAAGTTCCGTTCAAATATTGATACATCTTGTCATTTTTTAATAAAATCATTTGAATCAGAGACTATATATATAAGTAATATAATTATGTGTCTCTGTTTGAATCAAATAAACAGTTTTGCGCAGGTTTTACTTTAAGTTCCGTTAAAATGGGTTAATTAATATTCATAGTTAATATTTAGAGACAAAATGAAATACACACAGAATGGTTATAATAATAATGCTAATCTTACACGATTGAAATACAAGCTGAATTATTTTACATGATTCAGTTCATTCAAAAGTGAATATATCAGGTCATTTTTGCATAAAATCTTACTTTGAGATCAAATACTCTGTATAAATGATGCAAAGAAAATTAATGTCCGTGAAAAAGTAAACAAAACCCGTGACCAGATATAACGCATGTACATCGTGTGTAATTCATTCAAGTCAATAATTTAGGAAAGTTATGTGAAAATGCACCATAACATTTGAAACATGAAAAGCTTGTTGTTTAAAATTATTTATTTATATTTATTTATTCCCATCATATCAGTTCATCAATTAGGTTTCACTTTATTCACAAAATCGGCAATTTCATGCCTAAGGTGAAATTTATATTAACAAAACATATATATAGATATGTACATATATATACACAGAACAGTGCAGATATAACATTTCATAATTGCACCACATGGCATAATAATGATTATATATACATGTCACAATACAAACAAAGGAAACGTAATTGGTATACTGTTGAGCTCATGATAAATTAAATTAAACAGAACAGAACATATCTTTATTTAGACAAGTACAAATAGTACATAGTCACAATGTATGCATATATACAAATATAATAACATTCACGTGAAACAAAAGGGAAAAAGAAAATGTCAATATGACGTGCAATATTGCTTATAATAATACAACATAATTACATATTTTTAAAGGTGTAACATATTTTAGACAAATATTATAATGTATAAAGGAGGATGAATGCATGCTAATAGCTATAATAAATGATGCAGGTTCTAAACTAACATGTTTGGTTGAACAATTTCACGACGTTTAAATGCTTGAAAAATAAAATTGCCTAAATTTAATAATGTTGATCTATTTGTTGAGCTTAGTAAGTCAATAAACTTATACATGCTTGGTTTTTTATAAAAAGATTTCGGAATATATTTAACTCTAAGGTCAGAATAGTTTTTACATGTGATGATAAAATGATACTCGTCTTCTACGTCTGATCCACAAAAATAACAAATTCTTTCATGTCTGGGTCTTCTATTTCGTCCGTGTCGAAAAGTTTCAATAAACAAATTATGTGAAGATACACGTAATCTAGTAATTTGGTTGCGTATTTTATAAGAATTGATATTCATTAAGTATTCTGATATACCAAATTGTGGTTTTAAATGGATGTATAGGGATTTAAGAATTTCATTTCTTTCAATATTACCGAAAAATGTTTGTATAGCACAATCTATAACAGTTCTCTTAAATAAATTGATAAATTGTTTACCATCTATGGCTTCTTGATTATTAAATATATAACTAAATCCAAACTCATCTAATAATTTTTTAACATTATAGACCCAATTTTTTCTTCCATCATGGTATTGAGATAAGGAATGTAAATATACAGTTTTCAACAGAATATTATCAGTTCTAATGATTTTAACCCAATATTTCATAACTTGAACAAAACGATTTACATACAGAGGGTATCGTCCCAATTCCCCGTAAATAGCCGCGTTGCTTGTTGATTGTTTTACTCCTAAAATTGACTTGCAGAATTGAAGATGAATGCGTTCTAGTTCAGTAGATTTTGTTATTCCCCATATAGGACTGCCGTAATTTAATATTGAGCCAACAAATGCGTCAAAAAGTTGTAATGAAATATCGGGACGTATGTTATATTGTTTAATATTGTTTAATAAAACGTACATTGCTCTTAGGGCTTTGCCTTTTAGACTTTTGATATTTAATACGAAGGTGCCCGTATAATTCAAACTTACACCAAGGTAATTAAAATTATCAACAATTTCTAACAATTCGTTGTTATAATAAAAAACTTCATTATTTCGTATAAGACCCCTCTTTCTAAAAACAACAACCTTAGTTTTCGCAGTATTGACCTCTAACCCCCATTTAAAACAATAATCATAGAGAGAATTTAGGCTCGACTGTAGGTCGTCGATTGAATCACCACATATAACCATGTCATCAGCGAACAATAAAATGATAATACATATTTCGTTTACAGTCAAACCCGATAGGTTACTTCGTTGTAAAAACAATTCTATATCGTCAATGAATAAGGCAAAAAATGCTGGTGAATTTGTCTGGCCTTGGCGTAAGCCCACTGCAATTTCGAAAAAGTCCGAATACTGATTACAAAATTTTATACTGGATTTTACAATATCATACATGCTTCGAAACATTTTTAAAATCTTTCCATCTAGACCTCAATGTGTACACTATGGTAGCGCTACGCACTGACCTGTGTTATTCTGCTCGGGGCATTATGGGTATTTGCAAGAACTACTTACAAAATGGAAATTATAAACAATAACATAGCGTGATGTCACCGTATGGAGCCAAGCGTACTTCAACATTGCATTTCATTGAATAATTAGTGTTATCGACAAAAATACAAGAAGAGAATGTTACAACGTAATCATTTCACATCTATATAGGCTAACTAAACATACTTCGTTGTTGATAAACAAACAATATGGCTGTTTTGACATTTAAAATCCTTCCGCGGAACTATTCTTTTAGCGTATGTATAACTATCTAAATGTAGATAGTAATCAGTTTTCTGTATAGAGGTTAGACCAACGTAGTGACGTCACGCTATGTATAGAACGTCTAGACCTTGTTTGTATAGTTTAAACCACAGGGCATCACGGTTCAAAGGCCTTCTTTAGGTCAACAAACGCACAGTATAAACGTTTTTTGTCATTCAAGCATTGATCAATCAAATTTTGTAAAACGAAAATCGCATCGACTGTACTGTGATTTTTTCGAAAACCGAATTGAGCATCAGATAAAACATTTTGATTATTGTACCAGTTTTCTACTCGCGCGTCTAGAATACCTGTAAATATTTTCCCAAGATTGCTTAATAAAGTAATGCCGCGGTAATTATTGACATCATTAAAATCACCTTTTTTGTGTAGTGGTATTATAAAGCCTTGAGCCCATTTTTCAGGGAAAACACCACAATTAAAAACAACATTAAATAAATCAGTCAAATGGCCGTCTAAAATATCAATAGCATCAATGAAATATTCATTTAATAAATTATCCGCGGGACACGATGCTTTATTACGTTTCAAACGTTTTACAGCATTGCGTACTTCTGTTATCGTTATTTGTTTATTTAATTCGGTAGATATATCATCATTTAAATTGACGTTAATATCATTGTTCGCAAAAAAATCATCAACCTCTGTGATATTTGGTGTTTGAATATATTCAAACATTGAAGAAAAATACTGTTTAAAATCATCTATAGATAAAGTAGTTCTACTACGATCATGCCCGCGAAATAACCGCCAAAAGTCTCGGGGACGTCCGCGTTTTAACTCAGCTAATTTTTTACACATGTTCTGTTTATGTATTCTTTTCTTATGATTTATCAACTTTTTATAATTAAATTTTGCATGATTTAGCTCGGCGTGATTTTCAGGGGTTTTATTATTACTAAACTCCTTTATAGCTGTTTGATAAATTGATCTTAATGTACTACATTCATGGTCAAACCAATCTTTATTACTGTTAACATTAATAGGTCTATTGCCTTCTCTGTATGTTTTCTTAAACAATGGATCCGCAACCTCACAAATAGAGTTAGTAAATTTTGTCACTAAGTCGTCAACGTTTGTCGTGTCGCAATTAACTGTATTCAAACATAAATTATTAAGATCTGGTAGTTTAGCAATGATACCTCGTCTAAATGATTGTTTAAAATCAGCATTCCATTTTACATAAGAAAAACTAGTATCAGATTCTACAAACTCCTTATGAAAACATTCGCAACGTATTGTAAAATGCAAAGGTGCGTGATCACTATAGATATTAAAATTCCCGACGGCGAAATCATGGATTATACAAAAATCTTTTTCTTGTGACAACAAATAATCAATTGTACTGCATGATTTATGGCTAAAATATGTGAATTCACCTGAGTTGAAATCATGTCCGAGACGACCATTCACAATTCTACATGTGGTGGCTTTACATAGATCTAATAACTGAGTACCTCGTGCATTGCATATTTTATCTTTTGAGGCCCGTTCAGTGGCTTGATCTGGACAATACAATTCGGGGTCAATATCTGGTACAAATGTGTCACATACAATGTAGTCTGGGTTTGTACCCACCCTAGCATTGAAATCACCAGCTAATAATACTCGACCTAATTGATCATATTCAAATATATCATTTTGCAATACATCAAATAAATTAATGTTATACAACTTAGCAGCTGGACTGTCATTGGTCCATAGTTATAGACCGCATATATAAACATCACATGACATATGAAAAAAATATTTATCAAATATTAAACATACAACACATAACTTAAAATATATATAGCACATTGTAGGATACACAGTCAAATCACACAATAAACAAAGCGTATAACATCCAAACAGTAAAGATAAATACTTTAATAAAATGTTTACTACAAATTTCACAAATATAAAAGAACAGATTAAGCTACCTTAGCTAATTAAGTTGCTAAGGATTATCTACATACTTACAGGTATACGTATATATTGCATATCTATAAAAAGGTAAACATTAAGAAAATTTTAGAAAATACAAATATGATCATTTAATCTTTTAAGGAATCTTTACGTAACGTAAATGCTTTTTTAAAAAATATAGCAGTTTTTGAAATAACGTTTTTCTTATTCGAAGACATGACATAATTAAACTTAGAGATAGTAGGCCACGATGTATTCTTAAAGGAACACTTTCTCAGACTATTATATTTAGTACAGCACATCAAAAAGTGATATTCAGATTCAATTTGATTAAGAGAGCACATTTTACAGATTCTATTTTCTTTTGGAATATTTCTATTTCTACCAGTTTCAATTTCAAGATTGTGAGAACTAAGTCTAAAATTAGCTAATATGCTGATGAGGTTTTCGTTATCTAAAGCATTAATGTAGCTGGAACAAACAAATTTAGTTTTATAATTACAGAAGTATGTTAATCTTGACATGCTAGTTACAGTTGTATGCCATTCTTGAATAAATTGGTCACGTATTCGTGATTTAAGTAAGGGAAAATAATTCATAGATTGGTCGAAATTAGTTCTGATAAAAGAAAATCCTTAATTGTCTATAATTCTGTTGATAGCTTTAGCCCAACAGTTCGGAACATTGTTTGACAATTGTGACATATAAACCTCATGCATAGGTGAGTGGGTTGTTTTCATAATTTTAATCCAAAAATTCACTGCTCTTTCTTTGGCTAGTATAAACAGAGGCACTCTACCTAATTCTCCTAAAACAGCATAATTAGGGCTTGTTATATATATACAAACCCCGTGGTGGTTGTTCCATGTATTTCCGAGCTAAATATTGACCATTTAATTCATTATTTGAATATCAATTGAGCCATACTATTTGAAAATAGCTAAGACACTATTTTGATTTCTTAAAAATCAAATTGTGTGTGTAAACGTAAACAAAACCCGTGACCCGATTATTATGCATGTACATGCGTGTAATTCATTCAAGTTAGGAATTTGAGATATTTTATGAAAATCATTTTATAACTATTAAAGACATGGTAAGCTTGTTGTTTAAAATTCATTCCCATGATATATTAGGACATTTAGTCAATATAATGAAACCCCGCGGTTTGAGAACCTTGCATTCATGACCTAAATTATTGACCAGTCTCGGCGATTTTATCGTCAAATAATTCATTATTTGAATATTGATAAGGCCAATCCTATTCAAAATCTGCTAAGACAGTCTTTTGATTGTTTTAAAATCCCATTGTGTATCTGGTCATATTTGCATGACATCACAAGTAACTTGATTATCATGCATGTTCATAGTGTGTAATTTATACAGGCAAGTCAATCATCGTACGTTACTTTGAAAGACATGATAAACTATTCCCATCATATATGTTCATTAATTAGGAAATTTAGTAAATATTTCGACATAGAAAAATATCATGAAATCCGCGCCCGGCAAATGATACTACATGCAATTCCAACCTAAGTATTGACTATTTCTTAAAGCAAACATAAAAATCAGATCACGAATACACACATAATCATTGATATATACAAATTGACTGTGTATACCACTATTTTCACTATAATTTTGATGGCTTTCAAATCGAATATTGTATATAAAATGATTAAAATATTGTCCGTGAAATACATGAACAATACTTGCGACATAAATACAATTATTAATAGGTGAAGTACGCAAGTTATGTTAATATATCGGTATTACTATTGTTTTAAAACCAAATAATGTGTGCAAATGATAAAGAGAAATTTCCGTGGAAAAGTAAATAAAACCGGGCCGTGGCCTGATCATCATGTATGCGTGTGTAATTAATTAATGTGAATAATAAATGATAGTTTTGTGAAAATCATATTCTAAATGTACTATTAAAAATGATAAATGTGTTTTCCAAAATCTATTCCGGTGATATATGGTCATTATTAAAGGAATTTAGTCAGTAAATTACATAAAAAAATATATTCAAACATCGCAACCGGTGAACCATACATTTCATACCTAAATATTGATTATTTTCAACGATTTTAAAGCCAAATAATTCATTAGTTGAGAATACACGGGGGAATCATATTTAAAACGTGTTAAGGACAGTATTTCGATTGCTTTCAAATCAAACAGTATGTGTAAATGAAACATTGAAATATTGTCCGGAGAAAAGTAAACAAAACCCGTGGCCTGATGCGTGAACGGCATGAATGATATAGGACATTTTGTGAAAATCATAAGTAACAATTAAAGGCACGATGAGCTTGTTTTTTTGTTCAAAATGTATTCCCATAATTAAAGTGCATTAATTAGGGCAATTAGCCAATATATTGACATAGAAAATATATTCAAATTCCGCGGCCGTAGAACAATGCATTTCCGATCTAAATATTGACCATTTTGAACGATTTTAAATCCAAATAATTCATTATTTGAGTGTACGTCGAGAGAGTCATATCTAAACGTTATTAAGAACAGTATTTCTATTGCTTTAAAATCAGATATTGCGTGTAAATGATACATGTATGCAGTATCTTACACTATTGAAATACACGCTGGTTTATTTATTTGTAGTTCCATTAAAATATTGATGTATCTGGACATATTTGCATGATACCATACGTAACAATTGTAGACATGATAGGCTTGATGTTTAAAATTTATTTCGATGACATAAGTTCATTTATTTAAGGCATTAAATCAAAACATTGACATAAGAAAATATATATAAGCACCGCGATCGTTGAAACCTAATTATTGAACATTTTGAACTTTTTTGTAGCTAAATAATTCATTATTTGAGAATTACCCAAAGCCAATCATATCTTGAAGTTGTTAAGGACGGCATTTCGATTGTTTCAAGTTGAAATAGTGTGCGTAAATAACGCATTGGAATATCCGTGAAAAAGTAAACAGATAGATAAATATTTTATTCAATTCCAAAAGGCTTTAAAGCCCACAAGGAAATACATAGCACAATACAAACAGTGTGACACAATACAATGATATACATAATATAAGTAATGCATGATATTATATCAAATAAATTATTACATTTAACAATATTATGGAGAAGATCAGAATATCAAGTAGATTGATAATGATTATTCTTCTCTAAGTATAGAAAGTATTAAAAAGTGAAACTTACAAATATCTATTATGAGATAGCAATTGAAAAATTAATACATATTACATATATTTTTTCGCATAAATATAGAAAATGTAAACAATTTTATACGATGTCAATTATTGTACAAAGCCCGTGTAATTCATTCAAGTTGGGAATTTAGGATGTTTTGTGAAAATCATATATAACTATTACATATATGAAAAGCTGGTTGTTAAAAAATTATTCCTATGATATCAGTTCATTAATTAGAGCATTTAGTCAAGACATAGAAAAATATGTGATTGGACAAGTTCATTTCCGACCTAAATATTCACAAGTCTCGAGGATTTTATAGTCAAATAATGCATTATTTGAAAATTGGTAGGACCAATCCTCTTTAAAAATTTGTAAGACAGTATTTTGATATTTTTAAAGTAAAAGTGTGTGTGTGTATGTGTGAATGTCTCAAATAGATGTCCGTGAAAATATAAACAAACCCGTGACCCTGATTATCATGCATATGCATCAATCTTAGGATTATAGGATGTTTTGTGGAAATCGAATATAAGTATTAAAGACATGATAAGCTTGTTGCTTAAAATTAATTTCCATGATATATGTTCTTTAATTAGGGCATTTTAGTCAAGACATATAAAAATATAATAAAACCCCGCCACTAGAGAACCATGCATTTCATCCATAAATATTGATCAGTTTCGAGGTTTTAAAGCCAAATAATTCATTACTAAAATATCAATTGAACCAATCCATTTTAAAAGTTGCTAAAACAGTATTTTGATTGCCTAAAATCATAAATTAAATGTGTGTGTAAATGATATATAGAAATGCCCGTGAAAAAGTAAACAAAACCCGTGACCTGATTATCATGCATGTATATTGTGCGCATTAATTTCAGTCAATAATTAAAAATGTTATGTGAAAATCATATGTAACTATTAAAGCCATGAAAAGCTTGTTGTTATTCCCATGATATCAGTTCATTAATTAGGGCATTCAAACTCCGAGGCTGGAGAACCTTACATTTCCGATCTAAATATTGACCAGTCTCGACGATTTTACCGTCAAATAGTTCATTATATGGATATTAATAGTTCCAATCTTATTTAAAATTTGCTTAGAGAGTCTTTTGATTATTTTAAAATTAAATTGTGTGTGGGAATGTCTCAAATAGATGTCCGTGAAAAAATAAACAAAGCCCGTGAAGTGATTATCGTGCATGTACATTGATGTTCGGATTTAGGATGTTTTGTAGAAATTATATATATTAAGTATTAAATACATGATAAGCTTGTTTAAAATTCATTCCCATGATTATATGTTCACTCATGATTAGGGCATTTAGTCAAGAGATTGAAAAATACAATGAAACCCGCCACTTGTGAACCATGTATTTCCTGTATAAATATTGGTCAGTTTCGGCGATTTTAAAGCCAAATAGTTCATTATTTAAATATATATTTTATTGACCCAGTCCTATATTAAAGCAGCTTAGAGAGTATTTTGATTGCTTAATAATCAAATTGTATGTGTCAATGACACAAATAATATATGTCCGTGAAATAGTAAACAAAGCCCGTGACTTGAATTATCATGCATGTGTGTTGTGCGCATTTAAATTCAGTTAATAATTAAAATGTTATCTGTTATACATAGCATGTCCGTTAAAAAGTAAACAAAACCCGTGGCCTGATTATTATGCATGTATACGCGTGTTAAAAATTCATTCAAGTTAGGATTTTAGGATATTTTTTGAAAATCATTATATACAACTATTAAAGACATTTATACCAGGCTACTTGTTTAGAATTTATTCCCATGATATATTAAGTTCATTGATTACTGCATATAGTAAGACATAGAAAATGTTATCAAAACCCGCGACCAGAGAACCAGCATAATTTTCTATCTAAATATTGATCAGTTTCGACGATTTTAAAGTCATAAAATTTCTTATTTGAATATCACTTGAGCCAATCCTCTTTTAACGTTGCTAAGAAAGTGTTTTGATTGCATGCATGTGTATTGTGCGCAATTAATTTCAGTCACAATAAATATGTTATTTGAAAGTCTTATGTAACAATTAAAGACATGATAAGCATCTTGTTTAAAATTTATTCCCATGATATATAAGTCCTTGATTAGGGCATTTAGATAAGACATAGAAAAATATAATGAACCTCCATGACAGAACAACCAAGCATTTCGTCCCTAAATATTGATCAGTTTCGGCGATTTCATAGCCAGATAGTTCATTATTTGAATATTATTTGAGTATTCCTATTTAAATATTGCTAAGACAGTATTTTGATTGCTTATAAATCAAATTGTGTGTGTCAATTGATACATAGAAATGTCCGTGAAAAAGTAAACAAAGCCGTAACCTGATTATAACCATGCGTGTCTATTGTGCGCATTTAAGGTAGTTCGCGGTGTTGCTCGGCAAAAAAGAAAGTTTGTTAGAATGGCATGAAATTTGGAGGAATTATACCCGAAGTAGCAGCGCTTACGAAAATTATGTTCTTTTTACAGTTTGACGTCGGTAACCTAGCAACTAAACGACGTTAAAACGCCATCTAGCAGCACCAGCTATGTGAACGACACGTTGTACTTTTCCCGTTGTGGCTTTGCTATAAATTGTCATAAATTGAATATTCGAACTTTGCGGATTAGCGAATGCTGTGGTCTACCGAGTGATAATCATAAATACTTTGAATATCCATGACCGCCCGGCGTGTCGGAAATTAATCGACGTGAAAACGTCATTATGGGGACGTTTTTTCGACGTAAAATATTCAGATAAATGCAAATGTAGCTAAAACGCCGTGGTAAAGTTTTTCAAAAAATAACATTATGTAAAACATTCATTTATCTACGCATTAAGCGAACAAAATCTATACCTCTTCAGGCTACTTTTTTCAGTATTGTAACGTTTCCTGCACCACTTGAAATGAAAACACGGCGTCATTACGTCATTATTTAGGCCATTATCGGGCTTTATATTTAGTTTATTTTAAGCGCATGTTAATCTTATGTCTCCATAATAGATATTTGTAGACTTTTAACAATTCTAGTTAGGAACGTAATATACTTTTTTAAAAGCAATAAATGCTTTTGCCGAATTAAGGTCAGCACAAGTCCATGGTCTTCTTTTAGGAAGTTGTAACGTTACGTATGCAGTCATAAAAATATTAACGTCGATATGTTAGAATAATATTAAAATAACAATGTTTCTATGTTTACCCTGTTGTTTGTATTTTAAAGATTTCAACAACATTTCATTGTAATTATTTTTTTACAATCAATAAATATATAGTACGGTATTGTTCGTTACATACATTTTTCACACCATAATAAAAACTATGCTGTAAGTGATATGTATTTTACAATACATAATAATAGGTTGATATACTGAATATGACACGTTCAGTCACATTCAGCTAGTAGGGTACAAGTATCACGTGATATCTTGGTTTGGTCCATCAATGCCATGACGACTTAATGTCAGATTTATATGGTTGACATGTAAGCCTCGGCTTCGCAACATGCAGTAATAACCTCAGTGCCGGTGACAAGTTTTGTTTTTCATAAAAGATTTTTGCAACTTCACAACGACTTTATTCTCACTGAAAACCTACAATTTTTTCTCAACATCCAGGACAAACATAATAAAGTCCTCTCATGTTGGAGCATCAGAAACTGCGTAAGGCGTAACCTGTTCATTTTTTAGCAATTTTCGTACGAGACATTCCTGCGTGAGTTTACTAATTCTGGATGTTGTTATCTGTACATGGTAAGACTGTCCGCAAAACCAGAAAAAGGCGTATTTTTGAATGATGACTTTTGAGTTTAATGCAAAAATTGGTTTACTGAATTTCTACAGCCATTGACTTTTCGGCGAAATTTACACACTTCTTTGTCGAGTGACAATCCTCAGGTTTCCTGAAATTTATCTGATTTAGTTCAGTATTCGATAAATGTGACAATCAAGAAAATAAACTTTATTAGCGGTGTCAACTGAAAATAATGGTATGTATCACGCTGTAAATAAATGATCTACCAAATTTATAAAAAACATGCAGAAATCTGGTTGTCATAGCAACCAATAGAGAATCTTTAAAAATGCCTTATCTTGTCAGAAACAACAATGTCTACAACATAGATAATTGGTTTGTACATGTAGCATTATCTAGTAGACCTCTACCAGGTTTATTCAAATTATGGTCATAGGGGTAAAAATTGGTCCCGCCCCGGGGTTAACTTGATTTTACACACAATCATAAATATATGAAATCTTTTAAAATCTTTTTGTCCGAAGCATGTCCTTGAGCTAAGATATTTTGCGTGAAATATTGTCTGGCAGACACTTACCAAGTTTGTTCAAATGATGGCCCCGGGGTCAATTTTTTATTGATAATAGACTTTTCTTCTTATGAGCGATTATAGGTAAAAAGGTAAGAAGAAAGAGGATAGGTTTATAGTCAGAAATTTATATTCATATTCAACTGACGTTCACAAGATAGCCCCCCCCCCCCCACGATCACTTGGTTATAGTCGCGAGATATTTTTTTCAAACCGTAACTTTCAATTACGCGCACCCGCATTTTGTCTCTATACACTCAGTTTGAATGAAAAATACGTTACTGACATTTTTTCCGTCATTATGTGCATTACATTCGTCTCCTAACACAGTAACTGTTTGTAAATTGCACATTTGTATGAGCATTCAATCTGACCTTTTGGCGTGTACAAATATAAACAAAAACGAACATGTACATCTTCGAACATACAGTGTTTCGGATTTTTTCTCTTCACAATAATAGTTTTCGTACATCGATGTCTTCATTGTCAAGTTATAGTATAAATTAGACGATCAACCCTTAGATAAAACAACCAAATTGGATGAATATTGCTCCAATCAAACGTTGTCTTTATGTGCAAAATTATTGACGTCATTTTGGCATTGTATGGCTTTAGGAAACGTTACAATACTGAAAAAAGTAGCCTGAAGAGGTATAGATTTTTTTCGCTTAATGCGTAGATAAATGAATGTTTTACATAATGTTAATTTTTGAAAAACTTCTACCACGGCGTTTTAGCTACATTTGCATTTATCTGAATATTTTACGTCGAAAAAACGTCCACATAATGACGTTTTGACGTCGATTAATTTCCGACACGCCGGGCGGTCATGGATATTCAAAGTATTGATGATTATCCCTCGGTAGACCACAGCATTCGCTAATCCGCAAAGTTCGAATATTCAATTTATGACAATTTATAGCAAAGCTACAAGGGGAAAAGTACAACGAGTCGTTCACATAGCTGGTGCCACTAGATGGCGTTTTAACGTCGTTTAGTTGCTAGGTTACCGACGTCAAACTGTAAAAAGAACACAATTTTCGTAAGCGCTGCTACTTCGGGTATAATTCCTCCAAATTTCATGTCATTCGAACAAATTTTCTTTTTTGCCGAGCAACACCGCGAACTACCTTAAATTCTGCCAGTAAATTAAAGATGCTATCTGAAAATCATATATAGCTATTAAAGACATGAAAAGCTTGTTGTTTAAGATTTTTTCCCATTATATCAGTTCATTAAATCGGGCATTAATTAGGCAAGACATAGAAAAATGTAATGAAACCCCGCGACTTGAGAACCATGAATTTCAATCAGTATTGACGATTTTAAAGCCAGATAATTCATTATTTGTATATGAATGGAGCCAAATCCTATGTATAAGTTTTAAAATCAAATTGTGTGTGCAAACGATACATAGGAACTTCAATAATTAAGACAGTTAGTCAATAATACATTAATTAATAATCATATACAATCATACAGACTGAACTGGAATACACGCTGTCGTTTATTTTAAGTTCCGGTCAAATATTCTGGTCATTTGCGGCATCAAATCATAAGAGTTATATATAAAATCGATTGTGCATGGGTTGTTTATTTTAAATTCCGTCCAAATCAGTAAATTCATTTTTATAATCAAACACAAATGAAATTCTCACAGGTCCTTTTGTTAATTATGTCAATCTTACAAAATTCATATTTTATAATAAAAAACAATCTTGCATATTTGAGATACACTCGGGTTTGTTAACTTTAAGTTGCGATAAAATACAAATATATCCGTCGTTGTAGCGTAAAATCATATGAGTCAAATAAAATCAATTGTGCACGTGATCTTTACTTGTTGTTCCGTTCCAATCAGTTGATTAATATTCATAATCAAACACAAATGAAATACACGCTGGATTCTAATACATGTATTAATTAGGCCAATCTTACACAAGTGGGATATATGCTGCAGGTTTGCTTACATTTAGATCGGGCTAATATTCATATATCTGGCATTTTTGGCAAAATATCTGATGAGTCAATAAACAGAAATGCGCACCCGTTCTTTACATACTGTTCAGTTCAAATAAGTTGATTAATAATATAAACACAAATTAGTCAAATAAAATTTCCTAGAGCAATATTCAAATTAGACGAATACACACATAGTAATGTATACTATCCATAGTTATCATCATACACATAGTAATGTATACTATCCATAGTTATCATCATGCAAATAGTAATGTATTATATCCATTATATTTATCATCATGCAAATAAGTATGCGCGTTACATATGCACAGGTACACAAGAATCTCAAAAATGCCACGCATTTTCGCTGTATAATTTTATTGAACATTTTGATATTTTGTTTATGAAACCAATAC
Organism: Lutraria lutraria; assembly: GCA_964023205.1. NCBI lineage: Eukaryota > Metazoa > Mollusca > Bivalvia > Venerida > Mactridae > Lutraria > Lutraria lutraria. The sequence goes on from OZ026849.1 coordinate 20,954,061, forward strand.
ACACGAAGGAATACACACATATTCCGTTATATTCACTTACAAAGTATTTCTTCATTCCGACATATATATGAATTTCGATCATGTATATGAATATAGAAATGAAGTATTGTCCGTGAAATTGGTCAACAGTCCCACGTATATATATTATTCATTTTGATCTTAGATATCTACAGATGTATAGGTTATTTTCAACTAAAGCATGTAAACAAATGAAAACTTATGTCGTTCAAAACATAAGACAATTGGGGAAGATAATTTATTCCCAAATTTAGAGATATCCGTGTAAAACTATAATCAAATTGATAAATATACTTTTTTACTTCAGATCATTTTGAAAATGCCAAATGCGCTACACGCGGTTCATAAAATTCAATTCTTATTTAAGCCAATACACAATGATCAATACACACACCGTGCACGATATTCTAATATATGTTATGTACTTGATGTTAATTTCTTCATTCGCCGGAAACTTTACTTTTAAATAGAAATTAGAATTTGTCCATATGTGTCCATGTGAAACTGTACAAAGCCGCGATCAGTTTATCATGCGTGTTAATTTTGTGAAATTCATTTAAGTCTATAACTAAGGATTTTGCGTGAAAATCGTATGTATCAATTAAAGACACGTACGGTAAGTTTGTTGTTTAAAATGTATTCCCATCATATATAAGCTCATTTATTTGGGCGTTTAGTCAAACTATTTCGTTTAAAAATATAAACAAACCCTGCGACCGTCGTACTAAGCATTTACGACATAAATATATTTACCATTTTAGATGATTCAAAGCTAAATAATTCATTAAACCGAACTCATAAGTTATCCCTGAACTATGCCAACAATCCCGCTACATAAATTCGTATTGTTCTTTGATATTTACAACGTGGCGTGTTATTTTCAACCAAAGCATATTTGAAAGTTTATTTGTTCTTTGTTTTAGTATATTAACATTTGTTTAAACAGTTTAAATTTATTAATATGTTAATAATCAATTTTTAAAATCATAGCCAATCTCGATATCGGATAATCAATGATAGTTTAGTTTTATTTTGTCTTGAGATGCAAATATCGGAAATACTACCCAGTTTATGAAGTACTATGAATTAATGCCATTGATTTCCGCAAGTTATTTATGACAGCCTACTTTCTGAAAAGGCCTTTATGTTACATGTCATAGTACATGTCCATATGGTTAATTTGGTTTTTAAAACATATTTTATTCAAGAAACGTATATACAAAAGTGCCTATACAAATACATTTTATACAATGGATTTGAAAACAAGCAGGTATTGCTTGTATCAATTCCTTTCCATATGGTAAGTTTTGGCAGGGGTAGGAGAGGGGTAGGTTGCACCCCTCCATTGAATCCGCCTTTGTTCATGACCATGCTAGAATTACCTTTACATACATGTATATAATTTCTTTATAATTTCTCCACTGGCATGAGCTAATTTGTTTAATATTTCTAAAAAATTAAAATTGTATTTCAAGAATTTGATTGCAGTACTTATAGGCCATTATTGAAAAACTCTTTAACGTAAAGTTTAAGGTGCAATATGATACACAAAAATACATATTTTAACAACATTAAATAAAACACCAATCTGATAAAAATAAATGCAATTAAAATACATAAATAATAAATGTTATGCTAGCTGGTACAACTACATATTTTGGTCCATTCTTTTCCAGTCTCCATCACCATGACACAAATGAAACTGAGTTAAAACTTTATGTTGCACATGCATAATTTCTAAATGCAATACACAACATTTCAATTGCTAACTATAAAGTTTTTTTATTAGCAGTAGTAAAATGTTGACATTTGTTCCGTTATCTTTATATTAATTCCTCAACACCCAGGCCATTGATAACCCATAGTGAGTAAAAACCTGTAAAAGAAAAGTCCAGACATGCAAAATTAATTGCCAATGCACATACTATTATTCACTTTTGAAATTCAGTTTTGTATTAATTCATAGAACAAGATTTGTATATTTTCAATATCTTCTTTTCAGGTATAATACCATATGCCACTTTATAGTTTAGATTGTTCTTACAAAGTTGCAAAGACTGTTATATGTTTCTCATCTCTCTGGGTGTAAATCAGTCCTAGTACATTAATTTTACAACAAATAAAATAAAGGGGTATTCCCATATTTCGGAAGTGTATTTGGTTATGGGGGTATTTTGAAAAAAAAAACATTGACCGTTAACAATCTTTTACTCAAACTATTCATACTTTTAACACAGATTATGTAGAGGTATTCTGTAATAATCATCATCTATTTCAAAACTAATGTTTAATACTTGTTTATTTCCTCACTTTTGAATAAATCTAATTCATTTACAGAATTGCAATTTACCTATAATTATAAGGTCAGATAGCTTAATTGGATAGAGCAACCCAGGCCTGTTACATTGGCTATGGGGAGATTTGGGTTCGAATCCCGATCTGACTTTCACGGGTAGCCGTAAACATTTTCGAAATGTCAAAGTTAGTTTTACAGTTGTTTTAGGCTTACTGGGGAGCAGCTAGTATAAATTCTTCATATTCAAGCAGTATGTGCTAATTAAAAATTCTCACTGCATGTACATCTACTTGGGACTAATTAAAATCCCATTTTATTATTTTTGGCAAATGGATAAATTTCTGTTCTAGACAGTGCGGCTTGCCTCCGTTGTTAGCTGATTTGAAATCACTGTATAGCGTTGATAATAGCAGGTAGTTGTATTAATCTAAATACAACTACCTGATACTAGGTAGGAGCATAATATGATAATTTAGTTTAGTTTAGCCTAAATCTTTTAGTACAGTGTAACCTATTATTGAAACCGGAAGTTCTGTTTTGCGTTCTGTTATTTTGGAAATATTCATTTAATTTACGAGTATTTGTGATTTGCTTTCTTCTGTAAGTATTCATTAATTATTTTTCTAACGATTGAAATCAATTATCTTAGTTGACACGTTTGTTTTACATTTAAATTCCGTAATAAACGTTCTCAGATTTGACCAGCCGATTTTATTTTTAATCATGGGTAAGTCAGGTTGACTGACGCTATTAATTTAGTAGTTTTATTTACACGGTGCAGTGATTTGCAATATTTGAGGTTTCTTTATTATAAAATGTTGAGCTTAAATCATCAGTTGTGTAATGCTTGTTGTAATCTGGGACCAAAATTGGGATTTTCCATTACCTGAAACACCGGAGCTGTTTTGGGCTCTTCCGCTATGTCAGTTTGATAATGGGTCATTTCCGGTCAAAAACTAGGTCACTGGGCAAATTGCTTGTGAACACTCTAGAAGTCACCGTTTTGATTGGATGATCATGAAACCTTGTCAGAATGTTTGTCTTCATAATATCTTGAACGAGTTCGAACATGGGTCATCTTGGGTCAAAAACTAGGTCGCTAGGTTAAATCTTATGAAAAACCATGTTAACACAGTAGATTTCACAGTTATTATTGGATCTTCACCAAACTTTGTCAAATCGTTTCAAACGTTTTGCCAAGATCCAATTAAAACCATGACTCATGGTTTTAATTGGATCTTGGCAAAACCTTGTCAGATTGTTTGTCTTAATGATATTAAGGACAAGTTCAAATATGGGTCACCTAGGGTCAAAAACCAGGTCACAAGGTCAAATCTTAGGAAAACCTTATTAACACTGTAGATGTCAAATTTTGATCGTATCTTCACCAAACCTAGTCAGAATGTTTGTCTTATTTATATGTATGACAAGTTCTAACATGGGTCATCTGGGGTCAAAAACTAGGTCACTGGTTCAAAACAATGTTTTAATGAGTGAACAGTGATTGTCATGTGAGCGATATAGGGCCATCTTGGCCCTCTTGTTACAATTTAAGCCAATCAAAACTAATCTCACTACCCAATGCTTCGGTTGTTACAAAAGCTTAATTGCGCTCTTGGAACTATGTATTCAGTCTGCTGGTTAACATCTGGAGTGGTAGAATCATAGGTGTATATTGATATCTGGGACTGGTCAGTGATTTGTGTAGTTTTGATTGCAGCGTACGTCATACCATGATAGAGGGTTCTCTCCCATTTGCTTATAAATTTAGTCTTAGAGATTAAGGACTAGAGCCTCCGGATAATGGCATATGTACCATGAACAAGGTTTCTATTCCCAATGTATAGATATAACGACGTTTCTTTGTCCTATAATAGTTACAAAATGTGTATGGCATCATTATTACAAACGAAGTTTGAGAGGGGATATATTTTGATCGAGTCACTCTCAGTCTGTTGGTCGGTCAGTCCGTCCGTCTGTCTGCATAAAGTTTGTGGAGTGAACTACTTCCACATTTTTAAGCTATTGCAATGAAACTTGAAAACATACATTATGAAATACATAACAAGACACAATTTTCATGCGCTGTGATTTACTCATTGCAGAGTTATGTCCCCTTGAACATAGCTGTATAGTGTACTATTGCAGTATTAGTGTTAAAGCGGCGGCAGGGGTATTAGTCACCTCTGTGACAGCTCTAGTTCCACTTGAAATGTTTTTATTGTCATATGCTTTGATCATGCATAGTTTAAAAAAACCTCTTTACATGTGATGAATTTTAAGTAATTTATTAGATTAGATAATTAATGTGATAAAGAAAGGTTGTTTAATTTTCCAACGATTATTATCATGCCTCCAGTCCATTAGATTACCAGGATGATGCACAATAGTACAGCTTACAGGGAAAGTAAGCCATCCACTGGATCCAAATGGTCATTGAAAAGGGCTTTGAGAACCCACTGTGTTTGCTAAAGTTGTCAAGGTAGTGTATATATTACTGATTTTTTTTAATATGTTAAAACTCACATTGGAATGATTATTTTCTCATTGATTAATAAAATGTCAGTAACATTGGGGGCATATTCAATTGTTTTTGGCCTGTCTGTTTGTCTGTGTATGTGTGTGTTTTATTTTGCCTGTAAAATCAAACCTCTTTCACATTAAGTCATCAAACTTGGTACGTTGGATCCTCATGACAACTTTTAAAGGACCTGTGCATTTTTAGGTTAGTATGTCACAGGCCTAGGTCACCCTCAGGAGGCATTGTGTTTTAAAACAGATCTTATTGTATATCAGGAGTCTTTGATTCTCAATTTCTCTACCATTATTTAGTCTGTAGCATTTAAAGTGCACCAGCTAGTAATGGATATCAATGGAAATCTTTGCCACAAAAGGCAAGGTCATGCTATGTTTACTTTGGACTTTATTACCATACTAGAAAAGCAGTTGGAGAAAACTTCCTGGTGCGGATGCTTTGCGGCACATCTTTATTTTTCAATTACTGTTTAATTGCAGGTAGTAGAAACATAGGACCGTTACAGACAAGTAACATGCATCAATGGAAATGTTTGATGGGAACAGATTTGGTTACTTTTGGTTTTATTAAATTTCTAGAAATGACAGTTCGAGAGAAATTTTCTCATGTCAAGATTTTACAACAAATCAAACTTTTTATTTCTCCTTAAGTGTTGTTAGTACATGAATGCAACTTTACTGACAAGTAGTTGGCATGAACAGAAGTCTGTGGCAAGATTGACTTTGGCTTGCTGTGCTTTTATTTGACTTTATTGAAATTCTAGAAATGACCATTTCAGAGAAAATCTTTTGGAGTTCCTGAAAATATTTGATTCTCAATATCTCTACCATTATTTAGTCTGCAACATTGACAGTGCACCTGCTTGGTAGTCTTCCAGTGAGATGCCTTCACATCAAACATGGATATTGTATAACAAAAGGTTCCCTATTTCAAAACCTTGCTGAGCAAGAATACTCTGAAGGCTCCACTTTGGAGCTTTCTGGTGTATACAAAAGGATGTATCTGGTTTGGACTGGTCTGTCAAAATGCTAACGCCTACAATCATCAAACTTCATATGTATGTTCCTCATGACAACCTCAGCATTTTCAGGTAAATGGGTCAAAGGTCAAGATCATGTGGTTATTGTGTTTTAAAAAATCATAAATTTCCTTTAGGATACTACACCTACATTTCTCATGGGATTTTGAAGAAAATTTCTCATACTTGTTGTTACTATGAACCCCAGCATATATATTCTGGGTTTTGTGACTCAATCATTTTTTACGGAATTATGGCCCTTTGTTTATTTTGTTCAATTGTAATTGAGATATACTCTTGTTTGCTTCATTTGTCAAGGGATTTTGATCAAGCTTTGATGGAACTATTGTTATCAAGTTTCCTAGTGCATATAGTCAAGGTTTTATTATTCGATCAATTTTTATGGAATTATGGCCCTTTGTTTATTTTTGTGCATATGATATATATAGAGAAATACTCTTTTGTTTGCAAGTTCTTCTATGTTTCTCTAAGGAAAAACATATTGTTTGGGTTTTATGATTTAATTATATTTTGGAAATTTATGGTATATTTGTTTATTTTGTGTCCAAAATTTCTTCTATGGCACTCCTTCTACAGTTCTCAAAGGAATTTGACAAAACTTTTAAAAAATCGCATTTGTCGATTACTGTTGATTAATTAGGTTCGTAGATTGTTCTTATTAGTTATTCTTGTAACTTTAGTTCATTAGTGATGCATCATTATAGAACCAATCCAAGATGATGTATTCTAACAGTGATGTGGACTTTGGTGTCAGAGTGACTTCAGCAGCATCACAACAGTAGATAATAACAGCCATCAATGATGGCGACATTTACTGAGCTTGCAATTACACAGGTTAGTTATATAGAGAATACATGGTTGGTGCCGGAGATGGAGAAGGTTTATCCGGTGAGTGAGACAGCGTATCTTGGCGAGCTTTAGCGAGCCAAGATTCGCTTTCGCAGCGAACCGGATAAACCTTCTCCATCTCCAGCACAAACCATGTATTCGATTTATCCTGCTATTCTCATTAAGTTTAGTACAACACTACATTTTTTACTGAAATCCTTCAAATTATATATGACGTCATGTACACTAACGTCTTTTCGTTTGTGACGTCACTTATGACGTCATACGGACCTTTACATCATTTAAAATGGAAACAACGCATTTAAAGGTTTAAATAGCATTAATGCAGTTCACATAATTATGACCACAAGTATATAAATATTTTAGCTTTAACAGAGCGTTGGAATCTTAAAATGATTTGTATTTTAATCACGTGACGCACTGACGGGAGATAGATAAGTTTATCCTGCAGGGCTATCTCCTGCACCTAATGAGCGTGATAGCGGGATAAAATTATATTTGAACTCTCTTCTATGTCCATTTGTTAAATTATTCATTATGTCAAAGCTACAGATAAAATTTTCTATTATTAATCTTCACTTCCCAGATTCATATGCTAAATAGTAATGACTGCCTGCTTAATGAAAGCATCTTTCACAATGTTTAAAATTTGTCTATTCAGTTGTTACCTGACATACAATAACTTATATGTTTTTAGATCTTTTGATGTTTGACCTCTTATAAATGAAAGAAATTATACATGTACATGTGTCTTTAGTTGGTTGTTGATTTAGGCATGCTTTTCACTGTTAGTAGAGTAAAGCTTCAATATCATTGTCTGATGTATGATAAATTTTGCTCTCATTATGTTACAATAAATGCATATTTCAGACTATCCATGATTTTAATTCATTAATTTTCTATTATCTGGAGCTCCATGACATGCAGCTTAAAGACAGTCAACCTTCATTCCTTTTTTTATTTGAAGATGATAAACTACTAAGTAAATTGTTGTGAGACATTCTGTGTAGTATATTTATCTGGTAGGCATACTTATAATTTGAAATCTCATGTATCAAAAGAAATTGAAAGTATTAAACATTTGTAATTATTATTGTGCAGGTGGCTGCAAAAAGAAAGTGAGTTGGTGGTGTACATGTGTCCTATGTGTGTTGGGAAAACATCTGTTCTGACATGCAAAGATGTAATTGAAATGCAGAAGTCAGATAACAGTCTGATGAAGAGCATTGTCTTGCAACAATGTCATTGTACTGTTGTGAGAATAGTCTCAACATTGATGAGTATGAGGACAAGTTTGATCTTATCACATTGTTGTCATACAAGTAGCCAGTTCAATTCAGTGCATGTCTTGCAAATATGAAAGTCTTGAACATTGCTACAAACATTTTTTAACTAAGTGAATTGAAATGATTGCACTTTCCTAATTTTGATTGCTTTGTAGAACTGGAATTTTAGTGAACTTTATTAAGATCTTAAGTTTTCATGTTTGGTATGTAGCATTATTAATAGTTCCCTCACAAGATTGCATAAATATGCAATTGGAGTAAAAAATTACCTGCCCTTTGGGTAACATAGAAGTAAATAGGAAAATTTTAAATGACTTATCCTATACTGCTGGTCCAAATTTTCCAGTACTTTCATGACAATCTTGTTTTATAATTCTTTGGTGTTTTTTTGTATTTCATACTTTTTTGTAACTTACATTTTTTATCCTAAGAGTCAGTATATATTAAAGTATACATTATAAAACTGTTTCCGTGATTGTAAACAAGAATTTCAATTTTTTAATTTATAAGACATTAAATCATTGTAGATGTACTTCAAGACATTTTGACATATATTTGTCTTTTATGGCTTAATCCAAAACATACTCTTCATGGAAATCATTGAACATGCCAAGTCACATTTACCAATTGTTTGTCTATTTGATGTATATAACTTTTCAGCTTCATTTTTTTTAATTGGGCATCTATATGATCAGTTAAGAACTCTTGCCATACGAGGGATGTTTGGTAAGGAATATGTATTGTGTAATATTTTAAAAATAACCGACTTTATTGATCAATAAGATTTTCCATACCCTTGAGGTATTTCCCAAGGTTAGATATACATAACTGCAGTCTGTGAATACATTTCTGAAATGTGTCACTGATGGCTTATTTTGGCATTTTCAGCAATGATTGACAACTATGGCGGATCCGTGGAAGTGAACAATTTCCTCTCTACTTCAAATATACCAATACTTGTATATGCAAATTTAAAGAAAATAAAAAGGAGAGATCTCATTGATAAACATCGCAAAAAGTCTGCTGCTGTTGCAGCAAGAGATACTTTTGAGCAGAAGATGAGGTACAATAAATTTTACAATATAATGTTGACGTGCATAACTTACATACTGGCAGCATAAAAGGTTTTTTTGTTGTTTTGCTAATGCTAAGTTATACATTTACTTGTTTATGAAAGAAATCAGATGTTATTGTATTTTGATCGTAAAATTATAGCGACTTGTATTTTGTATGGCTGATTTTTCCCCTGATGAAATGTACAGTACACCAAATGTTAATAATTTAATATTTTCACCAGTGATACTGCAATGATGGAAAGCAATGAAGCTGAGCAACAAATGGAAAATATTATAGATGATTTGGGTGTTTGTGCTTTGTCTGATGCTTAATTCTCATATATAGTAAATACATTTAAATCAGTCCTTATAGCTTTAAAAACAGTACTCATTTATAGATGTACCAAAAGACTTACAGCTGTAGTGGTATTTTGCTACTGACAGTTCCAAGCTTGTACTTCCATTTTCACCCTTAAAATATAAGGGTCTGCTCTGTCCCTTATTTTTTTAATGTTCTACATGTACATGTATTGATCTTATCTGCAAATGTCTGTGCTTCAGGGAAGCTGTGTGTTTTGTGTAACATATCCTGCTGGATTTTTTACATGTATAATTTATGCAGTAAGCATTTTTTTTATTTATTCAAGTTTAATATTTATTATTGTGGGACTGTATTAGAATTGGAATACTCACGTTAACAAGTATGTAATTAAGTTAAAAACAATTTTCTGATAGGTCCTAGAGCAAGAGAAATCTATGTCTGAAGATGGTAATAGTTAGACTGACAGTGGAGATGACACCCCTACTAAACATTCTTAAAAGTCATTGTCATGATCTGAAAGGTAATATTTTGTAAGTGAAATTTTGCACCTGATAACTGACCTCCATGTACATTTAATAATATTCATGAGTAACTATAATCAGTGTAACATTTAATTATCAGATACATGTATTTTGTTGAATAGTAGACTAAATTACTGTAGTCATGTTGAACAGGGAATTGTTATAAATGAACACGTTTTTATTGTTTACCTACCTAAAAACGGTTCATAAAAATGTAAGTTTCAATAATGTTATAGTATTTACTGTTCTGTATCAGTATACATGTACATGTATTTCAGAAATGGGACATTCTGCTGAGGTCGATGTTGAACAGCTGCCAAACGATATTCCACGTGGAAATTTCAAACCTGTCACTCTGTATGGAGAACCCTCATCAATATTTTTTGATTGGAAACAACTGATTTCAGTAAGTCAATATCTGTTTCTTCAAGCTTAGTTATGGCATGGAGATCTCAAAGCATACATGTATAAAATATGCCATAAAAGATTGCATTTTATAGCATTTGTATAAAACTTCCCCCATTCATTACAGACTTATGTTTGTTCAAGTCATTGTTGCTTACCTATTATTTGTATAAATTATAATGAATTCATATATTAAACTTTGTCAAAAAGCTTAGATTTGTATGTATAAATAAGTTTGTTCAAGTTATTCTTATTCTAAATTCTTGCTATTTTGATTGACAGTTTGTGATGGGAATGTTCCACATATTACTCAGACTGCAGCCATAGAGCTTAAATGTAACCAACCTTCAACAAGTATGTCTTGCCAAAACAACCAATAGCAGATACTGCCTGGCTAATTACTGGAATTTCGGTCACCAGCAGTAATGTCATGACTGTCGAAGGAAGTCCAGTGAAATATGTTTCAATAAAAACTTCGCTTAATGATTTCTGTCTTTGGCTACAAAAATTTTCAAATGTGTTGATGATTTCTGACAGTGGATGTAGATTTGATTTTCCTGTTTTAATTTGTGCAATGAACAGTGTCAATATGCAGGAATGGTTTTTCAGAAGTGTGTCAGATTTGTTGATTCAATGGCTGTGTTCAGAAAACAGTATCCTGGGAGAACCACTTAAAAGCAGGCAGATCTTGTACATGATATCCTTGGTACAAGTTATGGAGCACATGATGCTATTGAAGATGTAAGGGCTCTATGTTGTCTTATAGCGCATACAATAAAATCTAAAACTTTGGAACCTTTTAGTTTTCAGCCCAAAGCTGCTTGCTACAATCATATATTTAATAGAGAGAAGTCCAATAATTTGCCATCTTTGAATGTACTTGTGTCAAATGAAATTTGTAAATAAAACACAGCTGAAAATATTGCTGGATCAGGACTAAATCTAAAATATCTGCGAATCATATTCAATCGAGATGAAGAAGATGGACTAATCAACACTTTTATAGCCAAAAAACAGTGAAGGACAACCTTGTGTCATATCTGCAAAGCAAGTTTTAGATACTATTATTCTTAAACTTGGTGAATTCTTTGGCAAGAACTGATCATTAATGTCTGGATTGTCATAATACAATATATATACATTCATTTATTTATCTATCTCCCACAATAAAGTTTGTGTATACATTTTTGTATATAACCTTGTTTGTCCATTTATGTAAGTGCAACTCCCCCTTAACCATTGACTCAATTTCATTGAAACTTTGTATAGATGTTACTTATCCCCTGAAGATGTGCATGCAGCAAAATAATTCAGGTCCAACTTTTCAAAGGGGAGATAATTTAAACTTGTACTTAGAATTTGCAGTATGGTATGGTAATTTAGGCTTTTTGGTTATTGTCGTTGTTCTTGTTTTTCTCCATATAGTATAATAATTCCTACCTTTAAAGTGTTTTTCTTGTTATTGACATGAAAAGATATTGATTAAAGTCGATGTTTCTTATTATTGCCATGTTTCTGCAGCCAAAATCTGTCATAAAGTAAATATAAGACAAAAGGACTATTTCAGCCATTTATTTATTTTTATATATTTAACCCTTACAACATAAGAATCTCATTTCAAAGAAAATAGATGGTAAACCTTCTCAGTTTTTTTACATTTCATCCCTCAATATTAGTAGATAATTTCAGGCATATAATTACACATGTGCCCTATACTAGTATGTAGCATAATAACTTGTTGAATTATTGATACTTGATGATTTTCTATGAAAGTACCGATGAAACGAGTTAAACGATTGGCTGAATTATAAATAGATATAAATAGTGATAATGGAAATTCCGACTTTTGAAAATAGAAACTGGTATAGGCCGTCATCAGATCTTGCCGTAAGGAAGATCGAATACTTTAGTCAGATTGTTTCAATGTATAAAATCATCGCAAGATTGTGCTATTTAAATGTTCTCGAAGTGGTTCAGAAGGGACCTATATCTGGAATCAATCTTCAATTGTCGTTCCTTTACAATAATATAATTTTACCTCTGTCAACTTCAATGCTAAGATTCTTGGCAAAGAACACTTTGATTTGATTTTTTCATATATTTTATAATTATTTGTTAGATGTCAAAATGAAATATATATGTCATGATATTGTTTAGAACAACGCTTCAGGTTGCTCCGAGTCCATTATAAGCTGTTCCATTGGGGAGCCTTGTAACTCTACTGTGGAGTAATATTGAAGTAAAAAATACAAAACGCAGATAAAAGAATAAAGCGATACGAGACTCGTATGTCAGTTTCCTATCATTTAGTTTAAGTATGCGATTATTTTCAGATAAACAAAACAATTTATTTTAGTTTCTTTCCGAGGTGTTGTCACCATTTTGAAATAATGTGGCTAAGCCGCACTGCTTTTTAGACGTTTACGGATGTTACTGTGAGCCTAGTGGGTACAACAACTCTGGGTAGAGATTGATATCTGATCTCATTTGGTCGTTCCTTTCTTGAGAAGTCATTCATGCAAACCAATATTTAGTATTTTGTATGGAGGAAAAAATATGACGTATTGTTTACATTTAACGTTTGCTGAGTATTTGGAAAGTGTCGAAAATGGTGAGAACTGAGTACATATCATTGACGTCACACAAGTTGAATACATTTTGATATTTTTGCAAAGTTATCAGTATTTGTCATATATGTTTGCTATCCAACCAGTTACCAAGATAACTCATGGAAAATTTACAGCAATCTCCATAACACTGACAAAGTCATTTAGTGAACAATTTAGCTTGAAATGTAAAATTTTCATTCAAGATTACTTGTGTTTTAATATGTCATTGATTCTGTTTTATTTTGACCATTTTATAATTCTGTAATACAGATTTGTAATTATCAAAGGATGACAATTTACTGTTACTGAAGCTTATTGTGACTTTGAAATATGAAATTTAAATGTTATTCTCTGTTGCACAGTATTTCTTTTTGCAGTTAATTTGCTCCAATTTAATAGCAGTATCATATCATTATGTTTGGTAAGGATTTTATTAACCAGGTTTTCATAAAGTGAAACCCGGTTATTAGAATGTTGTATATGGCAGAGGGCGGGCGAGTGTCAAACAGATGGTGTTCCGGTCAATAACTTAAGTGAGTATTGACCAATCTTGACTAAACTTGGTATGAAAGATCCTTGAATGAAAACCGAGCTTGGAATTGTATTTGGGGTCAGTCGGGTCAAGGACACTGTTACTAAAAATAGAAAATCAGTGTCCAGTCAATAACTTAAGTTTGGAATGACTAATATTGACTTAACTAGGTATTTAGCATCCTTGCATGAAAGCTTTAGGGTCAGTTGGGTCAAGGTCACTGTTACTAAAAATAAAAATCTGTCTCCCGTGAATAACTTAATTCAGTATTAAGATATTGCGTTGTTATTTCTCTGATAGGTTGTGGAACCAGCTTCTAAGTGGAAGCGCATGCAGATATGCAAGACTTAGAAACGGGACTTTAGCAGTGATACAAAGCAACAGTACTGTGTTCTGGTATTATTCAATGGGGAACATAGCAGCCATCTGACCGGCAAGGTCAAGAAATTATCTTTTGAACTTGACACGTTCCTGTAATTGCTGTCATTGCTCTATTTAGCTTGTTTACATTCCAGCACCTTCATTTCTTCACCGATCCTAATCATATTTACAATAAATGTGTATGATCTTAAGGTCTTGAACAAGTTTAGTTATGGGTGAAATCGGACCACGATTTTGAGAGTTATGGGCCCTTGGCATAGAAAAACAGTCTAGCGCCTTCAATTCTTCACCAATCCTGAACATATTTACAGTAAATGTCTATAACCTAAGGTTTTTGATGAGTTTGATTATGGGTGGAGTTGAACTAGGATTTGTAGAGTTATGGGCCCTCGACTTACTAAAAATTGCTACATTTTAACTTGTTTACAGTATTATAGCACCTTCATTTCTTCACTAATCATAATCATATTTACGCAGAATGTACATTGCCCGGCATCCAGTATTTATGCAAATTAGAGTTGGCTTTGATCAAAATCTACGTAGAAATGTTATACCAGATGAAAACTATATTACTTTGTTTTAATCATAGTGTCTAAATATATGTTCTCAGGTGAGCAATATATATCTTATATATATATGTATTATTCTTATGCTACAGGTACCACAATCCCAGCAAACACTTGACGTTGTAATAACGTTGTACAGACGTTGTACCCTGACGTTGGATGACCGTTGAATTTAGGTTGTAAATGAAAGTTTTTTAGACGTCATTTTCCGACGTCGGTACAACGTCGTGTATACAACCAAAATCCAACGTGTATACAACCAAAATCCAACCTGTATTCAACCAAAATCCAACATGTATACAACCTAAATCCAACGTGTATACAACCTAAATCCAACCTGTATACAACCACAATCCAACGTGTATACAACCTAAATCCAACCTGTATACAACCACAATCCAACGTGTATACAACAAAAATCCAACCTGTATACAACCACAATCCAACATGTATATATACTGGTAGTTATACACGCCTGTAAGTAAGGTGATTATATCAACAAAACTCAGGGATTTTCAAACAAAGAATATATAATGACGCCAGTTACTAATCCTAAATAATTAGTTCTTCATGAGGATTCTGAACACTATTCAAAATATTAAAAATAATATCGCTCAATAATTATCAGAAAGTTCACTTTTAATCTCACTATACAACATAATCTATATCGATTAAAATGTCAAACAAAAAACAAATGTTTAAAATTTAGAATATATCTGAAATTTATTCTTGCAAATTATTACATACACAGACACACATACCGTACATATATAAACACACAGTAGATGATTTTTTAGTGATCATGAACACTTAACAGTTCGTCTAAATGACATATACAAAACAGTTAAGGACTAATAAATTAATCCCTCTGAATTTCCTGTCTGTCTATCTGGAGCCTACTTCAGCGGACAGGCCTGGCTGGCATCCAGTTCAGTTTCCTTTGGCATAGACTTCATAGTACTTGCTGAAATAGTAAAATTGCAAGCATATTCAGTCAGTGGATATTTTCAGCAGTCAATTAATATATTCAAGCTAGTCATTTTTACTATTTAAAAGATTTATATACAGTATTTTGTGTTTCTTTTATCAATCTGCCATGATAAATACATATATTTTCTAAAGACTGGATTATACCAAGTAACAAAATCAAAGAGAAAAATACACAAGCTCACAGAAAACTGAACATGCAGAATTTATTCTAACATTATATAAATGTATATAACTTATAATATTCAATATAGGAAAATGCAATCTCAAACATTATTATTTAGCCTAGCATTTTGCTATGAGAAAGCCCAGCTGTTTTACTAAATCAGTGTTTGTATGATATATATGTTGTAGTACTCATACATAATTTTATAACCATGACTGAATTAATTACAGATTATTCTGAAATAAAGAATAATAAATTTACCCTGGACAACGCCAAACAAGCTTGACCTGTAGACTTCCATCGTTCCCAGTCATGTTAAATTTGGACATCAATCTGTGAACAGTTATGATAAACTATAAGTTAGAGCAAATATTGATAATGTATTACTTATCCAAAAATTCTGTAACTTGACACATGAACATTGAAAATAAAACTATAATATTTATATGAATTCATTGTGGTATCAACTAGTGATCATAACTCAAAAACATGCTAAGCATAATAAATCCAAACATACTTCTACTCAAGTCTGAAGCATACAAGTTCCCCACACGAAACTAACAATTAACATAACATTATCTCCCTCAAATTTAAGTTTCATTAACACATTTCCTACATGCATGAAGAACATTTGACATGAGGACTCATCAATCAATTCGGGCACTGGCCAGTGTTGGCAGATGTCAGTAATAAAACCTTCTCTGGAATAGTTTCAAATTAATTTCATGCTGTTTTTCATGCTCGATTTTGTGTGAAATAATGGACATTAAGACTATGTAACTGATACCAGAACGATGTTGTGTAGTTGTTTTACACAACAGATAGTTTTAAATGTAAAATGCCACAAAGCCTGTGTCCACATCAAAACTGTGAAATTATCCCATTCTTTAAAAATGCATTTGAGTAGTGCATTCTATAAGAAAACTGTAAAGCAATCAACACAACAATGGGCGCAATAATTACACATTTTCTCTTAATTTCACCAGTTTTCAACTGTACATATGGTCAGTTGTTTTACCAAATTTTTAAAGTGTGACGAAGGTCAGTGTACACATCTTAACTCTATGATGATCGCACTTTTAAATAAGAAATACATTTGAATTCATTTCTTCAAGCGAACTTTAATGCGACCAACATAATATCGGGTACAATTAGTTATAAAATTGATTGTTACTTGTTTGATTTAAAATACAAGTTTGCTTAATTTCCGAATACATGCATGTATACACGCACATCTTTCTACTGACATTCTTAATACTTATCAAGATTAAATCACACTTCAAATTAAATAAAAAATTCCACTTACCTTAAAATCCGAATTTGACAGATCTTTTGCATCTTATCCCGAATTCGAAGTTCTTCTCTTGGGACCGTTGAACACTATTCAATATAACCGTTGCTGATAGTTTTGAATAATTAGATCTATCCATTTTCATGAAAATTAAACAACTGAATCCATTTATTTTGAAGGTTTTATGAAGAATATTTTAAAATTATTGTCGACAAACGTTTCTTTTTTTCAAATAGTGTAGAAAAACATATTATCGTAAAATTCGAAAATAACAGGATCCTCGAAGCGACGCCTATCGGTGACATGAAACAATTTAAGGGGAGTAAACATGTCTGAGTATTTTGCTATTTTTAACTCACACCTAACCTAATAAATATACGTAAGAACAAGGTTAATGTTTTTTTGTCGTTGTTTTCTCATGATAATATTCATTTTTTGTTATGATTTCAACAAAATCATTATCTGACCATAATCCAGCGTCATGCAGACGTCTTATTGAGACGTTGTATAGACGTCGTGATTCTAACGTTGAATCAACGTTGGATTTAGGTCGCCGACGTCGCGACTTAAATACAACGCATATACAACGTTGATACAACGTCGGGTGTTTGCTGGGATGTAAACTATGTAACATTTTAAACTGCTTTCTTAATCATTTAATTTTGAAAAGCTGTAACAGTAAGAAACATATTTTGGCCCTTTTTGTACGGTTTAGAAAATATTAAACTAAGAAAATTACTTGGTGCTGAAAAGCAACTGGTACTGACAGAAATTTATTTATGTTTCAATGTATTGAAACATATTGTGTTCTCATTTTACGCTGAAACTTGTTATAAAAATGGATATCCAGAATGATGTATAGCTTCACAATGTAATCTTTCAGCTTGGGTTCATTCCTGGATTCCTCCAAAATCGCTAAATTTATGTACAGTGTTCTTGCCATTTAAATAAAATTTCCCTTCAATTCTTGTATATGTTTCTCATTACTTTTTTATATGATCTCAAATATGTGCATTACTATTTTGTCCTTATGAACTGGGATAACCTGCTTTGGTACTTGCAACTATCTGGTTATACCAATAGATTGGACCCCAAAATTATCCAAGACATTAAAGATCTGGCACATGAAGGGGTTGCAAATGTGACAGAGGTTCAGAGACGCTGTCACCAGATGTCAGAGGGCATCTCAACAGACAGGACAGACAGGCGTTATTTTCCGCTGAGGAAAGATGTGTATACATTTGTAATCACATATACAATGCTAGGGTTGATACCAAGTAAGTACTTAGTGATATTCATTTCTGTATAAAACACACATAGTGAGAGACAGCACCTACAAAAATAGATATTTCAGATAAAAATTCTATAAGGCGATTTTCAACATTTTTAATGAAACAAATTCATACCAATGTTTTCCTTACATAAATTTAGACATGCTCAGACAGATGATGATAATGCTGAGTGTGTATGTACTTGCATTTCAACTAATGAAACACTCATAATGCTGTATTTAATTTTTTTGGTGATCAGTACTTGTACGGCGTCATGGCCAGGTCAAATCACAGGAAAACCTTGATATCAGCAGACCTCATGACTCATGATTGTCATGTGAGCGATATATGGCCGTTTACTTTTTCAGGCTTAAAGAAGCTTAATGAGTATGATTTTATTGGCTGTTTGTAGTTGGGCTGCTAGGCTATTGTGTTATGTACAATGTCATTCTGAGTTGATTTGTATTTTGCTTGTCCAATTGTTGCTTTGTTTAGGTCAAACAGAGAAGATCAATTGGCTCTTGGAGAGTTAGTTGACAGATGGCAGGAAGAATCTTATGGAGCCAAGTTTTTTTTTTGACCTATGTAAGTCTATATAAATATCAGTATAATATGATATTTATTTTATTAATACCAAACAAAACAATAATTGAGAAAGGCAAGAATTCAACAAACATGCTCACAATTATACAGTTCTTTTATGCCCCTTTTTGACTTAGATTTTTTGTTAAAGTACATGTATGTAAAATAGTACACTATCTTGATGACTTTCAAAGATATTCAACTAAAACTTTGAATACTTCCTTATACTTGTCCCCAACAAGTCACATCTGTAAGACAAGCAGCATAACTCTCATGTTTTAGAGTTATGCCCCTTTTTCACTTAGATATTTCTTCTCTATCAAGCATTTTATTAAACTGTGAAGACTTACAAAAGTCGAGCGTGCTGTCTTCAGACAGCTCTTGTGATTAATGATGATACTTAACAATAATTGACATTTCCATACATGTTCTATGAACGTATCTGTAACTCCTGGAGATGACGGTAATCGAGTAATGGCTTTACTGGTATTTAACCATCAGCGCCATTCCATTTATAGCTTTATGTGACAGTAAATTACCAGTATTTTTCATTATAATTAAAAGGTTATTTTGATGAGGAAAATGACAGAAAAGGGTAAGGCTTTTTTTCAAAAATCAAAATCCACGAATTTACATCCCCAAGAAATAACCATTTTAGTAAAAACCACGAAAATTGAGCCCAAGGAAAATAAATGAAATGAACATTGTATAATAGTATAAAAATATCACGATACAGAGTGGAACTGTACCAGTACATATTGCATTTTGAACATATTATCGCACATCACTTATTAAATGTCTTGAACTTTACAGTTCAGAAAGTGAACAACTTTTGATTGTCCACCAGTCAGCTTTCCAGAAGAAATTGCTGAACAAGTATGGTAAAGAGATCTGTCTTCTAGATTCTACCTACAATACTACCAAATATGCTATCCCACTGTCATTTATATGTGTAAACACTAATGAAGGGTATCAAGTTACACTTTCATTGTTTCCAAAGAGACCACAGCAAATATTGAAGAAGCATTGAAGATGGTTTTTCTGTGGAATAAACACTGGAAACCTGAGTACTGGATCACAGACTTTGATCAAAGGGAAATTACAGCCTTGGAACGAGTATTTTCTGTTAAAGTGGTTGAAGATGTTTTGTCTTGAATATATCTAATTTGGTTTAAAAAAAATATGTGCCAGTACATCATTTGTATAACAAATACTTGAAACTTGAATGATACCGATACAAGTGCTGGCAATTTAATATAGAAAATAAAAGAAAACATTTTGTCATCAAGGTCTCACAAGAAATCTGACCCACTTCCTGTTGTCAGTTTGCTGCTGTCAACAATTTGTTTACACTATGATCACAGCTATGATCATAGATATAGTATACATAAAATATCAGGTAAAAGTTAGTTTTATGATTTCCTAAAAGTCTGATTTACAAAATATACAGAATTGCAGTTTACCTATAATTACTCAGTTGGATAGAGCTACCCTGGCAAGTAAATGGCTATGGGGGAGATTCGGGTTTGAATCCTGATCTGACTTTTTTTCCAATTTGCATGTGAACTTAGTAAAGTATACCTGCATTACAGTTGTAGTTTGTTTGGGGCTTACAGGGGAGCAGTGTTATAGCTTCAAATTTGAGTAGTGCTAACCTAAAATTCTAGCTACATATGTACATCTACTTTAAGTTGAGAATAATTAAAGTCACATTTTCTTATTTTGACAAATGGATCATAAATCCACACCCTAGGCAGTGCGTTATTTCATAATATTACTTTTTGGCATTGCATTAAAACAAAACAAAAACTAATGCACCATTGTGTATTTATCTTAGTAGCTGTTGATTGGTGTTTTCTATCTAAGCTGTCAATATCTGAATCTAACATAATTATGCAAAATATAAATGCTTATTTTTTTCCTACAGAAAATTAAGAGTGAATGGAAATATATACATGTATATCTTTGCAGATACTCGAGTCATGTTGTATGCTTTCCAGGTTGAACAGTGTTGGTAAAGATGGCTCGGAGCAAAAAAGAATAATGTTAATGAAGATAAGGACCTCATATTAAAACAGTATGAAATTGAATTACTATGTAATGTACTAGTCTCTGTCCTGTTCGTTGTGAGAGTACTTTATTATTGGGGAAATATATAACACAATCATGATTTTCTATTTTATTAATTTCCGATGTTGTTCGGTCTAAATTCAAACTAAAACTCTTCCAAAATTGTTCCAAGCATGCACATATATAAAAGTACAAGGAATCAAGTTAGACTAAGTCAGAGAAGTTCAAAGCATTCAAAAATAAACAACTTGTCAATCAAATTAATGATAGGAATCCCTAAGGTAATTCAATCTGGTTGGTACAGGAAGTCCATGCCACACCAAGAGCAATATCCAAGATGTATAATAATTCAAATAAATAACTCAATGCCTTGATCTAACTATTTTGAAGTATCAATTACAAATGACATATTAAAGCAATATCTTAAGAATTGAATTATTGTAAAACCTACTAACTAATAATATATATAAGTATATGTATGCAACGCATATACATAACAACTACATGAATGATAATAAATTTGGCTTCTCTTTCTTTGCTGAAAGTATTATGCATTGTGTTCCAATGTAATTGAAAGATAAATATTCCATAAGACTGCATCTGCATTGTATTTTTTGATTCGTGACATTTTTTGGCGCATAATGTTTTTAAATTTGTGCTATTTTAAAGTACAGTGTGGCTTCTTTCGGTTATAAGAGTATTATTTGTAGATAAAGCTATAGATTGTGTTACTTTTCAACCCCTATTATGCTATACAGAATAATCTGTGAAATATTTCAGCTTCAGTAAGAATTTAAGCATTATGAACTGGACACTGCAGACCTCAAGTACATTTGTATTATGTGGATACAAACTAGTTTCAGAAGTTTTATGGATTGGTTTATTTTAATGTAACTTGTACCAAAAAAACAGTAGTTAGTCGAATTTCATTGACTTTATGTGTATCAGCATTATAGTTCAAGGGGTTTCAAGACAGTTGACTTTGTGTCAAACTGGTCATTCTTTCTGTTAGTGAGCATATTCAGTTATGTTCATTGACTAAGTTACTTTTTTTGATACAAGAATGATCTCCCTAGTTAGTGATCTCGATTTCGTTTGTTGTATATGTGTTTTCTAACTGTGACAAACTACCATCATTATGAACATGGACTTGGATGACATTTTGCTTGTTGCTAATCAATGTTTGCAAAGCTTGATACAGCACAAGTTATTATCAAAATCATTTCAATTTAGGGTGCGTGCTACAGCGCAAAGTTCTTCAGAGTTTAAGTCTACCATGAGGAAGTTGCCAAACTGAAAGCAATGGATGCATTTAAAAATCCATGTTCAGAAATTGGTTAGAACGGCATTGGTTACCAGAATGTAAGGTAGAAATAATATATTTGTAAAATGTGCAGAAGTTCATTTTTGAGGCCGAATTTGATAATATGTACAAACTATAATACTATATTCCTTTTCCGACAATGGTTTTAAACTTGTGTACACATATCAGTACACATAGTGTAAGTCACTAATACTTTGTGTTGTTCTTTCAGAGATGGGTCCAGTGTTATAGAGAGACATTGTTCAATGTTGCTATCAACACAACTAACAGTGTTGAAAGGCAACACTGACTTCTTAAAGAGAATTATCTGAAAGAACATGGGTTTGGTGGAACATTGACATCATTAATTACTGTCTTGGTGAAAAAGTTTCATTCTGCAATGAAAGAAAAGTGAGTGTTATTTTGTCTAGCTTGGTTGTAGATAATAAAACACAGGCAAGTAGTATTGAATTATCTTAACTATGTGCTTGTTCTCCTAACATCATCATTGAATTCAGTCAAGGTGTGAGCATTGTCAAGAACATTTCTATACTAATTAGTTTGTTGCACTACATGTATGTTTAGAATGACCAATGTATAGTTTAATTACTTATAGGGATGTTAAAACATTCAGTAAAGAGAAAATCTGGAAACTTACAATATCAACCATGCAAAACCTTGCTGTCTTTGATAATCCATATTGGAAGATACAGACTGGGAATTTTTATTATTTTGTTTATACTGAATTTTACATCACTTTTTAACAGTCAGAGTCATATGGGGCAGACAGTTCACCTAAGCATCGCTCCTTGGAGGAACCAGTACTAGGTTCCCGTCCTTCGTAAGAAATTCGCTACTCTCTCACATACAGAGACATGATCAGTTGTGTGGCTCGAAACCATGACCCTATATCAGTGGGGATTTTTTAATATCCCAGGCAATTCATTAAAAGCCTGTGGCTATCTGGCTATAATTGAAGTCACACACTGAGATGATTGCTGATAATACCACACTAACAGCAATTGAAGAATCATATTAAGAAGTAGCCCAAATTATTTTTCGAAATAGTTTACATTATAATTTCTTAAGGTCTTGGGACGAAGTCGTGAAGCGTGATCGTGAAACCCTGAACATGGACTCTACTAACCCACTGAATCGCCAGGCATGGAGAGGAAGACTTCGCTCTCGACAGACAGACAGGCCACACCCTCGTCATGAGGATTAATCCATGGCCTGTAGAATCAAAACTGGATGATGATGATGAATGATGATGAAGGTACATAAGGAGTAATGTTATGTCTGTCGAGGAATCTGGAAGATATTCTGCTCACTTGCCAGACTTCTTGAAAGGCAAGCCAAAACCTTTCATCACCCATTGTGTAAAGAGGATGCCACCCTATGTCCAGCATATAGTGGAAGATGAAATTAAGAAAACACCTAACGCTGACTTTGTTCAATTCACTGTTTCATCATACTTGATAGATTATGAATATGGAATACCAACATGTACATGTCCTGACTTTAATAAACACAATTGGCCTTGTAAACACATTATCACAATTTTTCAACATTTCCCAGGGCATGGATGGGACAGTATCAACCCAGTATACACTCGTGAACCATGTTTTAACATTGATAAGGATGTTTTGATGTACGCCTCTTCTGTGGATGTTGAATGTACCCCATCTGTGGATGTTGAATGTACCCTATCTGTAGATGTTGAATGTACCCCATCTGTGAATGTTGAATGTACCCATCTGTGGATGTTGAATGTACCCCTTCTGTGGATGTTGAATGTACTCCTTCTGTGGATGTTGTATGTACCCCATCTGTGAATGTTGAATGTACCCCTTCTGTGGATGTTGAATGTACCCCTTCTGTGAATGTTGAATGTACCCCATCTGTGAATGTTGAATGTACCCGTCTATGGATGTTGAATGTACCCCATCTGTGAATGTTGAATGTACCCTTTCTGTGAATGTTGAATGTACCCCATCTGTGAATGTTGAATGTACCCCATCTGTGAATGTTGAATGTACCCCATCTGTGGATGTTGAATGTACCCCATCTGTGAATGTTGAATGTACCCTTTCTGTGAATGTTGAATGTACCCCATCTGTGAATGTTGAATGTACCCGTCTATGGATGTTGAATGTACCCCATCTGTGAATGTTGAATGTACCCCATCTGTGAATGTTGAATGTACCCCATCTGTGAATGTTGAATGTACCCCATCTGTGAATGTTGAATGTACCCCATCTGTGAATGTTGAATGTACCCGTCTATGGATGTTGAATGTACCCCATCTGTGAATGTTGAATGTACCCTTTCTGTGAATGTTGAATGTACCCCATCTGTGAATGTTGAATGTACCCCATCTGTGAATGTTGAATGTACCCGTCTATGGATGTTGAATGTACCCCATCTGTGAATGTTGAATGTACCCTTTCTGTGAATGTTGAATGTACCCCATCTGTGAATGTTGAATGTACCCCTTTTGTGAATGTTGAATGTACCCCTTTTTTGGATGTTGAATGTACCCCATCTGTGAATGTTGAATGTACCCCTTTTGTGAATTTTGAATGTACCCCTTCTGTGAATGTTGAATGTACCCCATCTGTGGATGTTGAATGTACCCCATCTGTGAATGTTGAATGTACCCTTTCTGTGAATGTTGAATGTACCCCATCTGTGAATGTTGAATGTACCCGTCTATGGATGTTGAATGTACCCCATCTGTGAATGTTGAATGTACCCCATCTGTGAATGTTGAATGTACCCCATCTGTGAATGTTGAATGTACCCCATCTGTGAATGTTGAATGTACCCCATCTGTGAATGTTGAATGTACCCGTCTATGGATGTTGAATGTACCCCATCTGTGAATGTTGAATGTACCCTTTCTGTGAATGTTGAATGTACCCCATCTGTGAATGTTGAATGTACCCCATCTGTGAATGTTGAATGTACCCGTCTATGGATGTTGAATGTAACCCATCTGTGAATGTTGAATGTACCCTTTCTGTGAATGTTGAATGTACCCCATCTGTGAATGTTGAATGTACCCCTTTTGTGAATGTTGAATGTACCCCTTTTTTGGATGTTGAATGTACCCCATCTGTGAATGTTGAATGTACCCCTTTTGTGAATTTTGAATGTACCCCTTCTGTGAATGTTGAATGTACCCCTTTTGTGGATGTAGAATGTACCCCATCTGTTGATGTTGAATGTACCCCATCTGTAAATGTTGAATGTACCCCTTTTGTGAATGTTGAATGTACCCCTTTTGTGGATGTAGAATGTACCCCTTTTGTGGATGTAGAATGTACTGTTTTGAAAAATCCAGTCACAGAGAAGATACAGACACAGAAAGAGAATGCTATTGATGAATCTATCTCAAAAAGACCAAGTGTTGAGAGGAAAAAATGCATTGAGATTTTAAAAAATATACAGAACACTTTATACTGTGCTGATGATACTGAAGTGCTGCAAACTGTTTCTGAAAGACTGCATGAAATCAACTCTTTCTTAGATGGTGAAACCAGTAAATTTTGCTGCCTTTCACTCAGAATTAAAGGAAAACGTCTTAGGAGAAAAAACATAGAAAGAACAAAGAGAATTTCTTAAGTACAGGAACCACCAAAAGCAGAGAGGATTGTGCCTTTGGATGGTGAAATTATCAGCCAGTCAGAAGACCATACAGATAGGGAGGGTGATCTACTCAGTATAGAACACTGATTTTATACAGTGTATGTTATGTATGACATCACATACGAGGGGTTATCCAAAATTACGTGGACTGTCTTTATTGTGTAAGAGCTATTTAAGATATTTAGCCGAAATTTGTACACAACTTAGAAAAAAATATAATAAATAAACGCAGAAAGTTTCATATATATAGCTGTATTCTTTATTAAAATACAGGAATTTACGTAAACACATCTCGGCGACTGTGGAGCACTCGGAAAATAATCTGATGTCAACGTCAGAAAAGCGTAACGTTACAAGCGTCAACACCACATGTTAAGTTACTGTTTCTCAAAATGATCTCCGCAAGCCTGCAAGCGATCATACATATTAGGTAACCATGCTTCACCGAGACCAGACAAATATGTTTAGTGGCGTTCAGCAAGTCTGCAAGGGAATCAATTCAATGGCCCGGCAGTTGTCTCTTAACCTCTAGATTAACTGATATTGTTACTAGATCTATTGAATTACAAAAAAATATTAATATCTTTATTTACTTAAACATACAAATATCATTAATTATCAATATTACCAAAAGTTTTAATTATTAAGAAATAGTTTTATTGTTTTGTTTTGACGTTGTTACATTAATACTTTAAATTGAGTGACTATGCTACCCCCGGGAGTATCGCGAAGTTCATAGCAGCCAAATCTGGTGAGTAGGCAGGATGTGGAACTATCTTGAGCTTCATGAGTGACAACTCAAGGTCTGTGTCAGTAATAATAATTATTATTAATGGATGTTCATGGAGGATGCGCCATAATGTTTCATAACCGCAGCTGACCAACCTCACAATTTCTACAATAGTTTGACGTCCGTCAGTATCTCCACAAACCTTGACGACGTCGTCATTTTTGAGGTAAAAATGGTTTTCCACCTGTACCCGGTATCGTCTTTAACATCTTCACAGACCTCACTGAACCTTTTGTGCCATTTAAACATCAGTGAACGCAAAATTGCCTTTCTTGAACTTGCTTGTTGCATTTGATCTAAAATCTGTGATGGTGTCATTACTAAATTCATACAAAACGTATAATAGCGCGATTTTTATTTTTCAATATTACGTCATTCTGTGCATCGTATCTATAGCGGCCTCTTGTTTTCTAAAGATATCTACATTATATTAACTGATATGACATCCAATAAAACCACATAATTATAGCTAATTTGATGTTATGGAACAAATGAACAACGTTTAGCGGGGTTTCTACATTAATTTTTGTCATAAACTCAAAATATGACGGCTATTTTTTTCTTTATTACATTTTAGGTACATGTTTTAAGCCAGTATAAATTTGTTATTTATACACATATTAATCTGTAGTTACACAAAGACAGTAACAATACATTAAAATGTTTACAGATAAAGTTCCATCACACTAAACGTTGCCGTTCAAAAGATATTACAAAAGTCCACGTATTTTTGGATAACCCCTCGTATATCTAACAGAAATTTTCTTATTTCCAGTGGTTGACAAATATGGAATTCACCGTCAAATGTATACTAAGTTTACCAGATAGGAATGATTGGTCCATATGTTTTGACATCCCAGTCTATCCAATATATTCATACAACATTGTCTGATGAGGTTTGTTCATATATACATAATAATCAGAAACTGAAAATGTTTTGTATCAGTTTTATTAATGTGATTGATTATGGTATGGTAATATTGATTGACAGTTGGTATAATTATGCATGCCATATTATGTATATTCGATGTATGTGGATACAGTCAAAAGTAGTGTATGTTACTAACTATTCTTATTCAGTTATCCTACATTCACAATAAAAGTATACATGCATGTATACTTTTATTGTGTGCACCAATGTTGATTCTATTGGATGAATTCTGTGATGCAGAAATTATCAAAAATACCATGAAGATAGAAGTGTGCATAGATAAAGACAGATGGCTATTGGATGTAATGATTTTTTTTAACCTAATAATTCATTCAATAATTTGTAATGTTTTAATATTGATTATTAACATACTAAAATGAGATGAATATAAGTTCATGCACTAAATTATTTTTTATAATATGAATTTTGTTTTACTAATTTTAGTAGCTTTGCGAAAGCTAGTTTTACAGGATTTCATCAGAGATAGAACAACTCCGGAGATGCCGAATTTCACTTTGATCAGAGTTCTCAATTTGCTCAAAGAATTAATTCCCATGCTCAAATATCACTACTTGCTGCAAGCATCTGCTAGAAATAGATCTATTCAGTATTACTTACTCCCCACTGCACTTCATTTCCCTGGTTGATACAGATAAAGTAGCAAAAAGTATATCGATTTCCATTTAGCGAGTGTATCACTGTCAACACTGGTCATTTTCTACCCATCATAACTCATTTGTTTTCTAATAAAAATTGAATAACAATGTATTTCACACCATCTTAAAGCTTTTATTATTTGCACTTAAAGTACATAAAATTTATTTTAATAGATAAAGCTTTTTGTTGAGTTTAATTATTAAACACAACCAGTATTTGCAAAAATATTGGGATTTCAATGTGAGTAAATTAAATCATTAAATCAAAACAGATATTTTATAATAGTGAATTGACATGAGAAATCATTAGGTGCTTAGTTTCTATATATGTAAAACACATTTGATTTTACAAATGATTTACAAACACATACAATTATTTTACACATTTTGTAGGGGAATTTGTATGACTATCAATATTGTATTGGCGCAGCAAACAAAGGAGGAAATCACTGGACTTTATTGGTAATAATATTATATGCTTGTTTCTGTCAGTATTATAATTATTTTTCAAATGGTCTATTGCTTGAGAAGCATACCATGGGGGTACATGCGTCTATTGAATGCAGTGTCTTGTTTTGATATGCGATTGTTTACATGCAGACCATTTACTTTAAATATTAACAAAGAAGCAAATTAATGAAATCTTTCATAAATCATCTTAACACCATAATATGTACAATACATATTGCAATTCAGAGAACCGCAGTCAACTCAAAATGTTAATCCATTAACACATAGAGAGATATAACCATATAAGGTAGTTCATTCATATAGTGTAACCAGTAGATGTCTTATCAGTACCAATGAATCAGTTATAGACATAAATAGGTTTATTAGAAGACTGCATATATTCAATAATTTGCTATTCATCTTTGATAATTAAAAACAACATTTAAACTGAGTCTGCATTCACTTCATTCGATGGATTATGTAATCAATTATTAAAGAAAAATCAGGTTACATGGATGTTGTACCACGGTACGTGTTGGCCCGACACCTTATCGCAAAATACCAGTGTAATTTTTTGTATTTTTAGAACAGACATGGATATAATTATTGAAATAACCTTGCTCATGATGCTCTTGCCACTGATATGCCTGCATGATCTTCACTGTGAATGTCATATGATTGTTAAATTTAAGTGTCTCACTTTCATTTTAAAATATTCATCAGATCATCTGTTCTAATGAGAGAAAAATTCTTTACTTAAATCCTCTTGGAGAAAAAGATACAACAAAGCAACAGATTTTGCAACGTTGGTAGACTAAGTCCCTGTTACAATGCTGAAAAGTGTTTGATAGTTCAAAGTTTTCAGAAATTTCCATTTATGATGTTCCAGTTAAAGACAACATTTTATGATTTTTTTGTCTGATTTAATTTATTAACACACAGAAAATTCAACTTTCACCATCTGAGATATTGCACAAGAACGACTTTTTACGCATTTTTCATTCATTAAAAAAGTATGATTTAACATTCATGTTCTTGATAGATTATCTTTTTATAAATTGTTCGCCAATTTTTATGAATGAATGGCTGAAAGTTTGAAAAACAGTGCTGCTATATATTACCCATGTTTTGATTTGTTGGTTATGTAAAATATCAAGCTGTTATGTTCTTATTCTGCATGCAGTGCCACATTGAGTTTTCCATGTTGATGTGTTGGATATGTAATATATCAAGCTGTTATGTTCTCATTCTGCATGTGTTAACTATTACCTAATTGAGCCATCAGCTCATGATGAGCTTTTAGGATCGCTGAATGTCCAGCATCCATCATATGTCTTCTGTCAACAATTTATTCACACTGTAGCATCCACAGCTCTTAACCAATGTTCATCAAACTTGGTCACAATGTATATGGCCATAATATCTCAGCCAAGATCGATTATCGGCAAAATCAGACTAGGACTATAAGAGACTATATGTGCCCTTGACTAAGAAAATTTGCAACAGCAAGTTGGTTTACACTCAAGCATTTCATTTCTTCACCAATCCTGATCATACTTACAGTAGAGTTCTTTAATAAGTTTAATTATGGTCGATATATTGAACTATTACTTGCAGAGTTATGGGCCCTTGACTTAGAAAAATTGCTTTATTTCAGCTTGTTTACAGTATCTTCTTATCTTTACCAATCTTAATCATAAGACACAGAATGTACATTTACCTGCAAACAGTATTCATGAAAATAAGAGTTTGTTTTGATAAAAAACTATGTAGAAAC
The DNA here is from genome assembly GCA_964023205.1 of Lutraria lutraria. Classification (NCBI taxonomy): domain Eukaryota; kingdom Metazoa; phylum Mollusca; class Bivalvia; order Venerida; family Mactridae; genus Lutraria; species Lutraria lutraria. The sequence goes on from OZ026849.1 coordinate 20,984,401, forward strand.
GGGTTATACGAGATGAAACTATAGTTCCTGGTCATTTAAATTATAGTGTATTTGTTCTTAGGTGAGCGATATAGAGCCATCTTGGCCCTCTTGTATTTTTTTCATCGATTTACTTAAATGACTTCCCTGTAATTGTTCTTACAAATTTGGATTAGAGTTTCTTAGTAAGAAATCTGAATGTATTGTCTTATGTTTTGGTATCATAATGCTTTTGTTTTTCCTTAAAATGAATTATCTGTTTAAATTATGTACAATATATCGATTCTTAATAATCATTATTCAGTGTTGTATGTTTGACTGAATTGGATTATACATGTAAAATGAATTGTTAATTGCAGTACGTTTCTTCAAGCAAGATTCTTGGGACACATTGATGAAGATGCAGCTGGTGTATGGTCTGTAGAATCACCAGCCCATGCAAAACAGTCTGATGGACTATTGTGTGGTGTATATGTTGTGAAGGTATTTTTTAGTATTATCATGCTCCCTTTCGAAGAAAATGGGGTATATTGCTTTTCCCTTGTCATTCAGGAGGCCGGTCCATCCGTCAGTCCATTCGTAACAAACGTCCGATCAATAAATGAGAACAATATCGCCTAGGTTCTTCAGATTTGGCTTGTGATACTAAAACATCACTTGATACCGGAACATACAAGTATTTTAGAAATGGTGAAAATTATTTTTCTGTTCATGTTCACGTAATAACCCAGATCTATTATAACTGATACTGCCTTAAAAACTTTGCATTTTAGTTTGCTGAAAGATTATTGATTGGCAAGGGTCTCAATTTTATTTGGACTAGAACTGATGTTGTGAATGTTCGGAAGGCAATTGCTGCTCATCTGCTTTACTCTTCATGTAACTCATTTAGATATGCAGTACTAGATGTTGTTTCCACATGAATCTAATAAAGTTGTTTTCAAAATTTGAAAAATGGTAAAAAAAACAGTACCAGATGTTGTTTCCATGTGAATCAAATAAAGCTGTCTTCAAAATTTAAAATTTGATTAAAGTTAGAAAATACATAGGAACCTTAAAAAAGGTAATGTTATTACAGTGAAATACACATTACAGTTGAGGGCTCATCTATACATAATTATAGATTGAGTTTCATAGATGTTTTGACAGAGGCCAAACACCTACATAATTACTCATTATTACATGTACATTGTATACAGTCAAATTGTGACATTGTTTTTACAAATGTATAATGTTAACTGTAGATTCAAGTAGTAGAATAACCGCACTTGACTTGTTCTGCTTGGAGGATGTGATGATTTTGCTGATAGTTATGTATTGTGTTATAATATTCCATAGCCACATTGCATGTATTGCAGATAAAAATCTACAAAAAGCAATCACACATGACAATCAACTTTGTCATGAGATTGAATGCGTGGCAGATACCAGTGTAGTAAGTTTCTTTAAACCTCAATGTTATTCTGAATTTACTGTGCTGGTATATATTTCTGCTTGGTTTCTTTTTCTTCTGTTGCTTTTCATTCATTGATCTTTGTTTAGTTACATTCAGTTTTACACTTCCATATTTTATTATAGGTATACCTGAATAGATGTCTTCTCAAGAAATACATGTATATATACCTGGATATTAATTTTGTTCTTTAGGCAGATTTTAAACATATGGTTCTCCTGGAATTCTTCAGCATGGCCAAAGTCCAGCTAGAGAACGCTATGAAGTTAAAATTACTGCTATAATCCAGGAAGATCAGAAGAAATTGATGTTATTGAGGAGGAAAGTGTTATTGCTACGGATAAACCTTTTATGGACTATGGAAAGCCAGTATGATTTATGTCTCCTTAACTTATTGTAAAACATTTACAGTAATATAAATACAATTCCAACTGTAATGTGGTGGTAATTTTACATTACCCTGTAAAGATATATCTGTTTTTATCTCACCAGAGCAAAAGTGCTCAATGTCAGCTATTCAATTGTGATCGTGTGTTGACCATATTTCGTCCAGCTGTGTGTGCATGCATGTGTGCATCCATCAACAATTGCTTTATAACGAAATATCCTTCTTAAGCAGTGGGCCTATTTCAATGAAACTTTACAGGGACGTTCTTTACATGAAATTCTTCTGACAAAAGTGTCTTTTTTCTGGTGAGTGATATAGGGCTATAATGGCCCTCTTGTTTTGTCTCTTGTTCACTGGGGTTAATGAATACCGGTATGTTTCCAACAGTAACAGGCAGTCAGAGGACTCACAAAGTACTATCAGGTTACAGTCCAATACAAACATCTTCCCCACATGGACGGATTCAAATTCATTCTTTCATATTTAGGGTGGATACATATCAGAAAAACTAAAATTGACAGAAAATCAAGGTGATAACGCAGACAATAAACAATACAAGTTGCGCCACACATCAAAGTTGATTTTGTTATTTCATTGTATGCTACAATGGTTAGATTGTCTGTGAAGAGAATGATCTCCTTCATGTTTTATATTTTCTCTATGTTTATATCACATTTACTAGCAAAAGATACATCTTGTTAAATTTTGACTGTATTGGTTGTACTTTGTGTATTTCCATATTTCAGAGAAAAAGAAGTTCATTCAGAAGTGACAAAATATCAGTAAAGAAAAGGAAAATACATTATTGTGTTTGTCAGCAGTCAGATGATGGAAGGTAAACATGTTCTTGACTTATGTTTGCTATTGAGTGTTTACTTGTTAAAGTAGTATGAAATTTCTAAATCAGATGAGGGCTTGTGTTTTAAGCTGAGATTGCAGCTGGTATTTTAAAAAGCTTTATACCTCGGGCCTGATGTTTCATAAGTAATCATAAGTATCATCTTTTACCAATGATGTTGTTAATGTTCTCTTTGCAGACAGTCACTGGGAATGTCAGACTTGTAAAATGTGGCTTCATCCCAGCTTTATTGGCCGGGACCAAGCTGAGATGCCTCCTGCAACATCCACACCTTTTATGTGCAAAAAATGTCTGGTAAAGAGTTTACATGATATACATCATGAAATACATCTTTATCTAAGGTGTTTGTCACATATATATCGTGCTTTATCATTCCTGTGTTGAGAATGTTACATGTACTTTGATGCTTCCAAATGTTAACAGTTTAGTATCTGTGGAGAGATATAATCACCGCACAATGTTTATGTTATACCCCCAGATATTCATATATTGGGAATGGTATTGGATTTACGCTTTGTTAATTGGTATGTGAGTATGTAGACAAAATTTGTCTGCCAGATTTTTCAGTAAATATTTACAGGAATTCAATGAAACTTCACATAAGTAATAAGTAGTTAGCCTTGTTGTGCACTCATTAACCAGACCTATTTTTTGGATCAATTTTCACACAGAGTTAAGGCACATTACACATTGCAGATAATTAATTTATATAAATTTGTTAATATTCTGTCTTCAGATGGAGCATGTCCAATCATGGCCAGTGGATGAGTTTATAAGGAGTTCACAGAGCAGCCAGACATACAAGAAGAAGTCAGTATTACTCTTTGTATTATTGATTTTAAAATGTTAACATGAATATGCAAAAAATGAGTTAATGTTGACAATGTTTATGAATTTGTATGGACAGTATGAGCCATCAAATACCAAGGATGCAGTTCTTTGTATACTTTCATAACTAAGGATACTGTTTTTTGAAGAATTTTCGGGATATATGTTTCTTACATTAGTTTCTCTTTTGCAGGAGGGCAAGTTCTTTTTTACAGCTTGTGATGTTCTGGCTGTGGTAAGTGGTATATTCAGGAACTTTAAATATATGTGCAAAGCTTTGTCTCTTTTTATTTTGCCATTTTAGAATGCACATCACTTCTATAAATGACAACAGCCTCCGTGGATGAGTGGTTAACGTCACTGACTTCAAATTACTTTAACCTCTCACTGATAGAGGGTCATGGCACAGATTCCAACCATGTCTCTTTATGTGAGAAAGTAGGCAGTTGCTTACGGAGGATGGGAGTCTAGTACTGGTTCTTCACAGGAAAGATGCTTATATTGGTGAACTGTCCTCCTCAAATGACTATGAATGTTGAAAAGGCGCATAAAACTCAATATAAACAAACAAACAAATCTATAAATGATCCCTCAAACCACAAGCGGTCTTTTTGTTCAGTGTTTTATTTACCCTTTTATTACATTGGATATAATATGTTAGAAATTCTAAATGAATCTTAATCAGATACATAGATAACATGTTGTATATCATCACAATTATGATGTGTAGTAAATACTAGTAATTTAGATAATAATAATGAATATTTTGAGAAATACTAACTTTAAGTACAGATGTGAAATACATGACATCATTGACATCAATGTTGTTGTATTTACCGTATGCCAGACAGCCATTAGTGTTGTTAAAGAAATCAGTATAATTTGTTTAAGTGGTGGCACCTTTCAAATGATATTGATACGGAAGAATTTGCCGCATACATGGGGATTTGGCCAAGCATTTTTTCAGAGCTTGTAAGTAACCACTTGTAGTAATAACTAGATGGAACTAGAAAAACTATAACAAAACGTTATAGGTAGACGAATTTCAAGAAGCATACTGGTTTATGTTTTTGTATGAAGTTGCTTTTTTCATAAAGGATATTGTCTGTATATTTAATTCAATCCAAGGGTATAAAATATGTACATGATATGAGTAATACACATTATAATGACAATCATGAGTGTTTGACAAATGAATAAATTCATGTATATAGTTCACAAGCACATGGTTATATCATACCCTACATCAATCAGATAGAATCAAACCTAAATGTTAACGAATTCACCTTAAATCTGATCACACTATCATACAACCACATTGAACTTTAAATAGCCACACAACATCTTATCTAGGCAATGCCTTCATGATTTACGTAAGTATATATTATTTAAGTATAATTTGTCTTGAAAAATGTGAAGATTTCTAAGTTATCTCCATATTTATTGCCTTTCGAAGGATTTTTCCTGGCAACCCTAATTAGTTACATAAGTTTTTAATCCAGTTTAGCATGTGTTTATTTACAGACTGGCTGAATGCTACATCACCAAAGTCTTAGAAAAAGAAGCCATGGTTGCAATAATGCAAGAGGTAAATGTCAATGTTTTACAATTTGATATTCATTTATGATTATCTACATAACTTGCAAGGTAGTACAGATAAAACAGTCAAAACATGCAAGAAGCTATTTTTTTTCACTTCTCATATTTTACAATGTTGAACTGTTTGAAAACTATAATGTACTCAATAGATAATAGCAGATAAGAGTTGGGCTTGCATTATATGTAAGATTGAACTTTTCAATATTTACCAAAATATTAATGCATGTTGATGCTGTTAAAATAAATTTCTTTTACTATGTAACTGGATGTTCCTACGAAGAAAGAAACAAAAAACTGATTGAGACAGAAGGGAATAACAGGGCACAGATGCTTGCGGCCCTTAGCCTAAGACATTGATATCATTTATATACCTTTGTTCTATAGGAAACAGCTAGATATATTTCTACAAAATATGTACACTTACATTACAAAAGAACAAAAGATGTGGCAATAACTTTAATACAGACTGTATGCGTTTGTAAAGCCATGTTAACCTGATATGTTAAGGAACACATCAAAAGGGTGGTCCATGTGGTTGAGTACTATATTACTTATAGTTGCTGACTAGAAATTACCGTAACCTTTTACTGTGGGTCTAGGTTTCTAGTACTGCTGAAAACAGCCTTTAAATCAAACTCATAAAATAAGACACAAAAGGAGTTGAAAGACAATTTCTGCGTGTTGGTACTCAGGCTTAGACTTATGTTCTCAGTATCTATTTCAGTCCTGTGGATTGTTATTAGCCAAAGAATTTTCATTCATGCTTAGTCTGCATGAATTGATGACAATTTTATCGACCTTTTTTCTTTCAAGCATTTTTGTAGTATATATATTTTCAAATTCGCTTTTCTGAAACGAAAATAAATTATTATATTTTTTCAAGATAATTGTCCTTTTGGGTTCTATTTTATAAAACTGATAATAGACTTTGATACTTTGACACCTATCATGTTTGTTAGTTTGCTATATACAGCTTATAAAACATTAAGAGCGTTATAATGTACAAGTATCCATCTTGTTTATCTTGTACCTTTCGTTTTGACAACCTTGTTTGCCGTTTTCCATGTATGTATGTACTCATGTATGTATGTAGATATTTCTGTATACTGAACTTTTGCATCTTATATTTTTAGATGTAATTAATGTATATAATCAATGCGTGTAATTTGTGTATGTAATTATGCAAGTAATTATGCATGTATGTATGTTATTAATGTATGTATGCATGTACAATGTATATAATTATGTATGTGTGCATGTGCGTGCATATGACTTTTTTGTAAGTATGATATCATTACTTATGTATTCCATGTCTCTTTATGTAATAATGTAGGTAGTTGCTTACGGAGGATGGGAGTCTAGCACTGGTTCTTCCCAGGAACGATGCTTAGATAAATTGTCCGCCTCACATGACTCTGACTGTTGAAAACGGGGCGTAAAACTCGATATAACCAAACAAACAAAACACTTATGTATTGTACATATACTATTACATGTAACCTAATTGAGCAATTGACCAAAAAGTGTTCTAAAATTTAAGTAAACAATAAACTTTCAAAGTTTTATTTACTGAATAAAATGTATGTTCTAATGGCAACTGGCCATGTGTATTCCCATCATCCATGATGGTTCCATGTTTTCTTAAATCAAAATTTCAGGGGGTTCCAGATCAATGTTAGTTGATTTTAATTCGTAATTGATTTTTTTACATGAATCATTTATTTGTGTATTGTTCTTGTGGGAACCATCTTGTTTTAGGCGTAAATGTTATTTATCTCACATAATCAATATCGATTATATTACTATGTAACTGTATAGTAGTATATACACTCAAACCAACTTATAAACCGTCACCTGATATTACTGGATATGAATTGATTGTTGAAAGTATTAAGCAAAAACTATTTTTGTTTCTGTAATGTTATTGAAAGTTTATTAAATGCTTGTAATCGTTAATTAGACATTTTTTTACAAACAAAATGATAATCGAAATTCATAGTCGAAACTTGGAGGAACGTATTTGTCTCAAAGGAACGCCAGACTCCCAACACTCCTACTGCTCTGCCTCTTTCTTCTACAGACATGGGGGTCATGTTTTATGTTTTTATGATAGCGTATAGAAAACCGAATCGATTGAAATATGCTGACCTATTTTTCAATGAATGCACGGGATTCACGAGTAATATACAAAAAACGTAATCGATAACGAAGTATATGTTTTGCATGGGTAACAGTGCAAGAGAATATGCAATCAAATAGTGTAAAAATACGGGTAATTGAATGAAATTATTGTATGCAAAATTTCAGAAATCTCTGCCGCATAATTTCCGAGAAATCTCAGTTTACGAACTGGCGGTTTATAAGTTGGTTTGAGTTTATATATAGTGGTGACAACTATTAAATGTCGTCATGGCACAAGAAGACGTATATGAAAAAATAAAATTAAATCGGAATGCCACTGATTGGTGTACTAATCCTTTCAACACCAATCAGAGGCATTCTGATTTAATTTTATTTTTTCATATATATATTATATATATATTCTTATATATTTCAAGTTCAAATATATAAATTATTTTGATGTTATAAATAAGAATATGTTATGTTCAATTGAAAAGTGCTATGTTATACATATTGCTGATGTGTTTTAATTGTAAAGAATATGCACGTTTGAGTCAAAATACATCTACATATATTTCATAGTAATGATTCAGGCACAGTTTTCAAGAGTATTTTGACATTTTATCTCTGGTTTTTCATCTGGCCTGTGATGTATTGGGTTCAACAATATTGTTATATGTGATCGCATCCATAATGATTGTCAATTGATAAAAATAAATGGCCTCCCGTAGGTGCATCACTACAAGGCGAAATATGAATGTTGTTTTCTTGTTATGTATAGAGGTTTATTTTTATGTACTGTTAACTTGAATACATTCCCCCATTAAACTTGGTTCACTTGACATTGCTAATACAGTGAACTGATCATTGTTTGTACCATGCAGGCTAGGGAAGTTTTACTAAATATAATGAAATTGTATGTAAAGGTTTATACAACTTATTTCTTTCACATCAGTTTCGGAATGATAGCTTATGAATTATTCTGATTAGTCTAAATGACTACATCCTGGTTACCAACCAGCACTGGAATCATATTCCATGATTGTAAAGTCTATAATCCTATTGAACACAGTGCTCAGACAAGTGATTTTTCATCAGAAGTGCACTCCAACAATTGACCATTATACCTTCAATGTATACTTATATGTAGATTCAAGAATAATAACATGTGCAGATAAATAGGATTAACATTGCCCAAGAAGTCTTTGTTTGAGAAGCAATGTCATCAATAGGGGTAAGACACAAATTCATAAATAACCGAGGCTAGGGTAGTGTTGTGCTGAATATAGAGCTTACGCCCAATAGTGCTCCATGTAAGCTGTATTGGTTAGGTGATTTGATGCACAGGTCCGTTCAGCGCTTAAGGTGGTGCGCTGTTAAAAAATTTCATCACTACCCTACCAGTTATTAGCTCGGCTGTTTTCGTAGACATAGTCAAGCTATTGTAGTCACTGATGATTCTGTGCAAAAACTTAAATGTAGCTCATTACTCATAAAGTATAAGGAGGTAACAACATGAAACGTCATATGTGGATAGATCTCACTGAGGTGGTGTGCAGACGAGTGTTGGCACCGCTTGTGGCGCTCTTGTTTTATAATTTAGTATGACCATCAACATTCATACTTATATGACTTCAATGACAAACCTTCGTGTTTTCATTCATTCAACGATGAGAAATTACACAACATTTCAAACACGCACCTATGACATACAAAGCTCACTTTTGGCAAAACAAAATGGATGGATATAGTATGCAGTTAAAAGTTGATATCATGAGAGACATAATAGCAGAAACAAATAATAGTAACCAGAATATAAGTACAACAAACTGACAATGTAGTTTCAGTAGTTATACAAGGCATTCAATTAATTGTAACATGTCTAGTTTTTCTCAAAGGCAAAATACGATCATACGTAATTATAACATTACATTTTGCATCGACTGTTGGTGCAAATTTTGATAACAAGGGCAGATGAGAATATAATGGTATTCCTCCTGAACACAAGTATTGCAATAAAACATTAGTGATCATTTCTTGGAATACCTAAATTTCTCCCCTTCCCAGTCAATAAATTATGAGATTAGTGATACCTGAGACCAATACGCATAGGTCCCAGGTGGCACAAGGCTTGATCTAAAGTTTGCAATATCTACACTGAAAAACATTTCTAACGCAACACCTGCCTTTAGGAGTTTCGGGTTATTAGCAAATCGTTGAAATTCACAAAACAGATAAATGAACACTTCATACATTTTTGTACAAAATGCGACCAAAACTAAGTTCCTAGTCCAATTCGTTCCCGAGAAATCGAACAAATTCAAGAATTTGACCCAATTTCATTTGGTTGGAAAAGTGCGGCTACACCAAAATGGCCATATTTCACATGCAAGATTGTCAGTCGACCATAGGTCGTATTGACCAATTTGTCACAAAGAGAACAATTAAATATATTAATACAGATCTACAAACTGTTTCAGAAGACGTGAATATATGCGAAATCAACAATTTTATTTTTTTAAACAGATTTATTTTACTCGCACACCACGATTGCTATTATAAATGTTACATGATTTCTGATTGGATAATATTGTTTATGGAGACATGGCAGTGCACGATACAGAAATTCCAATTCAAAAATATAAATCCTGATTTCCAGAATATTTTCTTCTTAAGGTCAAGAATCCACAAAACAAGACACATGAATGAATAGTTCCAAAGTTTCAGAACAATGAATCACTTCTATGACAACAGAAAAATCTAATCATCCTCCATTATGAGTCATTCAAATCACATTTGGAACATATCTTTTGAACTAAATTTCTTGCAGGACAGTTTTTATATTCAATGCATCACTAGTGGCTAGCGTAAACCACTGACTTGTTGAGAAATAGTATCAGTAGTTTTGGAGTCAAATCCTTTTAAAACGAATGTCTTGTTGTATTCAGAAGCTCCTATCTGTGTATTGACACTGTCTACCATCAACTGAAAATCAAACAGTATTGGTAACTTTACAAAATGTACAGCAATAAATATTAAGGTAATTAATAAAGCAGATCTCATATATACATTACAATAAAGCACAGGGATTTCAATGTGTATTTCCATTTGCTTTCAAAGCATAGAACAAATGTAATGACAGCACTGCAATGGATAAGTTAGTATTACATTAATACATGTATCACAATTCTATGAAGGCATACTAGTATTAAAAAGATTTTCAGCCAAAGAAGTGCCAAGTTGATCCTCTGGAACTAGGATTAGAGAAAACTTCTTCATGAATTCTGTTATAGTAATAGAAATAATCCTCCCCACAGATCTATCAGTCAACAAGAAATACAGCAATGACACAAAATTAGGGTTTCAACAGTTTAAAAAGTGGAAATCATCAATTATTTGCAGTAATGACCTTCATTCTAGGTTCCTCAAAATAACATCTGTAGCTTAACCACTTGCTATATACCAAGTTTAGCAACAATAGGTCAATCTTAAGTTAGCCAAAACCACTGCTTGTCTGACTGGCACTTATAAATACCCCAATCTACTCAAAACTGTATGATTAGATGTATATTATGTAACCATCAAATAAGATTTACCTTTATGGATCAGACATTCTACTTCCCCGACAGTGATAGTTCACAGAGACAAGTTGGTCAACTTCTGTTAATGTCTCATACACTCTGTAACCAGCAGGATGAAAGTGTTATCTCTGCTATGTAAGTTTTCATCTGAAATGATACAAAACACAGATATTGTCACTGAAACATAATATGAAATTGATTGTAATTATCTGTTATCTGCTTGAATATTTGTATTATAAATTCATACTTGTATTACATGTATATGGTAAAATACCAGGGGTGCAATGATATGGCATAACCTGTATTGCGATATATTGCAATACAGTCAACCCATAATATTGCAATACAGAGAAGTAATGAAAAATACAATAGAACTAAAGTCATTGTTAATTCAAGTGTTAACCATTCAGTTATATCTTTGTGTGGTAATTGCAATTACCACACAGAGATATAACTGTCTAAGGTAGTTCATTCATACGTGGGGTGATCCAAAATAAACAGGACTTTTGTCGCTGCACAAAAATGGTTCAATAAAATCGACAGAAAGTTACATCAATATAATGCTAAAACTTTCAGCTATGTTCTGTATCAATATCAATAGAAATGTACAACTAAAACAAATTATACAGATGACATATTTCTTTAACAACACTAATAGCTGTCTGGCACACAGTGAATACAACATCATTGATGTCAAATACATCACATATTTCACGTTTGTACTTAGTATTTCTCAAAATACTCCACATTAAGCTAAATGCAACGATTGTGATGATACACCCACGTATGGAAGATATCCTTATACCACTCAGAATCATATTCATTTATAATTTGTGTGGTTGCTGTTCTCAAATCAGCTAAGGAATCAATTCACTGACCTTTAAGTATTTTCTTGATTGCCGGGGAAAATAGCACACCCAACGAGGCTAATCTGGTGAGTTTGCTGCATGACTTAATTTGCATAATGCTTGAACGGCCATTTCAATATGAATTTTCCTTCAGTGTGGGAAGAGGCATTGTCAATGTGAAGAATAAAGTATTTTAGGGATTCCTGATGTCTTCTATTGTAATGTGTGCAGTAGGTCTCTACAGAGAACAGCTAAATAGAGGAAGTTAGAGTCGCATACAAAACGATGCACTTGTCATATATGTTCTTATTTGAAGATCTTTGGTTAAAATTCTTTATTTTGACCATAACCTACATCAAACATATCTGACAACTGTCCAAAACCGATGTTATTAACCTTGCGACATTTCTCTTTCGGGCTAAATCATATTTTATTGATTTTCTGACAACAAACCTTTTATCACAAATTTGATCACAGATCTAACTTCAGTGTAGTGCAACATTGACATATTGACATTGTTTACGTTGTCGCTTGTTGTTTTTTTGAAGCTCGTTTAAATTTAAATGCGTCATCTAAATTAAGTCATATTTTCATACAACATTGTATATACACTCAGTATGATGATTTGGTGGAATTTCATGTCCTTAGACCAAATTCTGACTAAAACATTAGTGTCATTGCAGGTATATTCATGATCACACTTTCTAGTGCTCCAGATGCATGTTACCATGGTAATGCATGGCGTCATTGCCGGAATACAGTCAAATACTTTTTGTCAAAATTCATAAAAATCAAACAGATTGAATAGCAGTTTAAAATTATGTTTAGCTATTTACAATTAAACTATAAGTTTTGTCAAGAGCACAATTTATTTTGGATCATCCCTCATATAGTGTAACCAGTAGATGACTCATCAGTACAAACAGATAAATCAGTATTATACACTGTACCAATGTAGGTTTATTGGACAACTGCAAATAATCAATATTTTGTTATTCAGGGGATGAATCTGTCTTTTAGTGTTCAAAACAACACTAAAAATTGTGTCTGCATTAATTCAATTCAATGGATTATATGTACATGGATGTCATACCGTGGTACGTGTTAATTGGCCTGACACTGTATCGCAATATACCCGTATAATTATTGTAGCACCACTAGAAACAGCCATATTAATGATATTCATAGTATAAATTGATACAAACCATCAAAATAAATATCATTTCCATGATCTTCAACAAGCCCATCTTTGTGGAATTAGATGAGTGGTTGTGACCAACTGAAGACATCATGTTGAACTTCATGCATTCATATTGATAGAAGCTGAGTACCAGGTAATAGTGAGTCTTTGGTGGTTTGTTTCATACCCAGTGTATGAAAGGGATGCTTCATTTCACACTGAAACAACAAGAAATACAATACTACATAATTATTTAATTATACAGATATAATATTAATTAATATATATAATATTAATTAATTCCCAGAGGTAGTCGGCAGGACTACTTGCATAGAAGATGAGGAAGTCTTTGCAGATTATAGGTAGTCCTCATTTTAATACATAAATATATGTTTGTTATTTCATTTCAATGCCTATCGAGAGTACCTTATTAGAACAAAAAACAAGTATAAACATCAGATTTTCACAAATGTATTGAACAAAGTTAAACAGGTTACATCACATTAGATTTAACAAAAGTTTGTTAGCATTATAATTTGATTTACTGAAATTCATAAAATTCAGGTCACCCAAATTACAGATAGCCTGACGAGATACCCAGCTTGGAAACCTAGGTAGTCCTTGGAGAAAATAGGTAGCCTCGGGCTAACGGACCACTGTTAGTGTCGAGCGCTGTATATACTTATACAAATATAATATTAATTAAGACAGGCAATACAATATAATTCAAAATGTAGGAAGTGCATGCAGAGTAAAATGTGTATGAACAATGTCAGTATTTTTTTTCATAAAAACAAATTTAAATAAATGAAACAATTGCAGACATTTTTTATCCCTATTATATGAAACACAATAATTAAGATATAACTTTGAAGGCACACATAGTATAACAGTATATCTTATTTCTTATACTACATAGGCAGTTATAACACAAATCACTTATCAATATTGTAGATAAAAGCATCCATGTTAGATACTGTAACTCATTTATTAAGTAAAATTATAACATAAGGACAATATTTGGTAATGATATCACTTAGAAGTATCACATTATACAGCAGATTGTGACTGGACTTAAATCTTAGGGAAGGAAATGACATTTTCAAACCCAGAATTTCAGTACTGACAATAAGCCTTGGGAATGGTGTATTGTCATCATTTGATAATCACAAATCTGTGGTACAGAATTGTAATATGGTCCATATAAAACAGAATGACATATTAAAATACAAGTATAATCACATACATGCACAGCAATATGTGGACAAAGGTCACCTTTGAGAAAGACAAACTTTGACTTTTGTAGTCCTGTACATATCTAATGCTTGATATGTGAGGTTATGTATGTTAGTAATGTATTATTTGTGTTGCCCTGTTTGTGTGTAATGTTTTATGTACATTCAAACCTGTGTCAGCAGCCACCTCCTATTAAAGGCTATCCTGTGAATAGCAGCATCTATGTTACATGTATTTGAGTAACTTAATTACCTTAAACCAAATGTATTTTACGATCATGTTGTACTGCATAGTCATCTGGTATGCACAAACCTGTTAATATGCGTGCCTTTGAAATATGTTGAATAAAAAGATTAATATAGTTAGCAATGATTTAGTATGCAAGAATAATTTGTGTAAGTTAATCACAGGGTAATCATATTTTTATCATACTTTTTTGATGATATTTCCTTTGTTGTAAGACATGTAATTGTAGGTTTTCCATCAAAACATGAAACATGCATAGAGGCTTACAACTTATACTATAATTAATGTTTTGGTTTAGACTTTATTATCCTTTCATGTAAATAACATTTCCATGTTGAAATGTGAACACAAATGAATTAAATGGCTGGTTATGTAATACTATGTCTAGTATGAAAGAACAAAAAGTATGTACTTTTATGTATATTGTTTTTATTAGGTAAAATACGATAGTGATAAAAAACAAATGTACCATATTGTACAAACAAGACTTGTAAATGGACAGAATGGGACATAGCTATAGTCTGTACATGGAGTATTACTTATTTTTCAATTATAGAGCAACCAATGAGAATTAACCAGAATTGACCAAAAAGGTCATTTTTTCAAAATTTAATGAAAACTGGCTTTTTCTGAAAATTGAAAACAATATCAATAGTCACAAGGCCATTGTAATTCACAAGATAATATTGAATTAATTCATGAAAATAATGAACTTTTTCATGGAATGCATCTTTTCTTAAAAGTGACTTATTGTGCTTAGAGCTTCTAAGATATTTCAGATGTAGCATTGTCTAGTGGATTTCTTCCATGTTTGTTCATATTTTAACAAATTTTACAATTTTTGAACAAAGTTGAAAGGTATTCAAAATAAAACAGATACAATCTAAGCAAAGACATGTCCATGAAACAGGTCATGGGACTAGAGTACATACCCTCAGACAAGCATCTGATCAACACATGAGCATCATGGGAATACAATATCACCACAGCATCAAACAGCCGATACATCTTATTTATCCACTGAGTTCTGTCAACCATACTACAAATAGATAATTTCCAGAGTTAATTAATTAACAATAAATTAAGTATAACGGACCCTAATACAAACATGAAGGGTGATAATATTTTTAACTAGTAGTCTCCCTTTTCAATGATTATATAGCATTTTTACCATAATTCATGATTCCAAATTCCAAAATTACACAATACAGAAAAATCTTGTGGTGTATAATTAATAAATGATTCATTTTACATATGCAATGAAAATAAACAAGAATTTTATGGTTAGAAATTAATGTTTGTATTAGGGTCTGTAATCCTAAAATGAAATACTAAAAATATAGATGTACACCATTTGAAGTGTGACTGACTAATATGTACTGACTGACTAAGTGTGTAATATAATAATGTACTG
The DNA here is from genome assembly GCA_964023205.1 of Lutraria lutraria. Taxonomy (NCBI): domain Eukaryota; kingdom Metazoa; phylum Mollusca; class Bivalvia; order Venerida; family Mactridae; genus Lutraria; species Lutraria lutraria. Next base: position 21,000,133 of record OZ026849.1, read on the forward strand.
ACTAATTAAGTGTGTATGTACCTACTGACTTAGAGTACTGACTGACTTTGTGGGAACCGACTGGCTATCTAATATGTGTATAACAACTGAATTAAATTGTATGAAATTGGTGTGTACAGATTGACTTTGTGTGTACTGACTGAAAGTGTAATTTATCCTTTGGCAAGAAGGAAGTTGTGAGGAACTTCTGTTCTTTGTTGTGAGCACCCATATTGTATATACACAAGGTTTTTTATCCAAAATTATGTAGAATACGGGCCTTTGTATAAAAATATCGAAAAGCAGTTAACTAGCTATGGGTTTTCCGAGTACCACACATGTAAGGATGTTGCCTGTTGGTGGACAATTTGATGGAAAAAACGTACGATGCAGTCACTCAGGGTGGCTTGAAAATTGGAATGAACTTCTCTCCTTACCAAATAAAACATCCAAAATGTCAATCCTAGTCATTATCTTTACATGTGCGTACACCAAAAACCCAAAGCTAGCTAACTGCATTTCAACATATTATCAATGATTCTGATCAAAATACAGTAATTGTCTTGAAAGTTACACACAATTTAACAACCAACAGTATATCCAGCGGGCCACCCTAATTTTCAACAGGTGATGTTTCAGATATCACCTCGCAAAATGAATTTTGCACAACTACACAGAAAGTTTATCATTTGCATGTGACATATTATAACGTCAATTCATGAAATTCCCAAAAGACTGGTACAAACAAATATTCCAAAACTGGGAATCACAGCACAGTCAGATTCTTATTTTGAAAAGACGTGACTGTATCAAACATTTTAGCATCATGTCTCTAAACAATGTCAACATTGTAAGTTGATATAACATGCCTTGCACAGAGATAGGTTCACCCATTTGAATGTTCCTGATCATTTATATCTTTTATATTTATACTGTGATGACAATTTACATGCCATTCAGTAAGATATATTGATAAAGTGAAAGAATGATGTTGTTATTTTATACAAAGGATAAAACTTCAATGTAACAAATAAGTTGGTGTTATAGTTGAACAAAAACATGTATTTGAAGGGCGTTATAAATTAATATACACTGAAAACCAAAAGAAAGTTTACACATTTGTTTTCACGATAAATTTTGAACTGCATATTTGAAATCAATAAGATTTTTTACACAATCATGTTTGCTCTCAAACTATTGGCAGTGTATATTTTATGTCATTTCAATAATTTTTGTTGTCAAAACTCTAATTTTCCATGATATAGACGTCTTACTCGAAGAAAATGAAATGACGTCATTTTTTGTGATGAAACACAAACAAAAGCTGGCATAAAACGATGTACTTCAAAAAAAAAAAAAAAAAAAGGACCATGTACAAACTTAACTCTTCAGGCCTCTTTATTCAATAAAATGTTGATTTTCAAGATACAAGCGACTTTCTCGAAAAAAAAATGGCAAAGCAAAGTCAAAATGAATGCTCCAAGTCAGTTGGCATGTATGTTCAAGGCGGATGTGGCATGGATCTTGCATTGTTCTCGAGGAACCGTACACTAACTTGAGAGATGCATTGCAGTGATATGAGCTGTAACGGACCAACCAAGATGCTGTAGCCCTAGGTTTTTGGCCACACATCAAGACGCCAATATTTGTATGTCGCAACTTAGTCAATTCAGACCTACTTCATAAACTGCAAGATGTACAATTGGTTCGCATGGATAAGTTGAGCACTGTAATCTTATTCACCGACAAATCCAAATTCAACATCAGTGGAGCAGACGGATCCAAATGTGTATGAAGACGTCGTGGTCAGAGGTATGCGTAGTGTTGTATTCGTGAACTTGACAGATGGGTTGGGGTTACTTTACATGTGTTGGGTGGTATAAGTGAATTACAAAAAGCAGTTTTGATCATTCTAAGAGGATATATCAATGCACGAGTCTATCTAAATCAAGGGGTTCATCCTGTGATTGTTCCTTTCATGCGACGTTATTTACCTGGTGGAACTTCAAAGCAGGTGAACAATTCACGACAGCATATTGCTAAGCAAGTAAGTGAGTACACATCAAAGTGATAGATTATACGATAGGCCATCCTATTCCCCAGACCTCAATCCTATTGAGAACATCTGGCATCACTTGGGTAGTGTTGTGCAGAGTAGAGACCCAACATCTATGAGAATGCTGATTCAAGAATGGAACAATATTCCGCAACAATGGTTACATAGTGTTATTTGCTCCACATGCCAACGGCTGTGTTCAGTGCATTGCAGCGTAAGGTGGACAAACTAGATTTTGACTTGACATTCTAAATTTTAAGGGCAATATGTAAAGTTTACTTGCAACATAATATTTCTGGGTAAGTAATAATTTATATTTTCTAAAGTATTGCAAATAGAGCTGCCTTTACATGTGCAATGGATTTTGTCAATCTTTTAAAATATCATGATCAATAATGCTGATTGAAGAATTGTAAACTTTCTTTTGGCATTCAGTGTACTTAAATTTTGCATAAAGATTTAATTTATGCTCTCAAAAGTTAGTAAAGCTTTAACATACTTGGTTTATACCAATTATTTTATTTTATTTCAATTTACTAATCTCAACATAGTACATTTATAAATACAAGAGGGCCAAGATGGCCCTATATCGCTCACATGACAATCACTGTTTACTCATTAAAACATTGTTATGAACCCGTGACCTAGTTTTTGACCCCAGACCACCTATGTTCGAATTTGTCTTACATGTCATTAAGACAAACAGTCTGACTAGGTTTGGTGAAGATACGATCAAAATTTGACATCTACAGTGTTAATAAGGTTTCCCTAAGATTTGACCTTGTGACCTGGTTTTTGACCCTAGGTGACCCATATTTGAACTTGTCCTTAATATAATTAAGACAAACAATCTGACAAGGTTTGGCCAAGATCCAATCAAAACCATGACATTTAGAACTTTTACAAGATTTCTACCTAAGATTTGACCTTGTGACCCAGTTTTTGAACCCGGCTGACCCATGTTCATCCTTGACCCACATATCATTGAGGCAAACATTTTGACAAGGTTTGGTGAAGATCCAATTAAAACTGTGACATCTACAGTGTTAACAAAGTTTTCCTAAGATTTGACCTGGTGACCTAGTTATTGACCCCAGATGACCCATATTTATACTTGACCGTTATATCATTAAAACAAACGATTTGACGAAGTTTGGTGAAGATCCAATAATAACTGTGAAATCTACAGAGTTAACATGGTTTTTCATAAGATTTGACCTAGCGACCTAGTTTTTGACCCAAGATGACCCATGTTCGAACTCGTCCAAGATATTATGAAGACAAACATTCTGACAAGGTTTCATGATCATCCAATTAAAACAGTGACTTCTAGAGTGTTCACAAGGTTTTCCAGCAATTTGCCCTAGTGACCTAATTTTACTACAGAAATTACCCATTTTCAAACTTGACCTACATATTATTAAAATAAACATTCTGACAAAGTTTCATGAAGATAAATTCAAAACAGTGATTTCTAAAGTGTTCACAAGGTTTTCCCTTATTTGGCCCTGGTGACCTAGTTTTTGACCCCAAATGGCCCAATATCGAACTCGTCCGAGATTTTGTTGAGATTAACGTTCTGACCCAGTTTTGCTAAAATTGAGCCAAAAATGTGGCCCCTAGTGTGTTCACAACAAAAAGTTTGACGACGCACGACGCCGGACGGAGAGTGATCCTAATAGCTCACTTTGTCACTTTGTGACATGTGAGCTAAAAATGGTATTTATCTACGATTTTACTGAAGTTAAAGAACAAGTTTATGAAATGCCCCTCATAAAGTCTGTTTTCTAGAGAATTATTTCTTGGCATTCAATTTGTCAGTTGATGAGATTAAGTGATAAGTTGTGTCAAAACTGTCCTAAATTCAATATCATTAACACAATTAAGGTAAAATTTATTTAAACTATTAATAATCGATCATAAAAAGAAAGCTCTATTCAAATGTTGTAACCACTCACGCAAATGTATAATCTTTGTTAAATATAAACAAATATAAATAGTTGCCAACTGTCTATGACATCTAGACATACTAAAAATCCTAAACAAGACAGTGAATTTCTGACTAATGTTGCCCAAAGAATCTTAGTTGGATAGGGAAACACTTCCTGCCCAGTATCCCAATAATTTTACGCTCTGAAACACTGATATATGTAATTCAAGATTTGAACACAGTTGATTATGAGAAATCATAAAAAATACACTGGCCATGTTTATCAAGGGAGATATATTCAACATATCTGGAAAATTGGGTCAACCCATCCCCTCTTAGTTAACTTGTCCCCTGTTTTAGTTGATGTACTGAATGATTGTTTTAAATTAATCATAACAAAGAATTAATAAGCCTTAAAATGTGTGATTATTTATCATAATCATGTAAGTACAGAATCATTTGACATTGACATGTCACGACAGGCTATTTCATTGAAAATATTCATCCAATCATTACTGCGATAAATCATATTATACTTCACAGTAGTTGTCTTCAAGATCCTCACCTTACGAAAGCCAAACCAGACCGATCTGTATGCATATGACCTTCCATGGGATGACTTAATGGAACTGTCCAGCTTCGGTGTTCCAGGACTCAATCAACACAAAATAACCAACTCCCGAACCAGTTTTACAAAGATCACTGCACAAATGAAGTCCTACCTACAAGATAAATGTTCTTATATCAAAATAAACATAAAATTAATATTGCTAATTAATGTACCAAAAAACTTTAATGATATAAGAGACAGTCAGCCTGACTGACCTATGGTTTAAAGATAAAACAGACTGCTCAAACCTGCCAACTACTATTACTGCCATGGTATTATTCAGTGCCTAATTTTAGACAGTTTTAGTGATTTTTTTAAAAATAATTACTGCAATTCATACAAGTTGCATCCGCATAAAATTTGAATTAGATAATTTTGGGTTCTTCATGAACCTCGATCCCTATAATTTTCAGAAACCATATATACTGCAGCTTTCATCAGATAATAGTTAATTGAAATAGGCCCCTGAACTGTATCAAAATCAATAAACCAAGTGACTAAATAAAATACTAACTATTTGAGTACAAAACCATCTGCACAAAAAATGTCCATAGATAAATAATCTTCAAAGCATCATAAATGGGCTCCACATTATAGTGATAAGTAATTCACAAATCGAGCTGAAGGAAGGCGCTGTCACCATTTGCATGATTTAAAATCCAATTTTTCCTTCATCGTTTGATTAAAATGCATTTGGTTGGTGTTTACAACTCATCATATTTGTTGACTAATTTTGTTTAAGTGGTTAATTTTGCTCTCAATTGTGACCCTATTATACAATTTGATAATGGCTGCTAGGATTGAAACTGAAAAATGTAAGCTCCTACAGCTATACACCACTTTTTCTACTTACAATAAGTGACACCTCTTGTATGTAAAACCACCTTGAAAAACAGTACCTCATGTTTATAAGTATACATCCAATTGCAGACTTTGCAATTTTTGATAAAATATGGAGATATATTGAATGATTCTGTTCATTTTGAAAGCATTGGAAACATTTTGGCAATTTAAACTGTAAAACTAACAAGTACCGGTATAATAATTATGTATTCATCTTTCATCCACACAAAAGTTTTATTCATAAACTGTTGAGGTAACAAACATTATTACATATTGATTTTTTTTTTCATTCAGTAAAGTAGTTCTGGAACACTATATATTGTGTCTGGAAGTAGTGACATTACATAATGACACAAAATCAGAAGTTCAGCATACAGTACTGCAGATTATTTATACAATTTACATATAGTAACAGTATACAGACCAGAGTGCTGAAGGCACAGAATTTGTTTGGGTTTTCAAAATGTGCAGTATCTTGTAATTTGTCACTGTATGTCATGAATTTTAGGATTAGGAATAGGAGTATTTCTTCCAGGCAAACATTTAAAAGGTGTAGCTTCTCCTTGGTAACTGTGGTTAATTGGCCTAAAGATGCACATTGTGTCAAGACTTTATACACCTGACTTTCAATTTCTAATTCATAATGACAATTTATAGCACAGGCCTTTAATTTTTATAAGGATGGTTTTATCAAACAAATTTAAACTTCACTCCTGAAGTACTCAGTTATGCTTGAAAAGATATATTCATGATTTAAATGGTGTTTACAATTTAATATATATGATGAATACTTTCGCTCGAGATTGATTCTGACCCAATTTTTCAATTTGGTAATGGCAGCTAGGAGAGAAATTCATCATAAATATCATTTGTCAATCTGTTCAAGATCTGATATTTTGTTTATCTATTATCTAGAAATGAAAACACATTTTATTTATTTTTAAGTGTCACTACATTTTAAAAATAATACTGGTTCTGTACTTACTTAATTTTGTTCTCGATTTCGATCCAATTTACACCAACTAATGCATTGTGTGAGCACTAGTGTAGCAGTAGCATTCAGTTTATCATTTTCACAGACATTCCTACACCTGTGAAATAAAGTTCATGAAATTATGAATATTTCAAGCCATTCAAGATCAAATCATGATTATTTTAAGAACTGTTCAGGGACCTCAGTTTCAAACTGATGAAGAATTTGTCTCATTTGCACTTCATGCCATTACAAGAATGAATTGAGAACATGAAATTTCCATGAATTATTCACAAACAATTATTCTTGTTTATTTCACAGGGGTAGTGACACATGTATTCATGACCAGATTCAATGTCACTACATGATTGTGTATTCACAAAATACCAGTCTTCAAATTAATTTTTTGTGACAGGTTGCCCGACTATATACTAACTTTATGAAACTCTCCAGAACTAGGTTGTCCACCAAAAGACTTAAAGAAGGAAAAAACTCCTTTCGGGCCGGGGGCAACCCACTAATTCAAAGACTGAAATATATGTACCAAATAGCTAGTTTAAAGTATTCAAAGTGTCATAAAAAGTGTTAAGGATTGTTTTTTTTTGGATTGTCATTCTGTTATATATCGATCTATTTAGAATTTTACAGGTGAATTTTAAGAATTTTTTACTGTCAGTTAAGAGAGATACGACCATTTTTGTTCTTCTACCCCTAACGTAAACCTTAAACTAAAATGAATACACCATATGAAAATTGACCTACCTCTCCAAAAGATGACACAATAATGCAAGAATGTATGTAAGTCTAACAGTAACCAATATTTAGTAAATCCAAATTGTTTACATGATGTTTGAAACTACTATGTTGCATAAGAAATTAAAACTGTATAACCCTGCCCCTTTAACATTTAGTCAAGCTTTTTGCCTATTACCAAAAAGTAAAAAAAATGATAAATATCTTTAAGATAAAAAAAACTAAAGCAGGGCAACACCTGAAATTTTCTCAAAATTAACTACTATGTGAGTATAACGTCTACACCAAATTTTAAAAGTTTTACCGTAGAGGTTTGAAAAGATGTGTGTCAGAAATCAGTAGTTACTTGATTTTCATTAATTAACTATGTATAAATTCCTATAAACTGAACGAAATATTTCGGAATAAAAATTATCCTTCAGATAACTGTATAAATTCACAGTTTAAATACAAAACACTGCCTAACAAGAGGGCCTAGATGGCCCTATAGCGCTCACATGACAATCACTGTTCACTCATTAAAACTCATTATCAGTAAAATTCATGAAATTTGAGTACTGTTCAAAATTATGGAGGTCAGGCATTAAATTATATTCAAAACATAGGGGGCTAGCACAACGCAGGGATATACATATGTACATGTATGATAAATGTGTTTTTGGTCTGCTTTGCCATTTTAGGCCTTAATAACCGCCGGTCCTCATGACCGTTGAAATATTCATATTTGGTACGAAATCAGTGGGTATGAATAATTTCTTCCGGTTCATTCACAACGCGCATGCGCATGTTGGTTGTTTAAATTGCGGAACGACAACGTTTCTGTGTTGTTGATTAAACTACACAGTATTCTGGCCTTTATAGTGTGTTATATAAAATTGTTTGTTCTTCGAAACCTTTTTTCATTAAAGCAAATCAGCAGTGATTCATTTTGGCCAGTGTCCTGCATTTCTGACACTAATTTTAGCAAAAAGATGCAGACAGCATAGATTTCCGTCCTCGGGATGCATCGCTTTTCCATTTCGTTTAATCGGGACGCATGGCTTGTCAATTTCGTGTAATAATTGAAGAAGTAATTTGATAAATGAAAATGTGTTGTGTTGCTGTTTTGGATAGACAATTCCCAATCTACTTTCATCTTACTTTAATATCAATGTATATCGATAATGTAAAAAAATCACAGAATAAAACTAATCATCATAATCGATAGTTGATAGTCATACGGAGACGTGTCTTCCGCAAAAACAGAAATAAAACAAAAATATTTCATGCTGTTGTGTGTCTAAATGAAAAATTTTCTGAGTTAAAGATAATAAGTGTCCTGTTTCTTTGTGTTTACTATGAAATTTTTTTAAAACATGTGATTTTTATTGTTTATAAATTGTACGAAAATTTCAATGGTCATGAGGACCGGCAAACTTTGTTATCGGACCGAACTAAATATCATCGTCATGACCGGCGGTCCGGCAACTTTCACAAAGACTGATTAATATGCAGATGTTTATTAAGCTGAGAGGATTTGTTCACCTAAATCAGCCGACCGAAAAAGCCGAATTAGTAGTGCTACCGAACCATTGGGTCCTCCCATGGTGGGGTCAGTGTGTTTTATGACTTTTTTTACAATTATGACGGTTACAATATATATCGGTAATGAAGTTTGATTTCGGTTTGTTTTCTGAAAAAGTTTTGTTTTCAGTTTTCCCAAGTACTGTTTTTTTTTAAACATACGTGTTCATGTTTTGTTTAAATATGTTTAACGTGGCAATCGCTCGTGTCTATACTGAAGCCAGTGAAGGTTTCAACGAAAGTCTCGATTGCAAAACGCTTTTTATCATGTCCGAAAAATTAGGCACTATCCGGATTTAGGCACTGAAACAGTATGTGATTTAAAAGGAATACAAACGTGTCAACATAGATTGTTGGTCTAAATCGATAGAAAACGTAACAGTTAATACTTACTGGTAGCAAAACAACCCCTATATGTCCGGTTAAGTGAGTAAACTTGTCTTAAAAGAAACAAAAACAAAAACGTCGCAAAAAATAAACAGGTTTTCATTCCAAGTTGCAGTGTACACACAAGTCACCCCCACGTGTTTGGACTAATTACCATCGACCCCCTATTGATTGGATTAACAAAAGATCGCTGCAGGCATCTTGACGTGTTTATTGGGGGTCATTAGAATGGTGCGAACAATATACAGGAAGGTTTGTGACATTTTGCGCGTACAATGCGATATGGACCGATCGAATTTCATGAAATTTATGAAACATTTATAGCTCATTTATAGACCGATTTTTAAACACTTTTCTACTGCTCAAATCGGTCTGAGGCGTTGAAATTCGGTCTGGACCGGCAAATTGTCGTTTTTTTTGTGCCCTGTCTCTCATTTATTCCTAGTGCTCTCAAGATAGCATAGGAAAGACATTTTTCGACAATCTAGGAGAGCTTTCTTGTGTCAGCCTGCACAAAAGCGAAAATTGAACAACATTCCAAGTACCAACTCATCGCCGGACTAGTAGACTGGAAAATCTAGGTTGTCCACAACAATATCAATTAATCCAAATTCTGAATGTCGACTTAACCTCTGTACTATATAATCTGATGTTTATGTAATATAGTCTAGATGTAGTCAAAATGATTTAGTATGAAAACTGATTTGAATCTATTTAGGCTTGAATTTTGACTAAGAAGCAATTTTTAAATCTACACCCAAAAGCATATTAATATATTACTACATTCAATTATTTGCTAGATGTGTTGTTTGGCAGGGAAGTGACTTTTTTGGTCACATACATGTTAAGCCAAGACTGTATCTTATTGCTGCAATATTAACAAATTGTAATGGAAGATGTTTTATGAACTTAGCTGAATAATGATTATCATAAAATTTACACCGAGTCCTGAAGAAAATGGAGAATTCATCCAGTGTATGTGTCACATGATTAAGGATCAAAGATAAGACAACACAATTAGAAAAGATTTTCATTAAATGCACATACAATCATGTAAGATGATGTATAGTTTCACTATGATATCCGAAATTTGTCGTCCGAAAATCGTACACCACATTACTTTATTCAATTCCACGGACGCTTCAGAAACGAAGTATACTCACGAAGATGTAACCAAATTGCCATCTGTAATTATGAATCATGACTTTGGTCAATTAAAATTGCAGACCAGATCAGTTCTCATTAAAAGCATTCTGCGAAATTGATCTGTGCAGTGTTTTTTGGTCATTTAAGTGTACCTATTTCGGACAGTAACTGAATTCGGATACGTAAAAAAATGGACGAAATTAAAAGGGACCGATTTTCAAATTTTTTTTTTGATAGGTCAAAAAAATAGGGACGGTCGGGCTAGCGGAAACAAGTAATTTTTTTTAGGCCTTATTTGTTTCAATTAAAATGCATGATTAATGACATCAAGCTCTATTTGAATATGTTATGATCTTATAGACAATTGCACTGATGAATTTACAGAACTAGTGATATTGTGGTGACAAGAAGAAAATGAATGCTATCATATCATTGTGTCACTTCTGTGAACTTCATGGACCAAAAGTTATGTTTTGTACTCAACCTTTCAATCCTGAAGAGAAAGCTTGTGTTGGAGAGAGTGAAATTGATGGTGTTGATGGGTCTGTGCAGTCTATAAGACATGTTACACCATCTACAGACCCAATCACACCACAAACCCCTACTCATAATTCTTTGCCAAATTATAAAAATGATCTGTGTGAGGTAAGATATCTGCAATTTGGATAATTTACTAGGGAAATTTCTATGCTCTTTTAAAATGTTTAAATTGTTTGTGTTGAACTTGAAGTTTTTTTTAATAAAGATTTAATACATATACAATGAAAAAAAATCACCATTGTAATTCTATACTAATGGCTACATTTATATTTATGTCCAGGTTATTTTTATTCAAGAAGTTCATAGTACAGTACAGTACTATACTTATGAGTCATCACTGACCAATTTATCCTAAGAGTCATATATTTCTTCTCTGCATGGAATGAACTATTAATTATATATTGACCTGTTTATATTGATCAGGAAATAACTTTTAAGCTCCATACATTTTAAGTTGATGTAAATTTTATTCTTCTTGATAGGGTTGTACCTCAGTTCACTTAGGATTTGTGAGTCATGATGAGGATGCTGGTGTGAGCTACATGAGTTCTCAAAGACCTCAGAATAGAGATGTATTTGCTATGGTTAGACAGGGTTGCATTCGAAGTTTAAGTTGTGAGGTATACAAGCTCAGTCCATTTCATTCTTGTTTTCGTTTGCTGTGTTGTCTGCTTCAGTTTTATTGTTTGAATATTTGTCACTTTATTGAAAACAAAATGTACAAATGCATATTAAATTTTTAGATATTTTAAATAAATTTTACAAATATCAATATAGAGTCAATAACATCATAATTATGATTCTAATAAGTGAGCATGACTCCACAAATCAATGTGTGTTGTGTAATTACACGTAATAATAAAACAATGTAACTTAATTGAAACTTCACTAGCCAATTAAGACTAGGAAATAACCAGTAAGTTGCATACTGCAGATTGTATATTTGCTTTCATTATATAATTGACTTCTGTTTACTGGGAATATATTTACCAACCATAAACATTTTAGTTTGTTTCGTGCATGGCCTCCATAGATAAATTAAATCATTTGCAGGTCTGTCCTGGAAGAGAAGGACCAATATTTTTTGGAGATGAGCAACAGGGTCATGCAATTAGCTACACATTTTACGTAAAAGACTATCAGGCTCGTGGTTTTCAGAGATTGTACAGTGTTATTGTTGTGATGATGGACAAAATTTATTTGTTAAACTCCTGGCCTTTTCTTGTATCACATATTGAAACAGTTGTTGAACACTTGAAAGCAAAAGCAAGTGTTGTTTGCGAAAAAGAAAAGGTCAAGTTTCCTCAAAGGCAATACAGACTGATTTCAACAAGTGTCAACCCAAAAAATTTTCTTCAGCAAAGGGGAGGTAATGTTAATAAACCAGCAAGATCATTAGTTGAGCTGACTGATGATAAACATGTGTTCAAAGTGTTACATACATCATTTGTATGGATACTAAAAGCTTGTGGAAACTGGCTGTCTGAAACATTGCTTGAAGGACCTCCAACTGAAGATTCCATCATTGATATGGAAAAACAGGAAGGTTTGTGAATATTCTTCATTATCTATTTTGTAAGCCGAAGGAACCTTAATCATTGTAAATATATGAGCATACTTTTTCAATTGGTCAATGTTTCACTGGTTCCGGTATACCTATTAAATTAACAATTAGGTGAATGTCAGTGTGATAACTTGATTGCTCTGAATGCAAATTACTGCCAATATGAAGTCAATTGATTACATTATTAATAGCTAATATACATGTATCATGATCTCTCAAAATATAAGGGTTTCATATCAGTTTCTCGTATTTTATCTCTAAGAATAATCAAGTTTTGCTTTTAAAATGAATGTTATACATGTATAATTATGCTACTTTTTATTTGTGGATCACTTTTTTTTCAGAGACTGAAGAAGGGTTTGTAAAACTGTTCAGTAAGAAGCTAGGTGTTGAGGATGATCTTGAAAAAGGACTTGATGTTTTGTCTTGTCCATCTGCTGAGAATCCACCTGCTGAGGAAGTTGTTGAAGATGATGGGAGTCCAGAAATAGAAGATATCCGTCATGTTGTTAAAGTATGTAATTTTAGGAGCATTTTTTAGGAAAAAATAATATTCCGTAAATTTTATATGATGCTTGTTTTTTGCACTCATCATTTTTGCACTCATCGGGTTTCAGCTTAAAGGTATGCAGTTTTTCATGCAAACAAATACCTTTTCTATGATAATTGTGTTTTTGGTCAAATAAGTTGATAAAGTCAGTATTAATGGGCTAGTCTGAGCTGTCTATTTATTTTATTGACCAAAAATGAAATTTAACTTTTGAATATGTCATGCTTCAGTGGTAAGTGACATGTAACCCTCCAATCTGGGTTCGAATTCTGGTTGGGGCTAGTCATCTATGAAAATTTTACAAAAATGTTGATTTTCTAAGTTGCTGGCCATTGCGGAAGGGTAAGTTAATACTCACTGGTAGAATACAGTCCAAGAAAATGGTACGATGAATAGGCCGCATGCATATACATGTATAACTGTACTATATCATTGAAAACAGCATTAAACCCACTGACATGTACTTTTTAATAACTATTTTACAGTTACTTGGACAAAGAAGATTCCATGTATTAGCTCATCACGTTGTTATTGGTAACCAAGTTTTTTACGAGGCAAGGGAAAGACACTGATAAGAACATTCCAAAATGCACTCACTGTAAATATATTATATCTTTATAGTTAAACTATGATTTATTTTGTTGCTAATTACTGATGTTCTTTAATTTACACATACTTGTAGAATTTAAAAGAAAATAATCATTAGGCTTGAAAAGTAGCTATAATGCTTCTTGAAAATGTGGCCATTGATAACCCAAGAAGGAAACTAATATATCCCTTCTAAACTTATTACCGCTGTTTGCATATTACTGCTATTGCCTGTATAATAACAATGACTGACACATGCACTTAGTCTCCACTTCCTTTTCAGCCTAGCATTTGTTTACTTTGCATACCACAACTTTCAAACTTTTTCATCAATGATTTATGTCATTTCTACAGTCAAGTCAATTTATCTTTCATACAGTCATGTGAATTTAATTCAAATTAATACTGCTGTATATAATTGTATCACATTTTAATGCATTTTATGGGGATGTCAAAAGCCCACTTTGGCCTTGTTTGGCTATAGACAATGCATACATTAGAAAAGGTTCAGTGTGAATTACAACAATTTCAAACGTATACCTATCGCCAAGATTGTCATTTCCAAATCATGGAGGCCGCCATTTTGTTTGTAACAACTAAGTTCTCGTTCTCAAAAAAGCTTTGGTTAAAAAAAAGACAAATAGGGTTCAAGGTTGTCCAAACGGTTATGGTTAACTATGTGAAAAAGCATCTGTACATATATAAATGCTTGACAGGACGTAGAAAGACATCACCTATTGTTACGACCAAGAGTTGACATTCCTTTCCAATAGTGCTCGACGTCCCAGTTTGATAGGCTTAGCCTATTTTCATATTATCTCTTAAAACATAGTTTTGATATTTTTCTTTATATACTCTTCACTTAGCTTAAAATTCATGACAGTACTAGTATGCAATCATAAACCATTTAAATCACATAAACAATTCTTCTTCATGTCAAAAAAGATAAAAATATTCTAAAAAACATACGTCATCTGCTTGCATTCTTTGACTCACTGACGGCCATATTGATTTTTACCTTTTAAACATTTGGAATGTGAATCGGCCAATCAAATGCGAGATACGAAATCACATGGGAAGTCCCTGCGACAGTTCTAAACTCCAACCAATGTGTGGACCATCTATCATTTGCTGAAATATAAAAAAGTGTTTTAAGAGTAATAATTGTGTGAATTATGAATTTAAGACAATTGATCAACAACCCTTGTTAATATAAAAACATACATTAGAAACTAGCAGACGCCATCCTACCGCGCGTGTTAAACGATGAAAAGGTAACTTTTGTTCAGGTCAGGTGCGAGTAAATTTTATTGTCGCAACGATCGAAGCGAACGGCGGTATTTATTTAAGTGAACAACGGTCGATGCGCGACAACGCGATACGACATTTTCAAAATGTTGTATAGCGTTGTCGCAATGTCGTATCGCGTTGTCGCATGTCATGGTATGGACGCATAGGCGACGCACGACAACGCGACAATGTGATACGACAATGCGACAATGCGAGACGACATTGTAATATATTGTGCCATAATTGGCCACTCGACATCACGACATTTGGACAAATGTCGTATCGCGTTGTCGCATTGTCATGTCGCATTGTCGTATCGCGTTGTCTAACAGGATTCCGTACTTCTGTATTAAATAATTCATTGCTGGCCATAAATCGGGACTCGTTTTATGTCCTACTGGTCACAGAATAGCGTTGTCAAGGAAACAGCTCTTTCAATTGGAGGTAATATGGTGTCGACATAGAATATAACTCAAATAGGCGTTTATAACAGCTAATTACCAATGAATGCCTAGGAGACAACATTTTAACGTTTGATTTACCATATAAATAGACTGTAGTGATCTATAGAAGAAATCCTAAGCATAAACAATACTGATGCCCCACATAATAGCAGACCAAATACCCGGTAATAAAAGGTTATACTCCCTCATAAAACACTCTAAGGCAGAATCATCATCCATCCCTCCCTTAAAAGCCCAAAATAGGTTCCACCATGATGACAAGGAAAAAGCCACAGCCCTAAATCACCAGTTTCAATCGATATTCAGCCCAAAAACCCCTATTAGGCTCTCATCCCTCTGTAAAATGAAACTCCATGATGAAACTGGTGCTCCCTTCCCAGACCAAGATGAAGCCCCCACCCCTCGTATGCCAAGCATCCAAGTCAGCTCATTAGGTATTGAGAAACTTCTCAATAACCTAAATCCCCATAAGGCAAGTGGCCCCGATAAAATCAAGCCCATTATCCTAAAGAGCCTGCCAAAGGAGCTATCCCCTATCTTAGAGGTTATTTTCCAGAAATCCCTTGATTCAGGCTTACTGCCCTCAGAGTGGAAGTCTGCAGATGTCACACCAGTATTTAAAAAGGGTGACAAATCAAACCCAGAAAATTATAGGCCAATTTCCCTGAGTTGCGTTCTGTGTAAAGTACTTGAACACATAGTCTCATCATCAATAGTGAAACACTTCACACACCATAACATCTTGTACCACTTACAACACGGGCTTCACGAGAAAAGGTCATGTGTATCCCAACTCATCTATAATTAAAAAGCAAGTAGATCTCATCCTATTAGATTTTAGTAAGGCTTTCGACAAGGTCAGTCATGAGAAAGTCTTGCAAAAATTGCACTTATATGGAGTCAGAGGTCAAACTCTAAAATGGGTCAAAAACTTTCTAGATAATCGACTCCAGTCTGTTGTCCTTAATGGCACTAGCTCAGACGCCATTCCTGTCCTGTCCGGTGTTCCCCAGGGATCTGTGTTGGGACCCCTACTCTTCCTAGCCTACATAAATGACCTCCCACAGAACATCAATTCCAAGGTCCACCTATTTGCAGACGACACAGCAATATACATGTCGCTAACAAATGAATCAGTCACACTCCAAAATGATCTCAAGACACTAGAAAAATGGGAATTGGAGTGGAATACTCAACCCCTCCAAATGCCAGGTTGTCCACGTTACCAAAAGGAAACATCCTTATCCTACACAATATTACCTACATGGAGTTTTACTCCAATCTGTCACCTCGGCCCGTTACCTATCTCAAATAACCTATCGTGGGAGGAACACATAAACAGGTCAACAAAAAAGGCAAACCAAACATTAGGTTTCTTGCGGAGAAACATCAAGGTCAAATCCGAAGCCCTTAAGGCCAGTGCTTACCAGACATTAGTCAGACCCCAGCTGGAGTATGTATCCGAGGTATGGTTCCCCCTACAACCAAGCCCATATTGATCAAATTGAATCTGTCCAAAGAAGATCAGCTCGATGGATCAAAAATGATCATAAACAAACATCAAGTGTTACAGAGATGCTCAAATCCCTACATATGAGGCATCTAGACCTCAGACGCATTGACAGTCGGCTGTCCCTCCTATACAAAATTACGAACCGCTTAGTGGAAATTCCCAAAACAAGTCACCTCATCCCCACCCCCCCCTACCTCTCGATATTCACATCCCCATTGCTTTAGATTAATCACTGCCACTACAGATTACTACAAGTATACGTTTTTCCCTAGGACAGTATTCCACTGGAACAACCTACCGCCAGACATCCCTACCCTTCCGACACTAAAACTGTTCAATGCTGCTGTAAGCAGTATTGAACATGTTTCACCATAATCTCATACGCTGTGATCTATTTTTATTTTTAACAACTTAAATCTATATTCTTACTCTTATTTTATTCTAGCTTTTATCTTATTTTAACACTCTTTGTCACAGCTTGACGCGCGTCATGCCTACGTCCCCGTGAGGGGTTTGGCATTAAAGGAAGATAGATAGATAGACAATCAATAAATTCAATGCAGTCAGCCGCCATGTTTTTTCCTCGAATGATGATCTAAATAGCAATGCACAAGTAGAAACCTCTGAAGGTCACATGGCGTCACAATGTAGCAGTGATAGTATTATGCTGGGTTAAACTCCAAACAATAATTTCAACACGGAACTATTTTAAAAACAAGCACCTGCGTTCAAAAATGCAGACGGCAGTGAAAGAAATATAGTTTTTCAGAGAAAAGCTACATATTTTTATTGAATCATTCATATTTCAAGTATTTTTCAATACAAAACAAATTTTAATGCATACTTATCCTCAAAATGACGTTTTACTCTGTTGACAATGGTAAGTTATGCATGATGAGTGTGCATTACGGATATTATACGATATGCACCGTTATTTGGATAACACCGGTTAACGGGGTACTGACTATATCGATAGTTCGCGTTATCCTTTTTTCAAATTGTTGATAGGAAAAACATGTATCCAGAGACGTATTAGACGTCTCTGATGTGTCCCGGAATCACCATATTTCGGTCTGATACGTTATAATAGATACAGTCAAATCTGTGAACAAAGGCCACGTACCCTTTTGGAAAGATAAAATATGGTCTTAAGACAAAGTTATGTATTTGTTTGGTAATGCAATCTTGAGGGTCCTAAATTTCTTTAAAATTTAGTTGGTGTTAAAGTCCCATGAGCTTATAAGTGTATTGGTCCTAATAGTTTCTGTTTGTGCTATAACAGAGGAATCCGTTGTGTTTTCCTCCCTAGCATACTTGATAGCAAGAAAAAAAAATTCCGAAACTACTTTCGTATTTTTTTCAAGATCATTGAAATAAATACTATTTATAGAGCACCTGAGTTTTCCCGCAGTCATGCTATGCACACATAGTAAAGTGACGTCACGTGCTCTACACATTTCAAGTTTACAAAAGCAAAAATCACAGTGAAATGAGTGTTTTTAGAAGAAAAATGACTTGTTTTTTCTTCGGTAATAATTATCTTGGGATAATATCAGCAAATGTTTGATTTTTGCATTTATTTTTTATAGCAAAAAGCTTATGGGGCTTTAAATCAGTTTGATATTGTTGCATGTAAAGTTTTGATAATTATTTGCTTAGCATTTGGTGGAAATTCACTGTATGATACATTGTACAAACATTCTAAATTTGATTTTTTTCAGTGCCTGTTGCCAAGGGGTTGTTACCGAGCTGTACAATACAGTAATGAATATGTGGAATCCTACAGATGTAATTTCCTTGGTCTCAATCCAGCAGTTTCAATCCCATCATATGTGAACACAAGTGAACCTTTTATACTGATGGACATTTATGAACCAGAGGATGTCCACTTTGATAACCCTGATCCTTTTAAAGGATACATCTTCAAACTAAGCACTTTCTATGATTTATATAGATAAAGGTAAATTTATGTTTTATAAAATCCTGAATATGGGAACTTCCTTTGTGACCTAAAACACAGTCTTAATATATCTAGGTGGTATCTTCATAAAGTAGAATCATGGAAGCATTATATAGTGGTCTTTTTAATAACTGTGGATTCTATAAAGCAGAGCTATGTATTGTCTGGGATGCAGACTTTTCTTAAGATAAACTAAAGCCTTAAGTTATTAATAATTAAAGTAAGGGAGATCACTGTGTAAAATTTGATGTGCTACTTTTGTTAATTACATATCTACACTGAAAACAGATATTTGGTAGTTTAATGGTAAGAATAAATTCTTGCAAATATTAGGTATAGTCGTTTCTGGTAATATTGCAGTATCGCTAATATCGGGGGTATTTACAAATCTTGTAAATGAGGCTTAATGACGCCACCAAGCGTCTGTTCCCGCGTGAAATTTTGTAGGACAGAACTGATGAAGTAAGCATCGTTTAATAAAAAACTGTACCATGACAGTGTGAAATGATAAGTTACAACATAGTTTCATCTTATCCATTGAAAACTTACCAGGTAGTAGAAATTGAAATTTTGCGTTGCCTTAATTTAATTAAGTCACAGCTTTCTAAAATAGACATAAAAATAAGGAGGCTCTGTTCGTTTCAATATTGTAGATAATGCATATGGATTTTTTGTTAATTGCATGAAATTGACACTTACAACTTGCAATTTCACAGGTAGATATATAATTAGATATACGAGTTAAATATGACTGAATTCACAGTAGAACATGAACTATTTTCAGATGGTCACGCCCGATTTTTAGTTTATTTTACTGTTAATTTTTATACCCGTCTTATACACGGGTCACGACAAAAAGGCCAATTTTTTAGGTAAAAGTTGGGGGGTCGTCTTATATGCGGATCGCCTTATAGGTGAGTATAAATGGTAAGTCCAAAATTACGTTGAATATTCTCTATATTACAGAAGCTGCACCTAATGTACTACAGAAAATGGAACATGCTATTGTAAATGATAGTTTAAGTATAGAAGTTGTAGATCAATGTTTGATATGTCTAAAGGAAGAATGGATGAAGTAAGTTAAATACCAACGACTATTTATCCTTTTCAAATTATCTTTTTTATACGCCCGAAGGGACTTATTATGACTGTCTGTCCGTCCGTTAGCAATTTCGTGTCTGCTTTGTTACTCTTTAAGCCTGCGAAGGATTATGAAGAAACTTGACTCAAATGTTCACCCCATCGAGACGACCTGCAGAGTTCATGTTTTGGAAGGCCCAAGGTCAAGGTCACACTTGAATGTCCATCCCATTGAGACGACGTGCAGAGTGCATGTTTCGGAAAGCTTGCTTCAAGGTCACACTTACGGGTCAAATATGACTTATTTCGTGTTCACTCTTTAAGCCAGTATTAATTTTGTACGCATGAAATTCCGTAGTTAAATGAAAAAAACGCATATTCATGCATGAAAAGTACCCAAAAATCATGTTTTTACAGTATCAATTATACCTTTGGCGTATATTGCTCTGCCTTGCAGTGCCTCTGTCTAGTTCGTTTTAATGTTGCACCTACAGTCAAAGTCATTTAGTGACTATTCAAGCTTTAACTACCGTATTATTGAAGACCCAAAATGAAGAACTGGGTAAAACCATCGACTTATGATAAACCAGCTGCACTGCTTCCTCAGACATAATAGACTCCCGTAATCAGATAAAAAATGAAAATCGAATATATGTTATATTGTGGCCTTTTGGCTTAAGGTCTTATCATATTGCCCATTCAGTCAATAATATTAGTATAACTTGTTGTCTACATTGTACCCATCATATTTTCTTATTCATTGTTATATCTGTCTTTTTCAGTTTTTTAGTGATATTCCTTTGGTGTTAGATCAGTTTATTCTATTTAGTTAATGACAACTGAAGAATTGGACATTTAATCTGTATAATTCTTTTAGCTCTTACGAGAGTTCTATTGAATCTCAATGTATAAAACAGCTAATGTGATATGCAATTCATATAATGTGAAATAATACTCATATGATATTGTGATATAATATTCATATGAATGTGAAAGAGTTATTCATTCATTTATTCAATATACAAGAAAGTGATATCATTATATCCTGCTTTAGGGACAATATCTTATACAAATTTATATAAAAACTTAGTATTTTTCAAACTCTTTTTCAGTAAAGTGAAAGTAATGTTTAAATTCACCAAGGCAGGAGGTGGTCGTAGTGAAGATGATACAAAGAATCTCTTGAAAATCGTTGGTGCTACTGATGATGACAAGCCATTACTTAGTTACTGGATGCGAGGACTTAGTGATCAGTATAAGAAACATATATTATCAGCTTCAAGACAACATTCTATGTGATGATAATGTATGTTTATGTGTGAATGAATTTACATTATTGGGGGCTTCATGTTGTAATAGTATAAAACTGTATATTGCCATTCAGTATCAAATGCAATATTGTACAGTACTACTTAAGTCAATATATGTCTTTATCAGTGACAATAAAACTGTTTTTAGCTCACCAGAGCACGAAGTATTAGATAACTATTGTGATCGAGTGATTTCCGTCATCCGTGTATGCATGCGTGCATCAGTGCGTCAACAATTGCTTTAAACAACATCTCCTTCTTAAGCAGTTGGTCAATTTCAACAAAACTTTACAGGGATGTTCCTTGCATGAAGCTCTACCAAAGTGGTTCAAAAAGTTTAATGTAATTAGGAAAAACTTTAAAAAATCTTCTTGTCCAAAACCACAGGGCCTAGAGCTTAGATATTTGGTGTGTAACATTGTCTAGTGGACCTCTACCAAATTTGTTCAAATTATGGCCCTGGGGTCAAAATTAGCTGTGCCCCGGGGGTAAGTGGATTTTAGATAAATTTATATAGGGAAATTTAAAAAATCTTCTTGTCAGAAACTACAATGTCTAGAGCTTAGATTTGATATGTAACATTATCCAGTGGACCACTAATAAATTTGTTCTTATTACGGCCCTGGGGTTATAATTGGCCTAGCCCCAGGGTTTACTCTAATTTATTTAGGAAAATTTCAAAAGTCTTCTTGTCCGAAACCACAGGACCCTAGAGCTAAGATATTTGGTATGTAGCATTGCCTAGCTGACCTTCACCAAGTTTATACAAATTATGGCCCCAGGGTGAAAATTAGCCCGCCCTGGGGTTTACATGATTTATATAGGCTTATATAGGAAATTTTCAAAAATCTTCCTTGTCCAAAACCACAAGGCCTAGAGCTTAGATATTTTATGTGTAGTATTGTCCAGTGGACCTCTACCAAGTTTGTTCAAATTATTGCCCTAGGGACAAAATTGGCCTCGTCCCCGAGTCACTTGATTTTACATAGGCTCATAATAATTTTCTCCTAGGGTCGTATTTCTGGTGAGCGATATATGGCCATTATGGCCCTCTTGTTTACTCATGTTATTGGTGCAATTTATATCCAATTAAGCACTGTATAAATGATTGTTATCTCACTTGGTGAATTGTTCATGTGAACTATAAACATGTTGATGAAATAAAATTATTATGCATTGTATACATATATGTTTCGAGTGTTTCTTTATTTACTATAATACTCTTCAAACACTTTGTACCCAGTCTGACTTATCTGTTTGATGATTGTTTGGGTTTTACGCCCCTTTTCAACAGTCAGAGTAATACGAAGTGGACAGTTCACCTACCTATCATTCCTTGGAAGAACCAGTACTAGACTCCCATCCTCCGTAAGCATCTAACTGCCTACTGTCTCACATAAAGAGATATGGTCAGTAGCTGGGCTTGAACACATCACCTTCTATCAGTATGAGGTTATAGTAATTTAAAGTCAGAAACCTTATCCACTTGAGCATGGAGGCAGGTCTTTATCTATTTGAATTGAGTATTGAATCTTAATATCAAGAATCACATGAATAAGTTATCCATGAGATGGACATAAATCTCAAGTGTTTGGAAAGATTTATAGAGTAATACATGCTGAGCATATGATAAACAAGATTGTGTTATTACAATCCCCTTGGAAACAAATTCAAATTGATCTGTGAATGCTTTTTTAAGTATGATGATGAAGTCAAGAAGAAGTATCACACCTGGACACAGTATACATGTGTACTTAATATGGACAAGAAAGCGTATTAAGCTGCAAACGATGTGTTTGAAATTTTCAATACACTTACTTCAGTAGTATGTAGTACTGGTGTAGTACTGTATATAGGTTTTGTGTTAATAAATTGTGATATTAAACAGCCTGATTAGATCTGTTGATAGAGCATCTAACTTTCAGACAGGAGATTGTGTGTTTGTAGGGGTGTAGCTTGCCCTATGATAATGTGTAGGCACCTTTCCAAGGGGGTCCAGGGAATCTTTTCACCGTAGATTGCCTGAGACGCATTCAGCAGAATAATTTGGTGTGCTATAGCCTAAAATATTTTAATACGAAGATCTTGCAGTTTTTCCCTGCTAAATTTATTCATTTTGAGTTTTCAATTATCAAATGATTTTCCATGAAAGTTGCAAATGTTTAGTAAGAACTGCATGCTCACTGTTTAAGCTTTGAGTACTCTGATGGTCCATTCTTCCAGCCCCTAACCATTCATTTTATTGTGTTTTTTGCATAGGAAGCCACGCCAGTGTCTGTGATATGCTGAAAATGACTAGTTATATATTTATGTGAGCATTTTCATGTAATTATTACAACTATGGTACACTTTTTGTAATATTTACAAGTTTATATTATCTTTTTACCTGTTTATACAGACTTTGTTTGCGGGGTATGACAACATGTATAAATAGAAAATGAAAAAATAAAATTTATGAAAAGAACTGCTTATAACATTGTTCAAATTCAAATTCTAAAGTTCGGTATTTTTTTGTGATTCTGGCTTTATTTTCCTGTTTTTCTGCCTCAAATCATTAATTTAACATCCTTACTAATATCCCTATCTAAAAGTCAAGCATTTATTTGGCTGATTATAATCACAAAAACGATATTAGGTAAAGATTTGTCTGAGGACTGTGGGAAAATTTATTTTGAATTCAAAAGTCAGTACGAGTAGTTTCCCTTAGATATTAAGATATAATAAGTGAATAGGATCTTTGAACCCAAGGAATGTTTCTTCACGAACCATTCATAAAATTGGGTAAATTATCTCTAATTGTTGGTGTTATTTATTTTTTAAAGAATATTATTTAAGTAGACGTATACATAAATGATAATTCACTTTAGTGAGAAACTGCGTCTAATTAATGTACTAGAATATTCCGAACACATAAATGTCAATGAATGTCGGTCATTATGTACCACTGCCTTTCTGTACCAGGTCTTAATGTACCACTTATGAGACTTAATGTACCACCTCCTGGATAATTTTATCTTGGATAATTAGCATACGAGAGCTGACCCATATTTTGGGTTCAAATATTACCTACCTACCTACCTACCTACCTGCAAGTTTGTTTACATTAACGCAATGTATCATATTCAATGACTTAAATTCCATTTAATCCTATAAATATTACCATCAATTAATATGTAAGTCAACTGAACTGGGTCCGTATTCACAAAGCATCGAAAGTTTTACTTAAAGTAAGTGTAATTTTTTTTCATGGTAAAAGTTTGTAAACCAGCCATCAAAAGTGTCAAAATCAATTATCATTTTCATAATTGGCATCTTTAGAACAAAGATAAAATCATATTATTGTGATTTCCTCCTTTATATTAGTACAAAAGAGTTAAGGAAAAAGTCGAATTTATGGAAAAATATAACTTAAGTTAAATTACTTAAGATGCTTTGTGAATACGGACCCAGAAGCGTAAAAATTGTTTGTTTCTGCTTAACGACCTACCCTAATTTTTCTGAAGGACCCCAAACTTTTAATTAGCCTAAAAATTGTTTGTTTCTGCTTTACCCGACCTACCCTAATTTTTCTGAAGGTGCCTAGACTTTTAATTAGCCTAAAACATTGTTTGTTTCTGCTTACCCGACCTACCCTAATTTTTCTGAAGGACCCCAGACTTTTAATTAGCCTAAAAAATTGTTTGTTTCTGCTTACCCGACCTACCCTAATTTTTCTGAAGGACCCTAGACTTTTAATTAGCCTAAACAATTGTTTGTTTATGGTTATTCTAATTTTCATCCACAAATTTAGACCCAAAGTAAGGTACATCTCTTTTTTTACGTGCCTGCTTGCTTTCAAGAGCCATAAAAAGAATCTTCTGCCTACCTATCTACCCTATTTTTCAGGAGCATGTAGCCAGAAAAATACGAGTCCACTTGACATAAGCTCAACAGTGGGAAAAAAGGAACAGAGAATTTCATTTTAGGCATAATTTAAACACATGCAACTTATTTAAGAGAATTTGTTTTCGTAATTTGTGCCAGGTAGTTGTATTAACTAAATACAACTACCTGTTTGTGCGAAGTTTGAAGAATTTTTACTAAGAGAGACTACTCTGATTGTAACAAAATGTTTCCATATTGAGTTGCCTCCCTTACAATAATAAACTACCTACCAAGTCTTGCTTAATTAATTTATTGGCAGCTCTTCAAACATCACCCTTTTACATCATGGATCAGCCTCTCATACAAATCCCGCCCGTAACGACAGACTCCGCCTGTTCGTCTCCATTTATTATCAATTAAGAATGTGTGCATAACGAAATTAATCTTAATTCCAATTTAATCCCAATATATAGCTCTGCTGTACCTACCATAATGTTGTTATGCTGGTAACCATATAGAAATGTAGTACGTACAGTAATTGTTAATTTTCAATAATAAGACTCTAAAGCACCTGCTGATATTTTAACGAGATGTGGCTAAAGAAAGGCATTATGTAAATATTGTTATAGCGAAAATAAAATATATTTCTTGTACGTATTTTACTGTCATTTTGTCGATTGTTCTGTATTACAAGATTCAAAAAGCTAATGGGCTTTTAAGCTTGCTTAGAGAATATAAATCAATGACAACAATAATCCACATTTTGTATTATATAAAATGTTAAAAAATATATCCGAGTCAAGCAAATAAATAATGAAAAATAACTAACATTCCATAGGTATTATTATATATTTCAATTGCCGACCGGTTTCGTCACTGACTCATCAGGGCATTAATAATAATATATATATATGTGTGTGTGTGTGTGAGGGTATCCATTGATGTGAGCGTGTTTTTCCACTTCGTTGACACTTATCCAATATGTATTGTACAAGTTTGTATATGTGCTCTTCAAATTTCAGGAAAATAAAAACATGCATCAATACTAAAGGAGCCGTACCCCTTGTTTCAATTGTGGTCCCCGACTTTGGTGGCATAACACGGTCATGGAATGTATGTTTACCGGTACATATGAATTATATAAGTTGAACCATCAAGTACAGAATCGCTTAATAGTGCCTTAACTATGTTAGAAAAGGAAAAAATGATAAATTAAAACATTATAAGATGTAGTCTATTCAAGAATAAATAAATAAATTTAATTGAAATAATGAAAGACGTTTATATCTAAAATGATCTGAAATGTAAAAACACAAGGTTTGTTTCAACAAGTGGAGTTTAAAACTATAGAATAACTATTTATCTCCGGTATGTGTTGGGGTAAAATCGATCTTCCAAGGATTACAACCTCTATAAGCAAATGATTTTTTACCAAATTATTTAATGCTTTGAATCAGAAAATAGACACTTTTTAACGTTTAGATTGTCGCAGACCTGTACTAAAGCAAATGCCTGTATTCTTCATAATTTTGGAAAAAACATACTTAGTTGACAAACAATATTGGGTGATCACAACGAGTAACGGAAGTTCCTCACAACATTTTTTGCCGAAGAATAAATTACGGGCGTGCTACTGTGGCATCATGGGTCTTGCTGGTCAATAAGTCACATATGCCTCGCATTCCTGGTTCGATGTCTATTATCTCAGTGAGCCGTATCTGAGGCTATATATAGACTCAATTAAAGGTGTAACAGTCTATAATGATACTTTCCTCAAGTTTGTTGATAGACGTTGAACACTGCCCGAATCATATAATTTATTAATGTGACATTCATTTGTGGCCTCTATTCATGTCGATGTACAAACTGACAAGAACTTATATACATACACGTATGTATATATAAGTCCTTGCTACTGTTCTTACTAAACTGCAACTTTCGTGGAAAATCATTTGATAAATGAAAAACAATAATAAATAAATGATAAATAAAATTCAAAATGAATCAATCTTGCAGGATGAAAAGTGCAAGAACTTCATAGATATTTTTATGCTTAAGAATACCGGAAAATGTATAATAAAGCATGTACACAGCTAGTGTATTAACACACAAACTGATGGCTTTAAACAATGTGATTTTAAATACATTTGTATATCAAGCGAGTAAAAACACCATAGACACAACAATGACTAGATAATGTTAACACTATTATTGAATGATTGTTTGCATACTGTATAAAGTGAAATTACCCTTAGTTGGAATATATTTGAATAAATGAAAATGAACATATATAGGCCTACTGTAATAACAAAGACCTATACATACATGTATGTATAGGTCTTTGGTAATAATAATTAATCATAGAAGTTGGAAAGTACAATAAAAATAAATTCTGCCACAACTTATAGGTATTCATATATATAATTATGTACAGAATTTTGTTTTATTCAATTTCAGTTCACCATTCTTGACAGCCATTGTGAAAAAAAGATAACAAAGAATTTTGCCTGCAGACACAATATCAATTCACGAAATTCACGGATTTTATTTGGTTCCCGGTGACGGAATGAGAACCAGACATATGATTTGTTTCCCGCTCGCGGTGTTGAATGTATTATTTAGAGAGAAGTACCAGCGAGTTCAACCTTACTGAACCCTGACGTCGCGCGCAGAAGACCGCACACGATTGTTGGAATTCAAGAAGGAAAGATGTCAATTTATCTCTGGTAAAATTATTTCTTTTATTTTCTGATTTGAATTTTGAAATGAGTGTTTTGTTTATGGTATTTTTGTTGATGTATTTTAGCTCACCAAATAAATTGTACCTCTACGCGATAAAGAATAATTAAGACTGTTTTCAGAGATCTTTTGACTGTTAAATAAAACGTTCAGACATTATTTATTTATCAATTTGTAAATGATTAGAAACCATGTTTTTGTGTTTCTGATTACACAGTTGTAGTTATTGTCAATGCATTTTCAAAAGAGAGATAGCAGTTGTTTGAAACAAGATGCATGTATGTACTTTGTTAGTGGGTGGGGTACTCATGAATGCAGGCAGATACATTTGATGTGAGTTGTTGTGTGTACTTGGAGCTTTTAGTCTTAATTGCCGAGTGATACCAGTACAGGATGTGTACTATATACTACATTTTATGCTTAAATTCTGTTCATTTTTTTTCAGTTGACACATAGACCTTGATATCTGATGGATACACAACATTTGTCAGGTTTACTCCAGTGATAAAAGCAGTAAGACGAAGAATAGATTTTTCCCAATGATGCTGTAAGTCTTATTTTTTGTCATTCTCTGAGGATATTTTTTAATTGCGCTTTTTGCACATATCTGATGACTGCTTGTTTAATTATTTTTTTTACTGAGTATTTAGTTATCTGATATTGCTTAAAGTTAAATTGATATTCAATGTGAGGAATCTTTCCTTTTGAACAGTGAATTTCTTGTTCAACTTTTTAGACTCGTTGTTACCAGTATTGTCATATTTGTTAATAATAATAAATGGTACAATTATTCTTGCTTTTATTTTCTTAATTTCTTCAATGTAAGGGTATTTAATAGATGAAATATTAAAACATGTAACTAATTTCCCATTGTATTGTTATATAAGGTACCGGATAGCTGTGGATATGTGTGATATATTTACTCTATATAACGTAGCTTTCACTCAGATTTTTATGTTTCAATAGGTCACTTATTCCACTTGATGTAGAAGCAGATGACAGAAATTATTCCATCCAGTGAAGAAATATAGTTGACAGAAATAGTTCAAGCCAAAATAGATGAACAGATAACAGAAATAATTCCACCTAGATGACAGAAATAGTGAGCCTTTTACATTCTATTTAACCCTTTACCACATATATGCTCCTTTTAACTCCCCTATCTATGGCCACATATACTCCTTTTAACTCCTTTTTCCATGGCCATATATATGTACTGGCAACACCAACTGAATTTTCAACTTCAAAATATTCATTTTAAATTTAACAGTCTAAGATCTGTTTACCATTCATGGAACAATCTTGAAAAATAAAAAAGTTATGAAGAATTGAAGTTGGCATTTTACCACATTTTTCGTGAAATGTTTATCACTATTCTGTATAAGAAAATATTCCGCGATCATGTACCTGATCTTAGATTAAAATTCTTCATAACTCTTTTAATTTATAAGATATATTTCTTTGAAAATTACCATTCTTAATGCATTTTCATGTGGATTCTGTTTCTGAAGTAAAAATTTCTCTCAGGATATTGTGTATTTAAAATTAAGGATATAATATATATATATATAACGGGGAAGTTATGAACTTTAAAAAAAAGAATGTATTGTTTAGGAACAAACTTTTTATTTTGTGAAATAACTCATTTTTTAAATGATTACATTGGTACATTTATTATAAACAAATCATAGGCATAATCAGTACTTATACAAACAAATATTGACAACATATAACATTTTTATTTTAATCCTAATAGAAATTAATTAAAGGTTGAAATCCACAGTTCTTCTGTATCGTACCTCCCCTTTTCTGGGGTGACTGAAATTACCATAGTTGTCAAATGGGCTGTTGATCAACAGATTTAAATAACTAAATACTAGTAGTATTAGTGGTATTTCTTTGTCTGGTATCTTCAGTTGCATTTTAAAATCTTGCACAAAATGAAATTTATGTCTCAATAAATCATGATAATAAATAAATTGATTCATATTTCATTTAATTTTCTTTTTGTAAAAATACTAGAACAGATTTATTGTATACATGTATGAATTATTGAAATGCTTTTATATCTATAAATGTGAAGAACTGATTAAAAATACAAACATTCACTAACACTGATTCACTTTTAATCAGAGCAAGAAATTAAAAAAACTTCTGATTTTTGCTTGTCCGGAACTCTACCTTGTGCAGATTTTGAATAATTCCATTTGATTGTTTAATAATAGAGGATTTCTTGTCTGGAACATAACTTTGTCACCGTAAGTTTCTTGCAATGAACCAATGTTAGAAAACAGAACATTATGATCGTAATAGGTCAAGGAAACGACAAGTAGTTTAAGATTTTTGCGACAACCTAATTAACTTATTTTCTAAAAATAGATTGTTGATTTCGATTTCTATAAATGAAGTCACAGGGACACATTAACAATAATTTTGGTTTAAATTATCAACTTAAGAGTTAACATTTTTTTTTATGCATTTTTTAAGCTAAAGAAATGATATGGTTGGTCTGATAGAAAATGTTACAAAGTACAATTTTAGTCCATCAGTATCAATAATATTAACATCCAGAATCAAGGTACTGAGAGTACTGTCAAGAACGAAGTTAAATCCATCCTTAAAAAGGCCTGCCCCTGTCGAGAATTTGATGAACAGTTTACAAAATAAATAGTTGGACACTTGGTTCACAGTCTTCGACCTAACCCACTCGACCATTTGTTACTGTCCGAAATAGGTACAATTACGTATAAAATAAACACTGCGCAGATCGATTTCTTTAAATATTTTACCAAGTTAATTTTATTAATATTCCAGTTTGCAATCTTTATTAACCCAAGCAATGATTCGTAATGCAGATTGCAATTTGATCAAATGGGTTGTGGACATGCATCTTTGTTTCTGCATCGTTGGTACTATACGGTCTGAGGCACATTTTCCGAAAATTGTCGCAATTTTTGATAGTATTTATGTAATTCTTACTACAATATCACATTGCATTAAGCATTATGACCAACAAAATAACAAACACTCGTTAAATTTCTAGAATGGCCATTGCATTTATATTACGTGGTGTACGAATTTCGGACGACAAATTTCGGATTACATGATGAAACTATATGTCATACTGATGTGTATTTAATGAATATCTTTTGTAATTGTGGTGTCTTATCTCTGATCCATCATCATGTGACACATGTTTAAGATTAATTCTCTATGTTTTTTGGATTCCAAATTTTAAAGTTCATTTTAATAATATTGCAACGATATAATAGGGTTTTGTTTAACATGTCTGTGGATAACAAATTGAAGACAATTTGCAGACAACTTAGAGTCTGGTGACTAGATCAAGAGGTACATGGACTAAACTATAAGATTATCCTAGATCGTCACAGAAAAAATGTCTTCTTTATGCTATATCTTTAGAGGACTGTAATAAATGAGAGGAAAATGTTAATTGTTATAGCTTGATGTTCAGGGTTCTAGCCAGCCTAATATCGCATGTCGTCCACGACATTCCTTCAGGCTTACAGTCGTATATTCGACATCCTTTAATTCCACCGATATCCCTTAATTACGTATACGACATGGCTTGTATACACAACCAATTATAAAAGCAACTACATCCGAATATGTGCCGCGTGCTGACTCGTTACGTCACTAAGAACAGTGTCAATCAAATATCAATAAACCAATGACAGTCTCGAATGCATGACGCATGTCGCTGACAAAATCGTAGCCCCGCCTTACCACGTGTTTCAACTAAATACTCGATGTTATGACCTTGAAAGTTTAAGCAAGAGTGTTGACAAGATTTTCTTATAATTATCGCATGCACACTTTCACTAAACATTCAGAAATGCGCCGGTTGAAGATGTTGATTTTCGCCGCATTGTTTTTCACGAGTAGCTATCATAATTATGATTCTGAAAGTTTACACAATTTATGCAGCTCTTATTTATATGCAGTCAGCGGAGTGTCGCTTGCCATGCATATTTCGCATAAAGTTAAAAATATGAATGATACCTGTGGTACACACACAATGATCTTAAAATGACAATTATCGTAATTTATTATTGACAGTCTAACTTTAAATCATTACAAACAAATTATTATGCTCCAGTATGTATTATTAGACCCAAAACACGAGCTACGAAGAACAATTTCTAAATTCAGTAAGGGTCGCGAAAATGTATTACGGAACCGTGTACGTTCGATGAATGTTCATGCAGGACTGTCCTAGAGTAAATCGAGCGAAATTCATTCACATCTAATGTTTACTTTACGGGCAAGGCTTTCTGACTATCGTAATGTCAATGTTTTAGATGTCAATTTAAATACAGATTTGAAGATCGTCGCGGGAGACAACTCCATGCAGCCGGTGTTCACGTAAATAAATCTCTTGCGCGTTTGATTAACTTTCAGAACTGTTCTAGAGTCAAACGAGTAAAATCGTCTGCATGTAAACATAAACTGGTTCCCGTTCCATGTTGCTGTACACCGAAGTACAGACAAGTCAATGAGAACCAGTTTACATGTGACCACGAGTTTGGACTAATTACCATCGATTGGATTAACAAAAGATCGCTGCAGGCATCTTGAAGTGTTAATTGGGGGGTAATTAGAGTGCGTACAATATACAGGAAGGTTTGTGACATTTTGCACGTACAATGCGATTTGGACCGAATTTTATGAAATTCATGGAACATTTATAGACCGATTTTTTAACCAATTTCTGCTGCTCAAATCGGTCCGAGGCGTTGAAATTCGGTCTGGACCGG
The DNA here is from genome assembly GCA_964023205.1 of Lutraria lutraria. Lineage (NCBI taxonomy): Eukaryota > Metazoa > Mollusca > Bivalvia > Venerida > Mactridae > Lutraria > Lutraria lutraria. The sequence continues at coordinate 21,032,613 of OZ026849.1, forward strand.
CAAATTGTCGGTTTTTATGAGCCCTGATCTACAGTATCGGTGTGCAAATAATAATTACTGATTTCATGCGACATAACCGTGAAATTAAGACTGAACATTTTTAATGCACGTAGATCTATACGAAAGACGAGGATATAAAAAATACGCGTTAGCAAATCGATCACCGAGGAATCTTTGAGCATTAAAAACGAAATGAGACTCGTATGAGTCGATGGAATAACATTCATGATGTGAGTTCTGATCAGAAATCCGCAACGCCGATCTTGACATAATCCAATCTTTAGATCCTAAATGGAAACATACGTTTCTGTGGATGTTAGTTTCGGAAAACGGTAACTTAAATATCATTATCTATTAAATTTTAACAGAAGTTACATGCAGTTGATATCCCTAGGGCTTTAAAAAATGATTCAAGTTTAACTTATACGATCTGATGTCATTTTCTACTTTCGGTTTGAACTTTGGTAGTCACGATGTGTTATGTTTGTTGTCATTTTATTCAGTCAATAAAAAGTTTAATTGATTCAATAAAATTTCTTACTTTGAAATATGCTATGATTGCTGAAAATACAAAAAAAGAAAAAATATTCTAAAAATTTGATGTCAATCTAACTATGACTACAGAATGTAAACAAATGTGTACTGTAGAGTGTAGTGTATTGAGTTAATCTTATAGTGACACTTGATTATCAGTTACTTGTCTGTATAGTTGCCTCTCTGATAGTAGGCCTATTGTACATCATTTATTAAATAGCCACTGAGCAATAAACTTAAACTGATACATGTATCTTAATTCCTATTGATTTGTGTATGATATGTTATATATTTATAACACCTTTTAACAGTTCTGTCTTTTGACTTTAAAATTCACTAAAATATGAACCACTTAAGTTGTTGGACTTACCCCCCCACTTGCACACATTCAGTCATTCACTGTACCGCTCACGGGTGACTCAAATTTGTATTTGCAACATGCCTTAAAAAAATCCTGGCTAGAACCCTGATGTTATATAAGTTTACTAATAGTCTCACTGTGATGCAAATAGATCATTTTAGTCCATCGTGCGTCGTGCGTCATTACGATTACGTGGCGTCCATGTTTACTTAAAACAACATCTTCTCCTACACTGCTATGCCGATTGCAACCAAACTTTGCTGGAATGATCCTTGGGTGGTCCCCTTTCAAAGTTGTTCAAAAAATTAAATTTCATGAAAAATTCTGGTTGCTATGGCAACAAATAGAAAAAACTTAAAAAATCTTCTTGTCAAAAACTACAATGCCTAGAGCTTTGATATTTGGTGTGTAGCATAGTCCAGTGGACCTCTACCAAGTTTGTTCAAATTATTGCCCTAGGGTCAAAATTGGCCCCCGCCCCGGGGGTCACTTGATTTATATAGACTTATATAGGAAAATTTAAAAAATCTTCTCCGAAACCACAAGGCCTAGAGCTAAGATATTTGGTATGTAGCATAGTCTAGTGGACCTCTACCAAGTTTGTTCAAATTATTGCCCTAGGGTCAAAATTGGCCCTGGGGTTTATTCTATTTTATTTAGGAAAATTTAAAAAATCTTCTCCGAAACCACAAGGCCTAGAGCTAAGATATTTGGTATGTAGCATAGTCTAGTGGACCTCTACCAAGTTTGTTCAAATTATTGCCCTAGGGTCAAAATTGGTCCCGCCCCGGGGGTCACTTGATTTATATAGACTTATATAGGAAAATTAAAAAAATCTTCTCCGAAACCGCAAGGCCTAGAGCTTAGATATTTTGTATGTGGCATTGTCTAGTGGACCTCTACCAAGTTTGTTCAAATTATGGCCCGGGGTCAAAATTAGCCGTGCCCTGGGGTTTATTCTATTTTATATAGGACAATTTTAAAAAATCTTCTTCTCCGAAACCACAAGGCCTAGAGCTAAGATAGCTTTGTCTAATGGACCTCTTTTAAATCTGTTCATATAATGGCCATGGGATAAAAAACGGCCCAGATCGGTCACTTGATCTTACTTAGACTGGTATAGAAAACTTCAACAATGTTAATCTCCAAATGACCTTTTCTCCTGGTGAGCATTTATAGGGCCATCATGGCCCTCTTGTTGTAATTGTAGGGTTCTTTGATAATGTTCTAGTTATGCCCGCTCTCCCCCGCCATTTCGACAAACTTTGGTTAAATTGGTTGGCTCATTTCGGTCCTTTAGTTTGTTGGTTTTCAAAGCTTGTCCGGTCAATTACTAAGAGAGCGATTTGGCCTTTGGTCTTTAGACTTGGTTTGGAGGTTGATCCTCACATGTAGATAGATGAGCCCTATTGATAAGCAAAGGGCTAGTCCCTACATAACTTTACACACTCTGTGAGATCTATCTGCATTGTAATGACTCTTATACAGAGGTTCTGCAGTGTTAGGGTTTTCTGGATAAAATGAGCCACAAATCATAGCTCTCAATCTTGGCCACTGCCACTGGTCATTCTGTTATGAATTATCAATGACAGTTTTGTAAAAAATGACCATTTTTCATTGGGTGGCCTCTATTCGGAGGTGGTCGCATACACAGTTTTGACTGTTCCTTGCTAGAACCCTCCTGCTTGATTTCAATGTCCTATTTGCTATCATTTGTCTCTAAGTATACTAGCTGGCCTAGTATGGCATTCAAAAGTGATTGTATCTCACTGAAGACCTTCAACCTTGTTGAAATGGTGTTTTAGTACCCTTATTTAACTAAAGATATAATGAAATAACTTTAAAACTTTAGGTAGTTGATTCTTCCTCAGTTTTACTATTTATGAGTATTTTTTGATAAGTCTTGAATTGACATGATTTGTATAAATTTCATTTTTTGTTATATTTTTGTATAATGACCCCCCCCCCCCCCTTTCGAAGAAATGAGGGGGATATTGGATAGTTCATGTCTATCTTTCTGTTCGTTGGTAATCAAACCTTGTCCGGCCAATTCGACTGTTTTGGCCCTTAAGTCTTCACTTGGTTTGAAGGTAGGTCACATAGATAGATGACCCCTGTTGGTAAGGTCTATCAATAGGTCAAAGGTCAACTATCCATTTGCCCTTTAGGGGGCATCGGTGTTTCACAAACACCTCATTATAAGAGCGTTTTAGTACCCTAGTTTTAACTTAAGATATATCAAATAACTTTCAAACATAGGCATTTATTTTTCCTCAGCTTTAAATTTTTAAGAGTATTTTATAAAACTTTATTCCTATCCCAACAGTTATTTCTATTAGGTAAAATGTCTTGAATTGTCATGATTTATATTTTTGTCATATTTTTGTAATTGTAGGGTTCTTTCATAATGTTCTAGTTATGCCCGCTCTCCCCCACCATTTCGACAAACTTTGGTTAAATTGGTTGGCTCATTCCGGTCTTTCAGTTTGTTGGTTTTCAAAGCTTGTCCGGTCAATTACTAAGAGAACGATTTGGCCTTTAGTCTTCAGACTTGGTTTGGAGGTTGATCCTCGCATGTAGATAGATGACCCCTATTGATAAGCAAAGGGCTACCCTACATAACTTTACACACGCTGTGAGATCTATCTGCATTGTAATGACTCTTATACAGAGGTTCTGCAGTGTTAGGCTATTCTATGAGCCACAGATCATAGCTCTCAATCTTGGCCACTGCCACTGGTCATTCTGTTATGAATTATCAATGACAGTTTTGTAAAAAATGACCATTTTTCACAGGGTGGCCTCTATTCGGAGGTGGTCGCATACACAGTTCTGACTGTTACTTGCTAGAACCCTCCTGCTTGATTTCAATGTCCTATTTGCTATCATTTGTCTCTAAGTATACTAGCTGGCCTAGTATGGCATTCAAAAGTGATTGTATCTCACTGAAGACCTTCAACCTTGTTGAAATGGTGTTTTAGTACCCTTATTTAACTAAAGATATAATGAAATAACTTTAAAACTTTAGGTAGTTGATTCTTCCTCAGTTTTACTATTTATGAGTATTTTTTGATAAGTCTTGAATTGACATGATTTGTATAAATTTCATTTTTTGTTATATTTTTGTATAATGACCCCCCCCCCCCCCCCCTTTCGAAGAAATGAGGGGGATATTGGATAGTTCATGTCTATCTTTCTGTTCGTTGGTAATCAAACCTTGTCCGGCCAATTCGACTGTTTTGGCCCTTAAGTCTTCACTTGGTTTGAAGGTAGGTCACATAGATAGATGACCCCTGTTGGTAAGGTCTATCAATAGGTCAAAGGTCAACTATCCATTTGCCCTTTAGGGGGCATCGGTGTTTCACAAACACCTCATTATAAGAGCGTTTTAGTACCCTAGTTTTAACTTAAGATATATCAAATAACTTTCAAACATAGGCATTTATTTTTCCTCAGCTTTAAATTTTTAAGAGTATTTTATAAAACTTTATTCCTATCCCAACAGTTATTTCTATTAGGTAAAATGTCTTGAATTGTCATGATTTATATTTTTGTCATATTTTTGTAATTGTAGGGTTCTTTGATAATGTTCTAGTTATGCCCGCTCTCCCCCACCATTTCGACAAACTTTGGTTAAATTGGTTGGCTCATTCCGGTCTTTCAGTTTGTTGGTTTTCAAAGCTTGTCCGGTCAATTACTAAGAGAACGATTTGGCCTTTAGTCTTCAGACTTGGTTTGGAGGTTGATCCTCGCATGTAGATAGATGACCCCTATTGATAAGCAAAGGGCTACCCTACATAACTTTACACACTCTGTGAGATCTATCTGCATTGTAATGACTCTTATACAGAGGTTCTGCAGTGTTAGGCTATTCTATGAGCCACAGATCATAGCTCTCAATCTTGGCCACTGCCACTGGTCATTCTGTTATGAATTATCAATGACAGTTTTGTAAAAAATGACCATTTTTCACAGGGTGGCCTCTATTCGGAGGTGGTCGCATACACAGTTCTGACTGTTACTTGCTAGAACCCTCCTGCTTGATTTCAATGTCCTATTTGCTATCATTTGTCTCTAAGTATACTAGCTGGCCTAGTATGGCATTCAAAAGTGGTTGTATCTCACTGAAGACTTTTAACCTTGTTGAAATGGTGTTTTAGTACCCTTATTTATCTAAATATTTAATGAAATAACTTTAAAACCTTTTTCCTCAGTATTACTATTTATGAGGATTTTTGAGAAGTCTTGAATTGACATGATTTGTTTAAATTGAAATTTTTGTAATATGTTTTTGTATAAAGCCCCCCGACCCCTTTTCGAAGAAATGAGGGGGATATTGGATAGTTCATGTCTATCTTTCTGTTCGTTGGTAATCAAACCTTGTCCGGCCAATTCGACTGTTTTGGCCCTTAGGTCTTCACTTGGTTTGAAGGTAGGTCACATAGATAGATGACCCCTGTTGGTAAGGTCTATCAATAGGTCAAAGGTCAACTATCCGATTGCCCTTTAGGGGGCATCGGTGTTTCACAAACACCTCATTATAAGAGCGTTTTAGTACCCTAGTTTTAACTTAAGATATATCAAGTAACTTTCAAACATAGGCATTTATTTTTCCTCAGCTTTAAATTTTTTAGAGTATTTTTAAAAAACTTTATTCCTATCCCAGCAGTTATTTCTAATAGGTAAAATGCCTTGAATTGACATGATTTATATTTTTGTCATATTTTTGTAATTGTAGGGTTCTTTCATAATGTTCTAATTATGCCCGCTCTCCCCCACCATTTCAACAAACTTTGGTTAAATTGGTTGGCTTATTTCGGTCTTTCAGTTTGTTGGTTTTCAAAGCTTGTCCGGTCAATTACTAAGAGAGCGATTTGGCCTTTGGTCTTCAGACTTGGTTTGGAGGTTGATCCTCACATGTAGATAGATGAGCCCTATTGATAAGCAAAGGGCTAGTCCCTACATAACTTTACACACTCTGTGAGATCTATCTGCATTGTAATGACTCTTATACAGAGGTTATGCAGTGTTAGGCTATTCTATGAGCCACAGATCATAGCTCTCAATCTTGGCCAATGCAACTGGTCATTCTGTTATGAATTATCAATGACAGTTTTGTAAAAAATGACCACTTTTCACAGGGTGACCTTTATACGGAGGTGGCTGCTTACACAGTTTTGACTGTTCCTTGCTAGAACTCTCCTGCTTGGTTTCAATGTCCTATTTGCTATCATTTGTCTCTAAGTATACTAGCTGGCCTAGTATGGCATTCAAAAGTTATTGTATCTCACTGAAGACCTTCAACCTTGTTAAAATGGTGTTTTAGTATCCTTATTCATCTATATATGTAATGAAATAACTTTAAAACCTTAGTTGATTTTACATCAGTTTTACTATTTATGAGTATTTTTTGAGAAGTCTTGAATTGACATGATTTGTATAAATTTAGATTTTTGTCATATTTTTGTATCCCCCCCCTTTCGAAGAAATGGGGGGATATTGGATTGTTCATGTCTGTCTTTCTGTTCGTTGGTAATCAAACCTTGTCCGGCCAATTCGACTGTTTTGGCCCTTAGGTCTTCACTTGGTTTGAAGGTTGGTCACATAGATAGATGACCCCTGTTGATAAGGACTATCAATAGGTCAAAGGTCAACTATCAATTTGCCCTTTAGGGGGCATTGGTGTTTCACAAACACCTCATTAAAAGAGCGTTTAGTACCCTAGTTTTAACTTAAGATATATCAAATAACTTTCAAACATAGGCATTTATTTTTCCTCAGCTTTAAATTTTTAAGAGTATTTTATAAAACTTTATTCTTATCCCAACAGTTATTTCTATTAGGTAAAATGTCTTGAATTGTCATGATTTATATTTTTGTCATATTTTTGTAATTGTAGGGTTCTTTGATAATGTTCTAGTTATGCCCGCTCTCCCCCACCATTTCGACAAACTTTGGTTAAATTGGTTGGCTCATTCCGGTCTTTCAGTTTGTTGGTTTTCAAAGCTTGTCCGGTCAATTACTAAGAGAGCGATTTGGCCTTTGGTCTTTAGACTTGGTTTGGAGGTTGATCCTCACATGTAGATAGATGAGCCCTATTGATAAGCAAAGGGCTACCCTATATAACTTTACAAAGATCTATCTGCATTGTAATGACTCTGATGCAGAGTTTTCCAGAGCATCGTGTTATTCTTTCTGATCTGATAGTAACAAGCTCAGCAGTGTCTGATCATCTGGATAAGCTATATATGTTCATTGCTGGCCCAGTGTGGCTTCCATTAATGGTTGTATATCACTGAAAACCTTTCACTCTTAACTTAAGAAACATTTAATAAATTAAATAAATTATGTAGTTGATTTTTCCTCGGTTTTATTTTTGTTATTGGGTATTTATTATTTCTATTATCATGTGATGTCTGTCATGGGTCTGTCAACTTGATGTCTGTCATCGGTCTGTCAACATTTGCTGTAAACAGCACCCCCTTCTGAAGCAGTAGGCCCATTTCAACGAAACTTTACAGGGATGTTCCTAGGATGAAGCTGTACAAAATTAAATTTCATTACAAACCTTTGTTGCCCTGTCAGTCAATAGGAAAACTTCAAAAATGTTCTTGTCTGAAACCACAGGGCCTAGAGCTTTGGTATTTGTTGTGTAGAACTGTCTTGTGGACCTTTTCACAGTTTGTTAAAATTATGTCCCTGGGATCAAAATTGGCTCAGCCCCAGGGATAACTTGAATTTACATAGAATTATATTGGAAATTATAAAAAAAATTCTTGTCAGAAACTACAATGCCTAGAGCTGAGATATTAGTGGACCTCTGCCACGTTTGTTCATAATGGCCCTGGGGTAAGAATTGGCGCTGCCCAAGGGTCATTTAAAAAAAAGAAAAATGTTTATAGGGCCCTCATGGCCCTCTTGTTTTTTTTGTACTATTGTGATTGTTTCTTTTTAAATGAAAGCAATTGTAACTTATATGAAATATTTTGTTCATATTCATTCTAATAAGTCACTGCAAGCCTTATCTGTATTGAAGATATTAAATGATAAAGAATCATGTGCATTTACTCAAATAAAACTGTAATGATTTACTTATAAGACTATTTTGTCATTAATCTAAAATGATTAGATCTACAACAGCTTTGTACCTTACTAAGTAATCCAGTAACAAATTATTCACACATAAAAATATCAATAATTGTTTGACACATTCAAATTACGAAATTCCTGTTCAATTTATTATGGGAGTAAAAAATTAACCAGAGGGCAAGATATACGTCATTTGAATGACAGATAGCATCATTCAGGGTTTCCACTGCCTTTCGCCAAATACGCAATTGGCGAAAAAAAATTATGAGTGGCGAAAAAAACTTTCAACAAGCATAAACATTTTTGGGTCACAATTTCATAATCTACCTTAACAGTCCTGATTCAATGTTTTTATCAGTCGTGAAAATCAATAATCCCACTGCCTGCGGCCGTCGCGTGTTGATCCAGATTGTGATTCGCATCACCAACTTCGCACCTCTAATAATGAGAGATTGCCGAGAGGCATAGATTGTTGCAGGTCTGACCCTTACGTTCTTACTTTCTGTATCGTCAGTGGTATTGAATAAAGTTCGTACCATACAGTACGGTCCGGATCGTATTTTCCAAATATTGCTATACACTAAATTACTTGATAATCACATGTTTTGATAGTATTTATGGAATATTTACGACATTATTATGTTGCATTAAGCACTATGACCAACAAAATATCAAAGACTCATTAATTTCCAAGAACAGTCGTTACACTTACATTTTCATGAAGTGTACGAATTTTCGGATGACAAAGAATTTCGGATAACTGCACTACACATTGCAAGCATGTGTCATCTGTTGGTATTTGATGTAAGCCTGTTATAATTGTGTTATCTTATCCTTGATACTTAATCATAAAAATCATAATTCAATTTATAAAAAAGTTGATTTCAATTTTGATGTTATTGCGGCTCAACAAGATAAAAGGGGTAAGAGCCAAAGAAATTGAAATAACCATCTGTAAATTTTGTGAAAGATTCATCTCCTTTCCTACCAAACGACACAACTCACAAATAAGTGAATGTCATAAAAGTCTTTGGCCGGGTGTATAGGCCTATATTGGTTTCCAGACAAAATCTGAGCAACAGAATGTGATTAAAACTGACCTAGATAGACTAGGATCTAGAAAAGATTATTTAAAAAAATCAGATTATATAGTACAGCTGTTATTTTGATAGTTGATTTGGACATGTTGATTTTTGTTTCGGACAACCAAGATTTTCAAGTCTACCTTTCCGGTAATGAGTAGAAAGATATGATATTTCCACACCTCTGTTTGTACAGTAGAACATTAAATTAAGCATACTTTTTTCCTGTTCATTTTTACTTGAATTTATACATTTTATGTCCCAGATACACTGGAAATTGTGTCTTTGCATGTATGAAATGAAAAAAAATCAACATCAGGGAGGGGATACCCCTCCCGGACCCTCCCCCATACGTCATTCAGGATAATGTGGCGGAAAAAATATAATGGTCAGTGGAAACCCTGATCATTCATGATGTCAGAACTTTACACTAACTTAAAACCTACTTAATTTCAGCAGCGCTAAAAATAGAAAATCAATAAAGTTACAAAGTGCACCAATTTAACCCGTTTGTGCAAAAATATGTATTAGTTATCGTTCATATTTTAAATTTTATGGGATATATCACAAGCGACGCGAAGCGGAGCGCAGTGATATGTCGCATAAAATTCATAATATGAACGATAACTGATTTACAGTTTGCCCTAATTTCTGTCACGTATGCATGTTTTGTCTCTACAAAAACTGTCAATCGTCACTATATATGTAATTTGACACCGCCCACAAAGTACCTCCGATCAGAGGGAAATTAAAAAGAAAGCGGGGGCATTCAGTGTTATATGCGCTAATAAGAGATACGAGCCAACATTTACCTGTAACAATGGATTTTCACTTAGCTTACGACGAATTCTAGATCTTTGGTTGTTTTATTCTTGAGGAACGGGTTTTGTCTTAGTTATTATGTAAATTATCAATACCCAGAAATGCATGATTTCAATGTTTCGTACTGTTTGACCATTCTTTCAATTTGGTCCATTAGACCGACAGACTAGAGTAAGTGTCAAACACTGGTAGTAGTCTAGTAGAATCTGGTATTTACTACCATTAGTGGTGTTAATGAACTTAAAAAATAAAAAATAATTTTATTTTTTTTGGATTGGGAATTTTTGCCTGTAAATTGGGAAAAATAGATACTATTTTCCATTGGATATATGACCAAAGTTGGGCTATAAAATCGCACCCAAAAAATCCCTGTGTTGTATTATATACTGAACTTCTGACCATGTGTCAGTATATGTATATCATATGTATATAATTTTTTTATTTTAGAGCTGTGTGATGTCATTAATATGTCAGATGCCCTGCGTGGCAAGAACAAGAACTTGCGTTCTTACGGTACTAGTAGTTTTTAGTCGCTGCACTAACTTTGTACATGCGCGGTACATTGTTTTTTTTAGACAAAGGAATCTTGATTGCTTACTCCGTTAAACAGTTTTATTTTCTATATCTCAAACTTACTGCCTCATCCACTGTCCCACTTTCAGTTCACTATAGTATTATTATTTGTATTAGTTAAGGTAATGTTTACCCAAGTTCAGTTTTATAAGTTTCATATATACTTTTGTATATGTTACTGTGTTTGGACCCCGGACAAGGCTCACACTGTCCGTGACAAAGTTGTCTGAAGATATTACATCCTATGTTAAATTGTCCTCCACCTCTGAATTATGTGGGGTAGCTTGGCAGAAGTTTAGGGATAGAATGTTGCTAGTACTGGTCCAGGAAAGCTGGTTAGGATAACTGCCTGCCACGATATGACTGAAATAATGTTGAAAATGGTGTTTTAGGAGACATTTAATAATGTACAATTGGGTAGGTGGGTGTTATTTGTAACACTACAGGGTGTTTGGCGGCCCTGCCCTTACACTAGTCAAACTTTCAGTCTCACTATCTATTCTTGTTTCCTTATTCTTGGCCATTTATGCGACAATCTTTCTTAAACTGACATTTGTTGACTGTATTTTTGGACTGGTATGTGACGCCTTTTGTTTATTTTCTGTGGTCGACCTCGTTGTATGTATATGTGACGATCTTTCTAACTAACATTTGTTGACTGGATTTTTGGACTGGTATGTGACGCCTTTTGTTTATTTTCTGTTGTCGACCTTGTTTTAGTATGTATATGTGACGATCTTTCTAACTTACATTTGTTTGTTGACTGGATTTTTGGACTGGTATGTGACGCCTTTTGTTTATTTTCTGTTGTTGACCTTGTTTTAGTATATATTTTTTTTTTTGTATATGTGACGATCTTTCTAACTAACATTTGTTTGTTGACTGGATTTTTGGACTGGTATGTGACGCCTTTTGTCCATTTTCTGTGGTCGACCTTGTTTTAGTATGTATATGTGATGATCTTTCTAACTAACATTTGTTGACTGTATTTTTGGACTGGTATGTGACGCCTTTTATTTATTTTCTGTGGTCGACCTTGTTTTAGTATGTATATGTGACGATCTTTCTAACTAACATTTGTTGACTGTATTTTTGGACTGGTATGTGACGCCTTTTGTTTATTTTCTGTGGTCGACCTCGTTGTATGTATATGTGACGATCTTTCTAACTAACATTTGTTGACTGGATTTTTGGACTGGTATGTGACGCCTTTTGTTTATTTTCTGTTGTCGACCTTGTTTTAGTATGTATATGTGACGATCTTTCTAACTAACATTTGTTGACTGTATTTTTGGACTGGTATGTGACGCCTTTTATTTATTTTCTGTGGTCGACCTTGTTTTAGTATGTATATGTGACGATCTTTCTAACTAACATTTGTTGACTGTATTTTTGGACTGGTATGTGACGCCTTTTGTTTATTTTCTGTGGTCGACCTCGTTGTATGTATATGTGACGATCTTTCTAACTAACATTTGTTGACTGTATTTTTGGACTGGTATGTGACGCCTTTTGTTTATTTTCTGTTGTCGACCTTGTTTTAGTATGTATATGTGACGATCTTTCTAACTAACATTTGTTGACTGTATTTTTGGACTGGTATGTGACGCCTTTTGTTTATTTTCTGTGGTCGACCTCGTTGTATGTATATGTGACGATCTTTCTAACTAACATTTGTTGACTGGATTTTTGGACTGGTATGTGACGCCTTTTGTTTATTTTCTGTTGTCGACCTTGTTTTAGTATGTATATGTGACGATCTTTCTAACTAACATTTGTTTGTTGACTGAATTTTTTGGACTGGTATGTGACGCCTTTTGTTTATTTTCTGTGGTCGACCTTGTTTTAGTTTGTATATGTGACGATCTTTCTAACTAACATTTGTTTGTTGACTGGATTTTTGGACTGGTATGTGACGCCTTTTGTCCATTTTCTGTGGTCGACCTTGTTTTAGTATGTATATGTGATGATCTTTCTAACTAACATTTGTTGACTGTATTTTTGGACTGGTATGTGACGCCTTTTATTTATTTTCTGTGGTCGACCTTGTTTAAGTATGTATATGTGACGATCTTTCTAACTAACATTTGTTGACTGCATTTTTGGACATGTATGTGACGCCTTTTGTTTATTTTCTGTTGTCGACCTTGTTTTTGTATGTATATGTGACGATCTTCCTAACTAACATTTGTTGACTGTATTATTGGACATGTATGTGACGTGACGCCTTTTGTTTATTATCTGTGGTCGACCTTGTTTTTGTATGTATATGTGACAATCTTCCTAACTAACATTTGTTGACTGTATTATTGGACATGTATGTGACGCCTTTTGTTAATTATCTGTGGTTGAACTTGTTTTTGTATGTTTTTACAAATTTTCATGAATTCCATTCTTTGTTTAATTGCAAGTTAAGGTTCTTATAAATTGTTTAGATTTTGCTAATTTACTTTGTATGCTTTGTTAATGGTAATGATTGATGCGGTTTGTTGTGAAACAATGCTAGTGGATGGAATTAGACAGCTCATAGTATTTCATCATATATACAAGTGTCTTGACAGTTTGTTTTTTTGGTGACAGCGTTATTTAAGATGATTACAGTATAGGTTGTGAAGAGTGAATGTATGTCATGAGTGTACGAAAAGACAGACACCATTACTTTTTATTCTTTGGTTGGAAATGAACTATTCTTAAGATGTGGTATTGACACTGCGCCTTGAATGCAAGGCCTTGGTCTCAATGGTCACCAAGGTCAGGGCTAGGGTACTGTGCACAGCATGAAAACGTAAGTGTTATGTTTCTATATACTTTTTCATCTGATGTGGAACTGTTGAATTTGCTTTTATCTATCATGCAATTAATATGATCTGCCAACAAATCCCTCTGTATTGTACAGTATTTTCTTTATTTCAGCAGTCGGATGTGTTGATTTCCTGGAAGTGGACCTCATCGAGGGATACCAACTTCATATGGAAGCTTGGCACACAGATTGATGGCAAGGCCTTGGTCTCAATGGTCACCAAGGTCAGGGTCACCGTAATGCGTACAGCATTTCAACGTAAGTATTCTGGCTTAATTGTGAGCGATTATGCTTCTTGACATTTGTGCATCCAATGCAACTGTTGAATTGGTCTGTCGTCTGCTTTTTGTTTTTGTTTATTTTGCTATTTACATGATCTGCCAACAAATCCCTCTGTATTGATGTGTATTTTCTTTATTTCAGCAGTCGGATGTGTTGACTCCTGGAAGTGGACCTCATCGAGGGATACCAACTTCTGATGGAAGCTTGGCACACGGATTGATGGCAAGGCCTTGGTCTTAATGTTCACCAAGGTCAGGGTCACCGTAATGCGTACAGCATTTCAACGTAAGTATTCTGGCTTAATTGTGAGCGATTATGCTTCTTGACATTTGTGCATCCAATGCAACTGTTGAATTGGTCTGTCGTCTGCTTTTTGTTTTTGTTTATTTTGCTATTTACATGATCTGCCAACAAATCCCTCTGTATTGATGTGTATTTTCTTTATTTCAGCAGTCGGATGTGTTGACTCTTGGAAGTGGACCTCATCGAGGGATACCAACTTCTGATGGAAGCTTGGCACACGGATTGATGGCAAGGCCTTGGTCTTAATGTTCACCAAGGTCAGGGTCACCGTAATGCGTACAGCATTTCAACGTAAGTATTTTGGCTTAATTGTGAGTGATTTTCTTCTTGACATTTGTGCATCAAATGCAACTGTTGAATTGGTCTGTCTTCTGCATTGTTGTTTTTGTTCATTGTGCAATTTAAATTATTTGTCATCAGATCCCTTTGTATTTGAAGAGTATTTTCTTTATTTCAGCAGTCGGATGTGTTGACTCCTGGAAGTGGACCTCATCGAGGGATACCAACTTCAGATGGAAGCTTGGCACACGGATTGATGGCAAGGCCTTGGTCTCAATGGTCACCAAGGTCAGGGTCACCGTAATGCGTACAGCATTTCAACGTAAGTATTCTGGCTTCATTGCGAGCGATATGCTTCTTGACATATGTGCGTCCGATGCAATTGTTGAATTATTGGTCTGTCGTCTGCTTTTTTTTTGTTCATTTTACAGTTTACACAATCTGCCAACAGATCCCTTTGTATTCGAAAAGTATTTTCTTTATTTCAGCAGTCGGATGTGTTGACTCCTGGAAGTGGACCTCATCGAGGGATACCAACTTCTGATGGAAGCTTGGCACACGGATTGATGGCAAGGCCTTGGTCTCAATGTTCACCAAGGTCAGGGTCACCGTAATGCGTACAGCATTTCAACGTAAGTATTTTGGCTTAATTGTGAGTGATTTTCTTCTTGACATTTGTGCATCAAATGCAACTGTTGAATTGGTCTGTCTTCTGCATTGTTGTTTTTGTTCATTGTGCAATTTAAATTATTTGTCATCAGATCCCTTTGTATTTGAAGAGTATTTTCTTTATTTCAGCAGTCGGATGTGTTGACTCCTGGAAGTGGACCTCATCGAGGGATACCAACTTCAGATGGAAGCTTGGCACACGGATTGATGGCAAGGCCTTAGTCTCAATGGTCACCAAGGTCAGGGTCACCATAATGCATACAGCATTTCAACGTAAGTATTCTGGCTTAATTGTGAGTGATTATTCTTCTTGACATTTGTGCATCCAATGCAACTGTTGAATTACTCTGTCGTCTCCATTTTTGTTTTTGTTCATTTTACAATTTAAATTATCTGCCATCAGCTCCCTAAGTATTTGAAGAGTATTTTCTTTATTTCAGCAGTCGGATGTGTTGACTCCTGGAAGTGGACCTCATCGAGGGAGCTTGGCACACGGATTGATGGCAAGGCCTTGGTCTTAATGTTCACCAAGGTCAGGGTCACCGTAATGCGTACAGCATTTCAACGTAAGTATTCTGGCTTAATTGTGAGCGATTATGCTTCTTGACATTTGTGCATCCAATGCAACTGTTGAATTGGTCTGTCGTCTGCTTTTTGTTTTTGTTTATTTTGCTATTTACATGATCTGCCAACAAATCCCTCTGTATTGATGTGTATTTTCTTTATTTCAGCAGTCGGATGTGTTGACTCTTGGAAGTGGACCTCATCGAGGGATACCAACTTCTGATGGAAGCTTGGCACACGGATTGATGGCAAGGCCTTGGTCTTAATGTTCACCAAGGTCAGGGTCACCGTAATGCGTACAGCATTTCAACGTAAGTATTTTGGCTTAATTGTGAGTGATTTTCTTCTTGACATTTGTGCATCAAATGCAACTGTTGAATTGGTCTGTCTTCTGCATTGTTGTTTTTGTTCATTGTGCAATTTAAATTATTTGTCATCAGATCCCTTTGTATTTGAAGAGTATTTTCTTTATTTCAGCAGTCGGATGTGTTGACTCCTGGAAGTGGACCTCATCGAGGGATACCAACTTCAGATGGAAGCTTGGCACACGGATTGATGGCAAGGCCTTGGTCTCAATGGTCACCAAGGTCAGGGTCACCGTAATGCGTACAGCATTTCAACGTAAGTATTCTGGCTTCATTGCGAGCGATATGCTTCTTGACATATGTGCGTCCGATGCAATTGTTGAATTATTGGTCTGTCGTCTGCTTTTTTTTTGTTCATTTTACAGTTTACACAATCTGCCAACAGATCCCTTTGTATTCGAAAAGTATTTTCTTTATTTCAGCAGTCGGATGTGTTGACTCCTGGAAGTGGACCTCATCGAGGGATACCAACTTCTGATGGAAGCTTGGCACACGGATTGATGGCAAGGCCTTGGTCTCAATGTTCACCAAGGTCAGGGTCACCGTAATGCGTACAGCATTTCAACGTAAGTATTTTGGCTTAATTGTGAGTGATTTTCTTCTTGACATTTGTGCATCAAATGCAACTGTTGAATTGGTCTGTCTTCTGCATTGTTGTTTTTGTTCATTGTGCAATTTAAATTATTTGTCATCAGATCCCTTTGTATTTGAAGAGTATTTTCTTTATTTCAGCAGTCGGATGTGTTGACTCCTGGAAGTGGACCTCATCGAGGGATACCAACTTCAGATGGAAGCTTGGCACACGGATTGATGGCAAGGCCTTAGTCTCAATGGTCACCAAGGTCAGGGTCACCATAATGCATACAGCATTTCAACGTAAGTATTCTGGCTTAATTGTGAGTGATTATTCTTCTTGACATTTGTGCATCCAATGCAACTGTTGAATTACTCTGTCGTCTCCATTTTTGTTTTTGTTCATTTTACAATTTAAATTATCTGCCATCAGCTCCCTAAGTATTTGAAGAGTATTTTCTTTATTTCAGCAGTCGGATGTGTTGACTCCTGGAAGTGGACCTCATCGAGGGATACCAACTTTAGATGGAAGCTTGGCACACGGATTGATGGCAAGGCCTTAGTCTCAATGGTCACCAAGGTCAGGGTCACCGTAATGCGTACAGCATTTCAACGTAAGTATTTTGGCTTAATTGTGAGCCATTATGCTTCTTAACATTTGTGCATCCGATGCAACTGTTGAATTGGTCTGTCGTCTGCTTTTTTGTTTTTGTTCATTTTGCAATTTACACTATCTGCTAACAAATCCCTCAGTATTGATGAGTATTGTCTTTATTTCAGCAGTCGGATGTGTTGACTTCTGGAAGTGGACCTCATCGAGGGATACCAACTTCATATGGAAGCTTGGCACACGGATTGATGGCAAGGCCTTGGTCTCAATGGTCACCAAGGTCAGGGTCACCGTAATGCATACAGCATTTCAACGTAAGTATTCTGGCTTAATTGTGAGTGATTATTCTTCTTGACATTTGTGCATCCAATGCAACTGTTGAATTGGTCTGTCGTCTGCATTTTTGTTTTTGTTCATTTTGCAATTTAAATTATCTACCAACAAATCCCCCTGTATTGATGAGTATTTTCTTTATTTCAGCAGTCGGATGTGTCGACTCCTGGAAGTGGACCCCATCGAGGGATACCAACTTCATATGGAAGCTTGGCACACGGATTGATGGCAAGGCCTTGGTCTCAATGGTCACCAAGGTCAGGGTCACCGTAATGCATACAGCATTTCAACGTAAGTATTCTGGCTTAATTGTGAGCGATTATGCTTCTTGACATTTGTGCATCCGATGCAACTGTTGAATTGGTCTGTCGTCTGCTTTTTGTTTTTGTTTATTTTGCTATTTACATGATCTGCCAACAAATCCCTCTGTATTGATGTGTATTTTCTTTATTTCAGCAGTCGGATGTGTTGACTCCTGGAAGTGGACCTCATCGAGGGATACCAACTTCTGATGGAAGCTTGGCACACAGATTTATGGCAAGGCCTTGGTCTCAATGTTCACCAAGGTCAGGGTCACCGTAATGCGTACAGCATTTCAACGTAAGTATTCTGGCTTAATTGTGAGCCATTATGCTTCTTAACATTTGTGCATCCGATGCAACTGTTGAATTGGTCTGTCGTCTGCTGTTTTGTTTTTGTTCATTTTGCAATTTACACGATCTGCTAACAAATCCCTCAGTATTGATGAGTATTGTCTTTATTTCAGCAGTCGGATGTGTTGACTCCTGGAAGTGGACCTCATCGAGGGATACCAACTTCATATGGAAGCTTGGCACACGGATTGATGGCAAGGCCTTGGTCTCAATGGTCACCATGGGTCAGGGTCACCGTTATGCGTACAGCATTTCAAAGTAAGTATTCTGACTTCATTGTGAGCGATTTGCTTCTTGACATTTGTGCGTCCGATGCAATTGTTGAATTGGTCTGTCGTCTGCTTTTTTTTGGTTCATTTTACAGTTTACACAATCTGCCAACAGATCCCTTTGTATTCGAAAAGTATTTTCTGTATTTCAGCAGTCGGATGTGTTGACTCCTGGAAGTGGACCTCATCGAGGGATACCAACTTCAGATGGAAGCTTGGCACACGGATTGATGGCAAGGCCTTGGTCTCAATGGTCACCAAGGTCAGGGTCACCGTAATGCGTACAGCATTTCAACGTAAGTATTCTGGCTTCATTGTGAGCGATTTGCTTCTTGACATTTGTGCGTCCGATGCAATTGTTGAATTGGTCTGTCGTCTGCTTTTTTTGGGTTCATTTTACAATTTAAATTATCTGCCATCAGCTCCCTAAGTATTTGAAGAGTATTTTCTTTATTTCAGCAGTCGGATGTGTTGACTCCTGGAAGTGGACCTCATCGAGGGATACCAACTTTAGATGGAAGCTTGGCACACGGATTGATGGCAAGGCCTTAGTCTCAATGGTCACCAAGGTCAGGGTCACCGTAATGCATACAGCATTTCAACGTAAGTATTCTGGCTTAATTGTGAGCCATTATGCTTCTTAACATTTGTGCATCCGATGCAACTGTTGAATTGGTCTGTCGTCTGCTTTTTTGTTTTTGTTCATTTTGCAATTTACACTATCTGCTAACAAATCCCTCAGTATTGATGAGTATTGTCTTTATTTCAGCAGTCGGATGTGTTGACTCCTGGAAGTGGACCTCATCGAGGGATACCAACTTCATATGGAAGCTTGGCACACGGATTGATGGCAAGGCCTTGGTCTCAATGGTCACCAAGGTCAGGGTCACCGTAATGCATACAGCATTTCAACGTAAGTATTCTGGCTTAATTATGAGCCATTATGCTTCTTAACATTTGTGCATCCGATGCAACGGTTGAATTATTGGTCTGCTTTTTTGTTTTTGTTCATTTTGCAATTTATATGATCTGCCAACAAATCCCTCAGTTTTGATGAGTATTTTCTTTATTTCAGCAGTCGGATGTGTTGACTCCTGGAAGTGGACCTCATCGAGGGATACCAACTTCAGATGGAAGCTTGGCACACAGATTGATGGCAAGGCCTTGGTCTCAATGGTCACCAAGGTCAGGGCTAGGGTACTGTGCACAGCACGAAAACGTAAGTGTTTATGCTTCTTGACATTTGTTCATCCGATTGAACTGTTTTTTGTCCATCATGCAATTCATATGATCTGTATTGAAGAGTGTACTCTTTCATGATTCTATCCGTGACGATATACATTTTCAACATGACATAGATAACTTTGCTAGACTTGTATATTCAATGTACGCTTTCTATTTCAGGACGAAGAAGATGGACGCCGAGTAGACCCAACCTAACCTAGGCTTCCCCATGTGGTATGTCTACGGGATAGGAACAGTCGAGGCATTCAACAGTCCGTCCCCAGGTATGTGTTGGTTTATTTTGTGCATTTTTCCTTGTCAACTTCAGTGATGTTTGTCTATATACCACCTACAGACTGATTGAGACCAGTTGTCTGTGAAGGCCAGTTGTAATTTTCATGTATACAATCAAACCTCTGAACTAGGGCCACCCTTGGGAAAAACCAAATGTGACCTTTCTTGACAGGTGGTCTTCATTCAGAAGTTCTTTATTTTATTGTAAATAATCAATTACAGTTTTAAACGAGTAGGCTTCATTCACACTGAGTGGCCTTTATTCAGAGGTGGCCGCTTACATAGGTTTGACTACACTTGAATATTAATGATTCTTGAATTCTACTTTATCTTTCATGATTCTTTCTGAGGCGATGTATGTACAACATGACAGAGATAACTTTGCTAGACTTGTATATTCAATGTACGCTTTCTATTTCAGGACGAAGAAGATGGACGCCCAGCAGACGAGAAAGGTTGTCATTTTCTATGTTTTTTTCTGGTCCATTTGTTTAAGGTTCATGTGTTCACAAATCCCCTTCCAAAATTCATAGAATTGTGTTTGTTTAATTATGTTTTCGTGAGATCACTTGCTAATTGTTTTCTCTTTTGTTTTTTTGCAAGATCAACCGAGTAGACCCAACCTGACCTAGGCTTCCCCATGTGGTATGTCTACGGGATAGGCACAGTTGAGGCATTCAACAGTCCGTCCCCAGGTATGTGTTGGTTTATTTTGTGCATTTTTCCTTGTCAACTTCAGTGATGTTTGTCTATATACCACCTACAGACTGGTTGAGACCAGTTGTCTGTGAAGGCCAGTTGTTTTAATTGTCATGCACATAATTTTCATGTATACAATAAAACCTCTGTACTAGGGCCACCCTTGGGAAAAACCAAATGTGACCTTTCTTGACAGGTGGTCTTCATTCAGAAGTTCTTTATTTTATTGTAAATAATCAATAACAGTTTTAAACGAGTAGGCTTCATTCACACTGAGTGGCCTTTATTCAGAGGTGTCCGCTTAAATAGGTTTGACTACACTTGAATATTAATGATTCTTGAATTCTACTTAATCTTTCATGATTCTTTCTGAGGCGATGTATATGTTCAACATGACAGAGATAACTTTGCTAGACTTGTATATTCAATGTACGCTTTCTATTTCAGGACGAAGAAGATGGACGCCCAGCAGACGAGAAAGGTTGTCATTTTCTATGCTTTTTTCTGGTCCATTTGTTTAAGGTTCATGTGAACACAAATCCCCTTCCAAAATTCATAGAATTGTGTTTGTTTAATTATGTTTTCGTGAGATCACTTGCTAATTGTTTTCTCTTTTGTTTTTTTGCAAGATCAACCGAGTAGACCCAACCTGACCTAGGCTTCCCCATGTGGTAGTCTACGGGATAGGCACAGTCGAGGCATTCAACAGTCCGTCCCCAGGTATGTGTTGGTTTATTTTGTGCATTTTTCCTTGTCAACTTCAGTGATGTTTGGCTATATACCATCTACAGACTGATTGAGACCAGTTGTCTGTGAAGGCCAGTTGTTTTAATTGTCATGCACATAATTTTCATGTATACAATCAAACCTCTGAACTAGGGCCACCCTTGGGAAAAACCGAATGTGACCTTTCTTGACAGGTGGTCTTCATTCAGAAGTTCTTTATTTTATTGTAAATAATCATTTACAGTTTTAAACGAGTGGGCTTCATTCACACTGAGTGGCCGTCATTCAGAGGTGGCCGCTTACATAGGTTTTTTTACTACACTTGAATATTAATGATACTTGAATTCTACTTTATCTTTTATGATTCTTTCTGAGGCGATGTATGTTCAACATGACAGAGATAACTTTGCTAGACTTGTATATTCAATGTACGCTTTCTATTTCAGGACGAAGAAGATGGACGCCCAGCAGACGAGAAAGGTTGTCATTTTCTATGTTTTTTTCTGGTCCATTTGTTTAAGGTTCATGTGTTCACAAATCCCCTTCCAAAATTCATAGAATTGTGTTTGTTTAATTTTGTTTTCGTGAGATCACTTGCTAATTGTTTTCTCTTTTGTTTTTTTGCAAGATCAACCGAGTAGACCCAACCTGACCTAGGCTTCCCCATGTGGTAGTCTACGGGATAGGCACAGTCGAGGCATTCAACAGTCCGTCCCCAGGTATGTGTTGGTTTATTTTGTGCATTTTTCCTTGTCAACTTCAGTGATGTTTGTCTATATACCACCTACAGACTGGTTGAGACCAGTTGTCTGTGAAGGCCAGTTGTTTTAATTGTCATGCACATAATTTTCATGTATACAATAAAACCTCTGAACTAGGGCCACCCTTGGGAAAAACCAAATGTGACCTTTCTTGACAGGTGGTCTTCATTCAGAAGTTCTTTATTTTATTGTAAATAATCAATAACAGTTTTAAACGAGTAGGCTTCATTCACACTGAGTGGCCTTTATTCAGAGTTGGCCGCTTAAATAGGTTTGACTACACTTGAATATTAATGATTCTTGAATTCTACTTTATCTTTCATGATTCTTTCTGAGGCGATGTATGTTCAACATGACAGAGATAACTTTGCTAGACTTGTATATTCAATGTACGCTTTCTATTTCAGGACGAAGAAGATGGACGCCCAGCAGACGAGAAAGGTTGTCATTTTCTATGTATTTTTTCTGGTCCATTTGTTTTAAGGTTCATGTGAACACAAATCCCCTTCCAAACTTCATAGAATTGTGTTTGTTTAATTATGTTTTCGTGAGATCACTTGCTAATTGTTTTCTCTTTTGTTTTTTTGCAAGATCAACCGAGTAGACCCAACCTGACCTAGGCTTCCCCATGTGGTATGTCTACGGGATAGGCACAGTCGAGGCATTCAACAGTCCGTCCCCAGGTATGTGTTGGTTTATTTTGTGCAATTTTCCTTGTCAACTTCAGTGATGTTTGTCTATATACCACCTACAGACTGGTTGAGACCAGTTGTCTGTGAAGGCCAGTTGTTTTAATTGTCATGCACATAATTTTCATGTATACAATCAAACCTCTGTACTAGGGCCACCCTTGGGAAAAACCAAATGTGACCTTTCTTGACAGGTTTTCTTCATTCAGAAGTTCTTTATTTTATTGTAAATAATCAATTACAGTTTTAAACGAGTAGGCTTCATTCACACTGAGTGGCATTTATTCAGAGGTGGCCGTTTACATAGGTTTGACTACACTTGAATATTAATGTTACTTGAATTCTACTTAATCTTTCATGATTCTTTCTGAGGTGATGTATATGTTCAACATGACAGAGATAACTTTGCTAGACTTGTATATTCAATGTACGCTTTTTATTTCAGGACGAAGAAGATGGACGCCCAGCAGACGAGAAAGGTTGTCATTTTCTATGCTTTTTTCTGGTCCATTTGTTTAAGGTTCATGTGTTCACAAATCCCCTTCCAAAATTCATAGAATTGTGTTTGTTTAATTATGTTTTCATGAGATCACTTGCTAATTGTTTTCTCTTTTGTTTTTTGCAAGATCAACCGAGTAGACCCAACCTGACCTAGGCTTCCCCATGTGGTAGTCTACGGGAGAGGCACAGTCGAGGCATTCAACAGTCCGTCCCCAGGTATGTGTTGGTTTATTTTGTGCATTTTTCCTTGTCAACTTCAGTGATGTTTGGCTATATACCATCTACAGACTGATTGAGACCAGTTGTCTGTGAAGGCCAGTTGTTGTAATTGTCATGCACATAATTTTCATGTATACAATCAAACCTCTGAACTAGGGCCACCCTTGGTAAAAACCGAATGTGACCTTTCTTGACAGGTGGTCTTCATTCAGAAGTTCTTTATTTTAATGTAAATAATCATTTACAGTTTTAAACGAGTGGGCTTCATTCACACTGAGTGGCCGTCATTCAGAGGTGGCCGATTACATAGGTTTTTTTTACTACACTTGAATATTAATGATACTTGAATTTTACTTTATCTTTCATGATTCTTTCTGAGGCGATGTATGTTCAACATGACAGAGATAACTTTGCTAGACTTGTATATTCAATGTACGCTTTCTATTTCAGGACGAAGAAGATGGACGCCCAGCAGACGAGAAAGGTTGTCATTTTCTATGCTTTTTTCTGGTCCATTTGTTTAAGGTTCATGTGAACACAAATCCCCTTCCAAAATTCATAGAATTGTGTTTGTTTAATTATGTTTTCGTGAGATCACTTGCTAATTGTTTTCTCTTTTGTTTTTTTGCAAGATCAACCGAGTAGACCCAACCTGACCTAGGCTTCCCCATGTGGTAGTCTACGGGATAGGCACAGTCGAGGCATTCAACAGTCCGTCCCCAGGTATGTGTTGGTTTATTTTGTGCATTTTTCCTTGTTAACTTCAGTGATGTTTGGCTATATACCATCTACAGACTGATTGAGACCAGTTGTCTGTGAAGGCCAGTTGTTTTAATTGTCATGCACATAATTTTCATGTATACAATCAAACCTCTGAACTAGGGCCACCCTTGGGAAAAACCGAATGTGACCTTTCTTGACAGGTGGTCTTCATTCAGAAGTTCTTTATTTTATTGTAAATAATCATTTACAGTTTTAAACGAGTGGGCTTCATTCACACTGAGTGGCCGTCATTCAGAGGTGGCCGCTTACATAGGTTTTTTTACTACACTTGAATATTAATGATACTTGAATTCTACTTTATCTTTTATGATTCTTTCTGAGGCGATGTATGTTCAACATGACAGAGATAACTTTGCTAGACTTGTATATTCAATGTACGCTTTCTATTTCAGGACGAAGAAGATGGACGCCCAGCAGACGAGAAAGGTTGTCATTTTCTATGTTTTTTTCTGGTCCATTTGTTTAAGGTTCATGTGTTCACAAATCCCCGTCCAAAATTCATAGAATTGTGTTTGTTTAATTATGTTTTCGTGAGATCACTTGCTAATTGTTTTCTCTTTTGTTTTTTTGCAAGATCAACCGAGTAGACCCAACCTGACCTAGGCTTCCCCATGTGGTAGTCTACGGGATAGGCACAGTCGAGGCATTCAACAGTCCGTCCCCAGGTATGTGTTGGTTTATTTTGTGCATTTTTCCTTGTCAACTTCAGTGATGTTTGGCTATATACCACCTAAAGACTGGTTGAGACCAGTTGTCTGTGAAGGCCAGTTGTTTTAATTGTCATGCACATAATTTTCATGTATACAATCAAACCTCTGAACTAGGGCCACCCTTGGGAAAAACCAAATGTGACCTTTCTTGACAGGTGGTCTTCATTCAGAAGTTCTTTATTTTATTGTAAATAATCAATAACGGTTTTAAACGAGTAGGCTTCATTCACACTGAGTGGCCTTTATTCAGAGGTGTCCGCTTAAATAGGTTTGACTACACTTGAATATTAATGATTCTTGAATTCTACTTAATCTTTCATGATTCTTTCTGAGGCGATGTATATGTTCAACATGACAGAGATAACTTTGCTAGACTTGTATATTCAATGTACGCTTTTTATTTCAGGACGAAGAAGATGGACGCCCAGCAGACGAGAAAGGTTGTCATTTTCTATGCTTTTTTCTGGTCCATTTGTTTAAGGTTCATGTGTTCACAAATCCCCTTCCAAAATTCATAGAATTGTGTTTGTTTAATTATGTTTTCGTGAGATCACTTGCTAATTGTTTTCTCTTGTTTTTTTGCAAGATCAACCGAGTAGACTCAACCTGACCTAGGCTTCCCCATGTGGTATGTCTACGGGATAGGCACAGTCGAGGCATTCAACAGTCCGGCCCCAGGTATGTGTTGGGTTTATTTTGTGCATTTCAGGTGGTCTTCATTCAGAAGTTCTTTTATTTTATTCTAAATAATCAATTACAGCTTTAAATGAATAGGTTTTATTCACCGTGAGTGGCCTTTATTCAGGGTGGCTGCTAGCATAGGTTTGACTACACTTGAATATTAATGATACTTGAATTCTACTTTATCTGTCATGATTCTTCCTGAGACATGTATATGTTGAACATGACATAACTTTGATGTATATTCAATGTACGCTTTCTATTTCAGGACGTCCTTGTTTATCGGCCAGCAGACAAGAAAGGTTGTCATTTTCTATGTTTCTTTCCCAGTCCATTAATTTTATTACAGTTTATTTGTTCACAAACTCCCTTCCAAAATTCATTAAAATGTATTTGTCTATTATCTTTCTTGAACTATTTTGGGACATTTATTTGACACAGTTTGTTTATTATCTCTGGTCGACCTTGTTTTTGTATGTATATATGTGACGATATTCTTGAACTAACATTTGTTGACTGGATTTTTGGACTGGTATGTGACGCCTTTTGTTTATTATCTGTGGTCGACCTTGATTTTGTATGTATATGTGACGATCTTTCTAACTAACATTTGTTGACTATATATTTGGACTTGTATGTGACACCTTTTGTTTATTATCTGTGGTCGACTTTGTTTTTGTTTGTATATGTGACGATCTTTCTAACTAACATTTGTTGACTATATATTTGGACTTGTATACGACGCACTTTGTTTATTATCTATGATTGAATTTGTTTTGTATGTATATGTGACGATCTTTCTAACTAACATTTGTTGACTGTATTTTTGGACATGTGTGTGACACACTTTGTTTATTATCTGTGATTGACCTTGTTTTTGTATGTATATGTGACGATTTTTCTTAAACTGACATTTGTTGACTGTATTTTTGGACTGGTATGTGACAGACTTGACTGTATTTTTGGACATGTGTGTGACACACTTTGTTTATTATCTGTGATTGACCTTGTTTTGGTATGTATTATGTGAATATTTTTCCTTAACTGACATTTTCTTAAAGTACTCCCATCAGATTCTGTTAATATATAAACAATTTCGGTTGTTATATGTAGATTTTTGTATGATCATTATAATGTCTACCTTTAATTTTGCATTTAGAAAGAGTGTGGCCCCATATGCTCTGCAATCTGAAACTTGACATGGGGTACAGGTTTCCAGAGATTTTTCCCTACGGGGTTTTGTTACCTGGTTTTTCCTGAGCCATTCAGTTTGCACACAGTTTTTCAATGATATGCCAGATTTACCGGGTATATCATTTATCTATACATGTATGTATCTCATATTGACCTGTTATATGATTGAATGTTTCATTTGTAGATCTTGAAGAAAGAATAAATGTTATGTATGTATTTGTCATTATGTATAAATATTATGTTAATTACGTTTTTGTTGTTATAAATATATGTGAATTACATTTTTGTTAAAAATAAATGTTCTGTAAATTGTGTTCTTGTTTGTATTTTATTGACAGTAATGGAATGTACATTTGAAGTGATATCTTGTGTTGGAGTAATGATTTGTTTAAAACTTACTTACATATACTATGTGTATGTCCAAACTTAACAAAGTTGATATAAATTTACTGCCTATATTCTTTTCAATAGTATTACTTATCTCTTTCTTTTGCAGATATTCTAATAAAGATAGAAACCAGTTGTTATTTTGGAAGAAAGTAGAATTTTAACTAAGTAACAACACACATTTAATTAATATCAATGAGTTTCACAAAGGTACTTATGACAAGTAATAATACTGAAAAATATAGGTGGCAACTTAATTTTGTTAAGTACTCTCAGTATACATGTATTATCTAGATACAATACAATCCTGTGAACACATGCAAATATTCAATAATTCCAGATATGGTTTAGTTACATCGATTGAAATTTAGATATCACATGGCCAAAAACAGAATGTTATCAAACCAATGATAACATATAAAATACCATCTGGCCAAATGTATTTACAATGTATTAGTACACTTTTCTTAAGCAAGTTTTTAGATACAAAAACACTGAGAATACTCAACTTTAGCTAGTTTTTAGCTCGACTTTCTTTTAAAGGCCGAGCTAAAAATCACTGCATTGTGATCACTGCATCACTTTAATGTAGCTCATAACTCAGAAACTGTAAGGGATAACGAGGTGGATAGATCTCACTGAGGTGGTGAACAGACTTGTGTTGGCACCACTTGTGGCGCTTTCGTTAGATTTAAAAATGCTTGGCGGAAACATTCTACCAAAGTTATTTGAACTCAGCATAATTATTATGGTGCAATGGTAGAAGTATTATAGGGAGAAACACCACAAAATTATAATGGCACCAGGATCTATGTTAGTTAACAATTTTTTATACAGGGTGTATGAAGGGCCTTGGTTGAGTGGTTATGGTTTAGTCACTGCAATACTTCACATTTGAGAAAACATTTCATCTTTTTTATGATTATAATAATGTTGTTTTGTTGTGAATATAATCAAAATCATGAATTTTACATGCCTCCTTCTTAACACAACAGAGAAATAAGTCCAGATATGAAATAGCGCAATTCAATATATCTTCAGAAAATTAAATAGAAAAGTAAATCTTACAAGAATAGAAATTAATATGTTAACAAACTGTTGTACAAAAAGTGGACCATACAGATAAATATAGAATTAGCAAACATGAGATGGATTTCACAGTAGTGTTTGAGGAAGTAAAGGTGAAAACCTTATTGCCCTGGTTTTTTTGGTGTGTTCCTGCATCTGTATTATGAGTTGGTGAGGAACAGACAATTGTTGATAATTGGAAATGATTGTTCAGCTTTCCATAGCTGTCACTCACATGGCGCGCATGAATTTTGATGCAGACCAAAGTATTGTACTACGTTTTCTACACATGCCATGTAATCGTTAAACTAGTTCCCATTTCATGATATGTGCAAATCTTTGTTAGTTCAGTTTCCATGAGTACTTTCAGTACTTTGATTTTGATAAAAAAGGACTGAGCTAGGATTTTACAGGGTCAGATGATTGGTGTTTGTTGTTGACTTACTGAATGCTTGTTGTGTTGTGTCAGTAAGCGTCGTATTATTGTATTTATGTAATATCACATTACTATGTTTTTTTTTTTATTTCTCATGAAGTGCACATTATGTGAACTATGAATTGTACTCAATTTCCTGGAATATTCTGTACATAATCCACATGTTTGAGATTCTTTTGAAATAAGAAAGATGAATAGCAGAGGTTGTCTTATATTGGTTTGATTCACAAGTGCCTGTCAAATTTAAGTTGTTCGCAATCATTGGTTGAATTGAACAATATTTCTAAAAGTAGTTATATACCGTTTGTGGTGTTAATGTATAAATATCTTTATCATACAATGTATTAGCAATTACTTAGCAAACTTTCTGTTACTCAAAGACAACAAGTTATATCTACTCTAGGTCTTAGAATGGAAGAATTAAAGGCTCAACAGGCTGCTATAGAAGAATCATTGAAGGACTGATCAGTCATCAATTTATTTAACTTTTTGACTATGCTGTGTTTTTATTCAGAACAAATTATCCAGATTGTGTGCATTATCAAGTGTAAGGTGTATAGATGGTTGTTCATCATGTCTCTGACTTGTCCTGTTTCTATTTGCATGAATAGAACACAGAATGCCTTTGTAGAAGAAAATAGCAAGTGATATTTCCTTATTAGTAGTAGTGATGTTCTGATTAATCATTTATTCAACGAATCATTGACGTATGGTCTTTGACGTGATGATGCTCCCATTTCGGCAACTGATTGTTGATTTCTGTACATAGTTGTTGTTCTTGACTATAATACTGCAGACCTTACACAGTTTTACTTTAAAGATGACGCTGTTCAAGCTTAACTGTAAATGCAGCATAATTCTGGTCCAGTGTAGTTTGTTGAATAATCAGTATATTTTGATGTGATGTTTACTCAAACATCTTAATAGTGTTCAATAATTTAATATTTAAATTCTCATTGATTTTGTGCTATTCGATTGGTGTAAGGGATGTTAAATTCATGCAATACTAACAACATTTGACCATTCTTATTTAATCAGTTTTAATCGATTAATCACTGACTTTTGCCTCTGATTAATCAACGAAATGTTCATGGACTGATTACAATCACTAATTAGTAGTCATCATCATTCTTGTTGGTTTATTGTAAACGTTTTGATGCTAATTATGATTGCCTTAAGTCTAATATTCTCATGTTAGTGCAGGTAAACTCTGTTGATTACTATTATCAAATTGAAATTCTATTAGTAGTCCAGTATGTAATAGTCATTGGTTATTTGTTCAAAATTGTTTTGATTAACATGAACGATCAATGCATCATTTGAAGTATATTATTTAATCAGGCAATATTACTCACTGGTAGGTATACTTTTTGAAACATATACTTTTATCCAACTACCGGTAACTACCTCCGTTTAGAATCATTTATATTGTGTATTTTAAAATGATACAAATTTGTACAAATATATATGAAGTAATGAATAAATTAACAAACTAAAAGAGTTACTGTGACCAGTTTATTTTCTCAGTTCCCACAACATTTTTTTCAAATTACCGTAAGGTTGTTTCTGTATTTATGAAACCAAATCAAAAGTGACTTCTATCATAAAAAAACAATTATCTTATAATTTCAATTTGCCAGCATTCAAATTTGATTATCTCCTAATACACATACTCTCTACTGCGCTATTGTCCATTTTTTTACAACAACCTATACAGCATGTCTGAAGACAATCACAGGAATCAATCTCTGTAACTACTATACAGTAAAGAAGAAACATAAGAGAAGAGATATCAGTATCTCTGCATATTTCATGTTCCCAAAGTCAAAGTCATTTAAGTATGTATAATTGATGCCTTATTATGAGCAGTGACAGGGTTTTCTTTCAACTCAAGCATTAAGCATACAGTATCATCTTCTCATCTGTTTTTTAAACTTGTCGAAGTGATAATTATCAGTAGCTTTTTGATCCGGTTGAACTGTCAATGGACGTGAATCTGAAATACAGAAACAGTATAAAGTTAACCTGGAAAAATAAATACTTAACTAAGGATGGTACAATCATAACAATTCAAAACATTTGAACACTTTAATATCATGAACCTCGTATTAATAAAACCTTGCCTTCATCAGAACGAAATCAAGACTTGATCACAACCATAAACCATGTTTTCACTAAAGCTTCAAGAAAATCAGCTGTTATCATTGACCAATATACTAGTAAATTAGTGACAAAAACTCACTTTTCCTTTTTAACTCAGGGTCTTCAACTCGAGCTTGTTTTGCTGGTATTGGTTCATCTTTTTTTAAAATAGGTGCTGTGTCTTCAATATTGACTAAAATAAATATAATGTAAGATTAAGTTTTTAACTTTGGAATGCAAAAATCATAACTCGCAGAGAAAAATAATAGCCATTTTTTACTTCATGCAAAAGATAAGCGTGATGCATAACATATGTAAGATATACTGATCTGAGAGTGGAGATTTTGTCAAACAATACTTGCAACACAGTAGGAACACTTAAGAACCAACAGTTGAGAGAGTACAAGTATACAGTCATTTAATGGGTAATCCCCTTCCAAAATTCATAGAATTGTGTATTATATATATACTTATATGAGTGATTTGTTGTAGCAAGTGACATATGGATAAAATTTCAATCTCCTGTGAACAGATGTAAACATCGCTCCATTCATAATCTGCGTAGCCATGTGTTGTTTACATTCAGATTGATAATTGTTCAATGTTTCTTTCGGTGGCTAGAGTACTTCAAATTACAACTTCGAAAAATGTATGAGGGTTTCATATCAGTTCTCATCAAAGAAACTGTTTATCCGAATAATGTATTAGTATCCGAATAGAAGCATTTTACATTTTAGTGAACGTACCCCTTTAATGATTTTCTTTTCATTATTTAACAACTAAAAAACACCAGAAAATACCATTTAATTTAAATATAATATAATGAAATATATGATTCTTTATAGTGTATAAGTCATGTTTATATAACTCTAATGATGTAAGTAGAGTCAGCATTGTCTAAGGAATGTCTTTTGTAAGCATAAAATTATTACAAAAACTTCTGTATACTATTCATACAGTATAGGACTAAGGACAGCTGTATTTACTGTATTTCATTCATACACAGTTAAATTATATCAACACACAACTCAATGTAGATAAAATCTTGTTCACCTATGATATTTCCTACATATCACAGCTAAATATTAAGCCAATAAACATAGCCAAATAAAACCCAATGTCAAGTGGAGTTTAATTACTTTGTTATGTACCAGTAACAAGAATCAATGCTATTTTTAATGAAGAAAACAAAAAATACAGAGATAAAATAGATATGATAAATAGGTAAATGAATTGGCGAATAAGGTGATTACTTTGAAGGTCAATACTCAGTTTAAGGTGACATACATAAGAATGACCAAGACAAATAGTGACCACACACTTACATCATTGACTAAAGACATCTACAACTCTCAGGTTATTAACAAGCTAGTGTAGGTAGACCAATGTTCATCAAATATTTATATGTCAGTCAGTACATGTCAAAGGTCATACGACAATATGTTGCTGTCTTTTTGTAATGTTTCCTATATACATTAAAATCAATGCTTAGAGCTTTGCTCTCAATACCACAGGGTCAAAGGCTATGAAACTGGAGGTTAGTTCCCATGCTCAAATCTAATAATCATCTCATCTCTATAATTTTGAATAATTATGATAATTAAAAAAATGGTACAAATCATATACTATTCTGCAGGTCAAATTGATATGAACCTGTATAATTATATCAACATTGAGGTGCACTTTCTTTACAATCAGAATACTGCTTGAATGAAATTGAGATTTGGTCAGATTTGGTCAGACTGAAGACTAGTCAACAGGGAAAAACATGATTGTGACAAAATCGTTATTTACTCAAATTAATCTTGTGCAGGAGCATGTTTTGTTATATTCTTGGCAAGCTTGTATGTTATGTTGCTTGCAGTAGCCTGTGTTCTATTGTAGCATTGTATTTTGTAATAAATACTACCATTAGTTTGTTGACAGCTATCAGCTTCAGTGTAACTGTAGCATTCTGAAATATATCATTCACAATTTTGACCATTTAAATCCCCAAATCATAGCTTCATGAAGCATAATCATTATCTTCCCTTAAGACAATCAAACCATAGGTAATATACATACAAAGAAATGTTTACGCATTTATGTTAGTAATGTAATACTTAATACAACATTAATAAATACATAGTTAGCAACATACACAAATGCATGGGTGCAAGTTTGAAAACTGAAACCTGAGCTGGAAGGGCAAATTGTGTATAAACTGGAAAACTTCAACCCTTGCAAATAACGTTTCAAAGTCTAATATTTTATTTCAATTTGACAACAATCATTAGCTTTTTGACATGGGTTTAAATCAGATTTTTGTCAACTGTATTACAGCACAGATCTATGAGAGGATTAAACCTTCTTCCCTCTGTCACCAAACAGGTGCTCTATCCTAAGCACATGAGTTTGAAGAGGAATCCAAAATATCTCAGAAGAAACAAGAGCCTAGTAGAGCAAGAAGTGTTTGTGAAAGACGATTGCCCTATCATAACCTTGACTTTTGACCTACTGACCTCAAAATCATTAGGGATCATCAATATGTGATGACCAACCTTCCAACCAAATCTGAAGAGCTTAGGCCAAATCGTTCTCTAGTTATTGGTCAGACAAGGTTTGGTTACCGACAGACCGACATGTGAAAAGCAATATACGCCTTTTCTTTGAAAGGAACATAATAACAGTCCTGCTAATTACAAAATATGTTTAACAAACTGGCTGACACCTCAATAGCATAAATATAACAAACATAAACTTACAATCAGAAGCCCATGGTTCATGGCATCTTTCCCAGAGTAATTCTGCTCTAATTGACATAATCAAGTACAGTATACACCAAGCAATAATACATGTATAATACAGGGAGACAATAGCATATATGAAGATCATTCCATAGCCAAGCCCTGAAAAACAAAGAAAAATACATTGCTGTTTTCTATTTGCCTAAAATATGTAACATTAGATTTTGAGTCTGATCAAATAGAGGAACAAGTACATCATGACTTTGAACCAAGCTTTGAACATTCTATAAACAAACAAAAATGTGTAAGTACTGAAAAGCTGTATCCTTTTAAGTCAATCAGATTGACAACAAAGGGTAAAGCATAAAAAATAATCAAATGAACATTAATTAATATTTTCAACCAACAAAGAGTTTTTTTTCTGTTGAAAAATATATACTCAAAGTGTGAATGTTTTAATGTAAAAAATACTCACCATGAAATGGTGGACAAAATCTACCAAATACAACAGATGGTCCAAGTCCAGCGAACTGACCAAATGATAGCTCCAGAAACATCAGAGATAAGCCAAGTAAAAACCACATCAACACAAAGGGGGAAACAAATGCTCCTGAAATATATCAACTTACAGTCATACCTGTGAACAAAGACCATTGTTTGTTAATACAAAATGTGACCTTTATTCAGAGGTCGTTTTGTATCAGCATGCCACCAGTTTTCATTCAATGCTTCATCTATATCACTTTTTTATCAAGTCCATTGAATGTATTTGTATTTGACTTTAAGAAAGCTAATATATGAGGCCAAACACAATTATGCTTGCAAAGCTGTAAGCAAACTCAAATCAATACATTCAGTAAAACTTCACAATGAAGTTTAAGTACTATAAACTCATACATGTGTGTTTTCTGAATATTAAAAACATTTCCATAAATGTATGTTTGTAATCAGCATGCTAGTTTGCAGGAATAATAGGATTCAACAAGAAATGCAGCAATGCCATGAAACCAAGTTTTCAAGACTTTACCAAATAATTTTACAACAGACTGTTAATTTAGAAAATAAATTAATTACCACAGTACTTAAAAAGCTTTATGTACATAGTTTCCAGTACCTGCCTAAATGAGGTAAAGTCAAATTTCTGTGTTGAGCACAAGCTGATACAAATTCATGCAGAGGATTTTTTCTTGCTTTCTTGCACTGACTACAAATGAAAATAATACATTTAGTTTGAATAGTAAGTATGTCAACACAGCAGGGGCACTTCAGTTTTTGACAAATTATGTCGAAAGATCCCCACTTGGCCCCAAAAAAGTAATATATGAGATTTCTTTGCAAGCCACTTAGTTCACCGTGATCCATTTGCCCAAAATGCTTCAGTTGGTGCCTAAGTATTAAGCCTGACCTATTATTCAGAAAATGATTTTCTATGTTTAGTACATGTAACAGTGACCTCGACCCTAAATACAATCCCGAGCTAGGTTTCCATGCATGGTAAGATAAGATAGAGGTTTTCAGCTGATTATACAACTAGAATAAGCAATGATAACAAGATATTCAAGAGCTGTAAAATGACAAATGTACAATTAAGAACTTACAAACTAGAAGGAATATGTAAAACATGTATTAATAAATAGAGCATCTATTAATAAACTAATAAATAAATAGGTAAAAATAATTTGGTATCATCAGGTACATTTTACCTGGTATCATGGTTGATCATTGAGTTGCAAGATCAAGTAAGAATAATTTTCATCTATTTCAATCAATACTGAAATGATCTGATCATTGCATGAACAATTGAATTGTCTCCCTTTGATCAGCACAACTATTTTCATACACATAAGCACATCTAAGCTTTCAAACAAAGCATGCAATGACACAATAAAAAGTATCATACATTTGTACATTTATGCAAAAACTTAAATAGCAATCATTGGAACATATATTCTTGTTAATGCAACCCCTGTACTCAGTACAACAAGTTACATGATATATATCATTTTATACAAGCATTACATTTACAATCAGAATGAAGCATTTACCATACATTTTCGAAAGGCTTCTTGGAGAGAGTTCAACAGTACAGGGGCTGCATACCTGAAGTAGTTCTTACCAGCTTTAGTTGATCTCACATGTGGGATCTGTAACAGAATAGAATAGCAGAAATTATATGTGTTATTTTGTTTTTGAATAAGATCTGATAAGACAGTAGGGACCATACTTTTAATAATTCTGGATGTTTCTTAAGGGCCATTGTTCTTATACATCTAATAATAATATGAAGTGTTGGTATCTTGTTCCTTGACAGAAGTTCTCTGTAGGAAGACTGATCATCATCATACATAAATCTTTCCTGAATTTTCTCCATTGTGAGTTTCTTTCCGAACAAAAATATCAAGACAGTGGACAGAAATGCTACAAGTTAGACAGAATAAAAGTATGCAATATGGTCAGTCTATTAACTTTATTGAGATTATGTCCTCCTATCCCTAATAAGTATTGGGGGGGGGGGGGTCAGGGTCATACCTTACATTTAATTTCATATCTATACAGCATAACAATCTTTTGTAATGAACATAAATATGAATAACTACAATGTAGAAAGTGAAAGGAAGTGAAGTAAATGAATTATCTTACAATGGTACATGTATATTTAATGACAATTTGGTGCAGTTATTCAATCAGGTCTCTTACTTGTAACAAATTAAAATTGACCATCTTTCCTTTTCAAATCCAGTCATATCATGTATTTTTATTTATAACTGTCCCGTATGCTAGCTTTAAGACTACCGGTACCTTTAGAACCTTTATACACCTTTTATTACCTCCAATGCAGGAGAGCTCATACAAATATATCACAATTAAATACATATATCATGCACACAATATACAGAATAATGTACAAAGAAACAGATAAATAATCATACCAACAAGATGGCCATGATTGCCCTACTGTATATCACTCACCTGAGTATCATTACACTTAGGGATAAATTTAATCAAGGAAAGTTGTTTGTCGTAGTAAAGAGTTTTCTACCCCAACTGATAATTGTTGAAACATAGCAAATTTTATTCAAAGAAAATGTATGTTATCTATCAGGATAATTAAGGGTAGACATTTAAGGATTGTTTCTCATTTTTTGGAAATCATACCTTCCACAGGCCAAAGTGCCAGAGCTTTGCATGGCCAGCTTCCATCATGTTGAACCGAATGCTACAATGCAACCATTCATCACCCTCTGCATGCCATAACTGAAATATTGTAAATCCTTTTTGTATAATTATATTGGAAATCTGAGCAACAAAAGACATACATAAATTAGTCACCAGTGTTCAAACTGAAGTTAATGGATCATTTAAGTTCAGTGTAAATTTTTTATCTGAA
Source organism: Lutraria lutraria (assembly GCA_964023205.1). Lineage (NCBI taxonomy): Eukaryota > Metazoa > Mollusca > Bivalvia > Venerida > Mactridae > Lutraria > Lutraria lutraria. The sequence goes on from OZ026849.1 coordinate 21,069,402, forward strand.
GTCAGATTATCTGTAAACCCTTTAGTGTTATCTGAAATATACTCTTAGTCAGGATTTAATTTATTTATTTCAAGAGTGCTTACAATATTCTTGTATTCTTTTTATACATCCCCTTCAAATGAAGTCTTGAAATTTTTGAGTGATCTCCCTTTTTTCATAGATTTTTTCTACCCTGGATTACCCCGAACCATGGATAATCCGAAATAATAAAACTTGTAGATTTCAGATAGTCAAGGTTTTACTGTAATTGCATTTATCAATTCATATTCTGCAAACTGAAAAGTATTTGTTTTCCACCAATGGTATGTGAGTTACTTCTAATTTGGTAACAAGTTGTTTGCATTACTTTTATCTTTTTTACTTTTTTGTAGATTCATTATACATTCTTCATTCATTGTAAGTATTAACAATACTCTGCATAATTAATATCAAAATACATTTAAGTTTGCAAGTACCCAATCACTGTGTTATACTTATTCTGTCCAGATTAGTTGATCATAATGAAGTTTCACACTGCATGGGCTCACACCCAAACTGAACATGCAGCATGGAAGAAACACTGTTCACCCCCTTTCCACAACTGGTGTATGCCTCAATGATCCAGCAAGTAAAAAACTTCCTGCAATAACAAAACATTCTTTGCATTTTTAAATGAAATAAGAAATTATACTTTATTTAATGAAATTTCAGTTTATAATTGAAATGGTGGCAGAGAAAAAGCAAATTTGTAACATAAACAGTTTGCTTATCTAGGGAAAGCCTCCAAGATAATGAAGTGTTTTCATAAAACAGACCATGTTACAAATACTTGTATTGAAATATGAGAATATTTAGAAACAATCAATCATAAACAAGATCATGTGTTCAATAAATGCATTTGCCCCAGTGGTGGCATGCTCTTAAAGAAAAAGTCCATTTGAATAATTAAAAGTCCAAAATTATAAGGTCAAGGTGAAAGTGGTTTATATGGGTGGATGAAAAATAGTCATAGGCAACAACTGTGTAAGTACAACATGTTCAAGTGTTCTAGTAAGCAGGGTTGGTACTACATGAAATGATAAAATCTACTTAACCTTGTATGGACAATCACTATATATATGCCTCCTTCATGATACACAATTTGCAAGTAACTGACAAGGTAAACAATTGACAAAGCATACACAACTTTAAATAAGTAACTGATTAAGTGTATATAACTAATTAAGTAACTTACTAAGTGTATAAAACTTTAAGTAAGTGACTGACTAGGTGTATATAACTAAACAGGTGTATACATATAACTAAGTCAGTAACAATGAACTAAATGCTGACCCATCTCTGTTGTCAAGTGGTTAAGGTCATTAATTTCAAATCACTATACCCTCTCACTGATTGATGGTTGTGGGTTCGAGTCCAGCTACCTACCATGTCTCTTTATGTGAGAAAGTAAGGAGTTTCTTATGAAGGATGGGAGTCCAGTACAGGTTGTTCCAAAGAATGATGGTTGCGTAAACTGTCTGCCTCATATAACTCTGACTGTTGAAAACTCAATGTCAACAAAACAAGTGGGACATGATGGCCCTATATCGCTCACATTACAATCATTGTTTACTCACTAAATTATTGTTTTGAACCTGTGTCATGACATCTGCTTATATCAATATTTTCCTGTTATTTGACCAGGTTTCCTAATTTTTTACCAAAGATGACCAATGTTTGATCAGGTCCTACATATCACAAGGACAAACATTCCAACAAGGTTTCGTGAAGATCCAATCTAAACTGTGACTTTGCAAAGTTTCTTTGATGTTTGATTTTAGTAAATTTCTAAATTGCTGTAATAGTTAAAGTGGACAAACCATTTGCAAAATGCTTCATAGATTTTTCCTTCTTCTCTTTATCAAGGACTTACACACTTATGTGTGTATATAAATGCTTGTGTTTATATGCACTCAGAGTCATAGACATACACGTGAAGTGAACAGACACGCGGTATACTGATAGAGTAATGTTTGACCAAGACAGCCAAAACAAAACTTGATCATTTACTTGTTAAAAATTTACATCAAATTTTCATTTCACAGCTGCCAGTTTGTTCGTTTAAATTGAAATGAAAGTGTGTCAGTGATAAACTGCATTCTACTTTTAAATTAGCAAATACTTTCTATTAGCTGTCTGGGATTTCAATTCTATACACTGCATTATGGAACAAAATCCATTCATAAATTGCAACTACCTGGATCGAAAACGAGGCACGAAAGAATGACTCATAGTAATTAGCAGACTCTACTTATCCCATGATGCAAAGCCCTAGCCATCAAATTCGGTTACGCATTAAAATGTTCGTGACAAGTAAGTTTACAAAAGTATGTGTTTATTGTATATTAAATTGATTCCTCTAAATGACTATGATTGTTAGTCTAGAATGAAAAATAACTTATTTCAACTGCATGAGAATCAACATTTTCATACATATTTACTTTACAAATTTTGCAAAGTCAAGAAGTATACATTAAACAATAGCACACTCACTATAAGTTGGCAAATGGTCTTAATTTTATCACCCTCATAAATTTCATCTAATGGATGAAAGAATTTCCTGTGAATCATCCCATAGGATTAATCTAATTACCTGAAGCCTCACAGGCGACACCAATACGGCACCAATACGACACCAATACGTCACCCAGGCACATCCCTGTTTTTTTGTTGTAAAAAGTGGATCTACCTGAAAAATTGAAATTGTTGAACAAATGTAAACAAAACAAATTACATGCACATGTATGACATTGTTGAAGTGCTGGTTTTTAGTCCACAATAAAAATTCAATTTATCATTTACTTAATTTGGTATTATATTAATTAAAATTTTATTTCTTATGCATACCTAGAGAAGTCATTGCTACGTATGAACTGACAAAATGCAGACAACACTATCATTTGAAACAAACAAAAAAACTGGATATGCGTAAATTAATAAAACCTGTAGGGCTGCCAGCAAAATTTGGGTAGAATTCGAAGACCTGCCAGGTTTGATCAATCTGTGATGACATGTGATGTTTTGACTACATGGAAGCTGTCCTAAAAAGTAGGATACATATTAAGTACATATACTTGTAAATGACTGTTCAAATTTGATATGAGGGCATTGCTAAAATAAACTGAATTCTTTTTATATTTCATTTTGTTACCTTAAATCATATTGGGCGCAATGCATGTTTATAAATGGATACATAATACAAGGAAACCTTCCCTAAACAACACCCTTTGGAGAGGAGGTTAAAATAATAGTGCAGTAGGGAAATATCATGCTGTTGTTGAATGGATGTTGTTGCTGAAGAGAGGGCCACTCTGGATCGAGACTTGTACAGTATAATTATGAAAAGTATCAAAGTTAATATTGATTCTGTATGAATCAGTGACTACAGATCTTACAATCTCTACCCAGTGTAGTTGTCCCACTATGCTCACACAAACCTCTGTCAACGTCTAAAAGTAACAGTGTCTGATTTAGGATTTTGAAAGTAGGGGGGACTTCCCCCCTTCCTTAAACATGTGGGGCATTTTTTAAAAGTATGTGGACCATGGAAACAGAAGTTTTATTTTTTGGGGTAATCGCCTTATTGAAAAAGTCGGTAATTCTCCTTTTTGATGGCTGCGACATTGCAAATATCAATGATATTGATCATCGGTTTAATGCTTTAAATGCATTGTAAACAAGAAATCATTAGTCCATAAAACACATAAGTGTGAAAAAAACTTTGTGCAGAACTGATCAATAATTTGCAGATTATGGAGCAAACATTTCAGTATGTTTGTAAATTGTCGAAACATATCCTATTTGCTATTAGAACAAGGTGGCACAAATGACGCCATTATTTTTTTAATGGTTGTGTTAAATAGATTTACATAATGCATTTCAACGCCTCGGACCGATCGAGCCATAAATGCTCAATGAATTTCATACATCAATCCAAAATTGCTACGTGCGTCCAAGATGGCATTCTGTTTGTACCATTTTCAATACTCCCATAAACAAACCAAGATACCATTTGGAACTTCAAACATTGTTCCGCAGATTACATACTGCCAACATTCTACGGTCCAATTTTGGAGATAAATTTGGTTTTCATTGTTCACCTTTTCCATTCAGTGAATAAAACTGGAATTATCTTTAAGATAGTACTATGTGCTGAATATATTTGAATGATATTCCCATAAGCTGAGATTATTCCATCAGAGCAGAGAAAAATCAGTGGAGATTGTATTGTAATTGTAATCTATTCCGTAAAGCTTAATCTTGACTTGAGATAGACCACTAGTGGACTCTATATCCAATAACTGGCCAAAAATAGGAAGGATCACTTCATCCGCAGCCATGTTTGTTTACTACTCAACACTACTCGACCCGTTTTATTTGAAATTCTAATGCGCATGCATGCTCACTTTCAGCCTAGAGTTTTGAATCTAACACAGCCATTGTGATCAACTTGGGGGAATATTGTTTGTATGTTGTACACATAAATTATGTATGTATAAGAAATGTATTTTTATTTTCTCACGTGTTTAGCATTGTAAACAGAACGTGCATAACTTTATAAATTCGATACAATGATATATTGACCACGAAACAATTATTTGTGCAGAAGGTTTTGGGGTGATATTAAGATGGACTGGTTCTATGTAAAATACACATATTTCTGCTCCGAAAATCATGGTATGAAGATTAGTCTACACTAAAACAGATTACTGTTACTCAATTCACATACCCGACGACTGGGAAAAACGCAGCGCTTATAGAGCAATATACGTAAGCAAATGGTTTAATGCGTACTTGTACATCCAAGATTATTTAGCAATGCATTTTCTGATAGAAAATATGCGTGATTACATGAGTACACGTCTTATCTGGAGCACTGTAGTACAGATCTTAAATGAATCGGGACTCCACGATTATGATAAACATCCTAAGGTAGTATGTCACGCATCCACTTACTGAGGATGGGGGATTTTTGACAGGATTGTCATGCGTCCACTCATTTAAAATGTGGGATTGTCGAAAAAAAATAGCGTGAATCTCGCAATCGTGCATTCTATATTGGACACTGAAGTAATCCTGCTTCACAATGATCAACGCGTGATTTCAAAATGATGACAACACCTCAAAAAGAAACTAAACAAATTAAATGATGGGAAACTGACATTCAAGTTTGGTATCTCATTGTTATATTATACACATTTTGATTTTTTACTTCGTTAATACTTAAGTTGCCTATGTCTGTTTATAGAGTTACAGGGTTAAAAATCCCCAATGACACAGCTTATAATGGAGCAAACTGAAGCATTTTTCTGAAAGTTTAAACAATATGACATATTTCATTATGACATCTAACAAATAAATACACACAAATAAACATTATAGATCAAAGTGTATAGAATCTTGGAATTGAGACATTGATAGAGGTGTGTGTGGATTGGAAAGGAACGACAACTCTGCGAAGAGATTGAGAACCTTGCTTTAACTGTATGTTACATATACTGGTCAGTGTAAGCTGAAACAGTCTAAAGTTTTCTTTTTCCACATTCAATCTCAATAAACATTTTGCCCAATGTTTAATACCAGTTGTAAATAAACAAGAAAAGCCATGTAGAGCCCCACATATGTATCATTGAACAAAAATTTGTTGCTATTTAATATTGACACTAATATGAAAGGACTGAATGTTAAACATATGCCTACTGATCGGGCCCTCAGCTTACCTGAACTGGAAGATTCTGAAATTTAACATCGCTGCATTATCACAAGATTGTGTGCATGCTAAGAAGGGGATGGGGAAGTCTTGATGACTAACTTCATACAAAAACAGTTCACAGAACAAAGCTAGACATACTACCCAAACACAAATCAGTACATATTCGGTGGAAGTTTTGGCTACGCGGGACAGGGCAGAAAAACTGACAGTGTGTCTGTCATACTCTATCAGTGATATTTTTACCTCTGCGTCCTGCATCAGGACGCAAAATTATTGCCGTGGATGAATGTTTTCATTTTATGTGCATCTGCAGGACGCATATACTTTTCGAGTGATGAGTCATAAATCTGTCAGCTTCTGTTTATTATCGAAGGCTCTTAATTTCCACATCCCGAAAAATAATATTACATGTAAATAATGGACTCGTACTATTGATAAGAGAGCCGAGCAACGTAGGTAAAATTAATAAAACGACTCAGTCGAAGTAATGACTATAAATAGATACATGATTCTCACCCTGTACCCAGCATATATTATAAAACACTGCTGCCAGTTTAACTGCGATAATACTAGTACCTAATGTGTTTTACAACATTCCCCGGCTTTTCTATTTATTTCAAGATTGGAATTTCCTACTTCAAGTTGACAAATTAATTGGATGCCCAGATTTCAGTCGGTGTCAGATTGACAGACTTGAGTAAGTGTATAATCTTACGATATATCACCTGTTTGTTGAAAATAAACAGTGCCATTTTCCAAAAATGAACAGAATAGAAAGTGAGGCCATCATTAAAAAATGTTTGTTTGTAGTGCTCTGACCCTAATTTCCAGAGGTGGGTAGGTAGTTAGGTATTTTTTTTTGAATATTTTTTTCTGAAATTACATCAGTTTGATAGAATAATTGGCAATTTTGAAATACACAATTATCAATATTTTCATGTAGTCTGCTCTGCATTGAACATGTAATTAGACAGAACAAAATATGATGAACAACAAGTTTGTATTGAATAAAGACCATGTATTGTGGTAATTGATTAAAAACAGAAAGTACTTTTTAACTGAACAGGTGCGGACAGACAACAAAAAACAACAAAAAACAACAACTTGAAAACCTAAAAAAAAAGAAAAGTAGGGGCCATTTTGATAGGTCAGTCAGAGCACTACAAACAAAGAATTTTTTATTTTCAGCCTGAATACCCGGTAGAAATATTCGCAAAAAATACCAATGTTGCTACTTGGGAGTCATGTTTAGATCCATAAATGCTACTAATCACCATGATTCTTTGCGATCTAAGATATTTTTCTGATAACAACATCATAAATCGCAGAGATATGTAACATAGTAGTGAAGAAAATCGCAGAAACGTGTGATTTTGTCCTTCGTTTCATGGGCAATATCAAGGACTTATATATATTTTACATACATGGATTCACAACTGCTAAAAACAGCTCAAATGATATCGTTAGACCAGGGCCCTCAATCCAATTTGGGGGAAGCGGGTCGCTACCCTCAGCAGGGGGAATTTCAGTCTGAGGGGGGGATTTTCTTCTCTTTTAAGAGTTTTAATTTACAGGTCAAATAACACATAAAAATACAACTTAAATGTCAGTGTTGCTGTTTTTATTCACTCCAATTGTTATTAAAACATTAGGTTGGAACTTTTTTAGATTAAAAGTCTACCATTCTGACTTTCATTTGTCTGATATGACTTATGGCTCGGTCCAACTGGACAATGGAAAGTTCATGTTGGCGACTATGAACCACAAGTCCAAGTAATCATTAATGCAATATGAAGAAAGAAATGTGACATTGAACTAATTATAAAATGTAACTGCAGTCCTGTGAACACACAGCTAGATGCCTGGTAGTCCATTAAGACATCATTACAACCGTTGGTCATTAATTTAAATCAGGATAAAAACTCAAATCTCAAATACTAGTAAATACAACGTATCTGAACCAAAATATCTCCGTTTCTGACATTGCCTAAATTGTGATTAAAACGTTAACAGACTTTGCCAAACCGAAAGTACACGTGATTTCGAAGAAAGGATGCTTGGGCATCAAAATAACTGCCATAGGTGAAACTGCTAATCTAAATACAGTTAGATAGCCATGACATGCATTTAAAATGTGTACAACTTAGTCTAAACACAAAAAAAACTGTAGTCAACATGAGTGGTTATTGACATTCGCATGTTCAAATTACATTGCTAAACTAACCGTTCTGTCATCAGTACCTCTAAAAATGTTGTGGTATTCATTTCTTACAGAACAGATTTGACTATTCTAAGCAGCAATTTCTGTACTGGGAATCACTCTCATTAAACCGAAACCACGTCTGTACAATTTTTGTGACCCAGAAGCATGTCCGCTGTTAGTCGAAGGGTCTTTGACGATGATACATTTGCATTACATTGCAGTTCATCGTCAAAGCCACTTGTTCTTTAAAAGCTAACAGGTAAACGACTCAATCTGAGTCGCGTTCGTTTTCCTATTTAACGCACAAATTTCCGTAAAACTTATGTACAATTCGATGAAATATAGTATAATCTATCAACATGACCAAAAACATACCTTCAACAGACGACAGTTATCAAATATTTTGCCGATGTTTCATACTACCCTTAGTTTCAAAATTTTCCTCGTAAATGCTTTGGATTAAGTCTGTAGCATTCCGGAAAGTATGTAAATTGATCTGATTCAATAGACGCATGAACAAGCGTCTTAAGCTGTTGACTTTGTAAGAGGACAATTCCATAACTAAAATGGTCAACAAGACGAAATAAAAAAGACCAATTTAGTTATGGGACCCAGAACTAGTCCGCTGTCAACTGACTTAGAGTCGATTCATCGACTAAAGCATTTGAAATTGTAAAAAAATCACTGCTCTATACCAAGGACTTATGTATGTATATAAGTCCTTGTCTATACATAAGAATAAACTCGAAGCAATATAAAAAGAAACATCGCAAAATCGCGAAAATATATGGCATTCAAATTACTAGCTCTTACAGCACAAATAAAAACAGTCAACAATTAAATTCCGTCTTTAAATGCATCACATTTTATCAATAAAAATGAACGATTACCATGTATTAGTTTATTTAAGCAGGAGAAAGCTGTATCCTACATATCACTATTAAACATATAAACAAGCGAAGACGCTTGCTGACGACCATGATCTCATCAAGGGAGACAATTCAGAATATATTACTAAAATCAAAGCACTGAAAGCTTCCGAAACATTAATCGTTCACAACGTCTCTCGTCATCTAGAACATCGGTTATCTTAGCTAAAAGACAAAAATGGTAAATAATAATAAACCAATCAAAATTTATTCACAGTCAAAAATGTTTACATAAAATACAATAACAATGCAAAAGTTATTATATGCATACCAACACTTCAAGCAGCGTATTGGACCTTGGATGGATGCTTAAAAAGACAGTCGCGAAGTTTCTTTATTGTTATTTATGAGGTTGAAACCAAAAGTATATTTTCTATGAAATTCCTAAATTGCCGTTATAGTACCGTGTGAACACAACTTATCCCTAGCAGTCCAATTAGGTCACGCACTCAAATGTTGTTATACTTAGGTCAGCTAAATAAATATATACATGTAGTCATATCTACTGTACATTATTAAAACCTGTAAAAGTTTATTGACCGCATAAGAATACATTTTTGACCATTTTTACTTTACAAATTTTACAACCACAAGAAGAACATATTAAAAAACTCCTATAAGTTGGCGTGGTCTTAATTTTTCTACACTTTTAGATTTCACGCATTGGAAGGAATTGCTTCAATTGAATAATTAATATATGTCATGCCAAGAAATATAGGTCAAATTTTAAGTGAGTTTAGACACCTTGAGTTCACGAAAAAATCAAGGATAGAGACAAAGCTTTTCATAGATAATTATGAAATAAGAACAGAACAGAACTTTTATTATAGACTTGTACAATTTACATATTCAAAACAAAACAAATGTACAATATAAATAAGGACATGCCATGTGATAGATTGAAAAGGCATATGAATGAGAAATTATAATTAACCATATGATATATACTAGTAATCTAGTAATAAGGCACTGTCTGGAACAAGGATTTATACATTTGTCAAAATAATAAAATAGGATTTTAATTAGCCTCAAGTAGACATAGTTAGAATGTTTATTTAGCACTGCTGAAATTTGAAGTAATGGCACTGCTCCACCGTAAGCCAAAAACAAACTGTTCAAATTCAGCTCCTAATTTTGATTTTTACGGTTACCCATGAAAGTCAGATCGGGATTCGAACCTGAATTTCCCCATAGCCAATTACTGGCCTGGGTTGCTCTATCCAATTGAGCTATCTGACCATAAAATTATGGGTGAACTGTAATTCTATAGATTAGTTATTTATTTGATAATAGTTACTAAATAACATACGGACAGAAGAGCAACGTTATAACAGTCGTTGCAACCTTTTAACAAGTATCTAAGCCACACAGTAACTGCATGATGTTATATACTTGAAAAGAAGATACTGCAAGACATCGTTCATAAATTATATGTATAAAAATCAATGCACATAAACAGGAACCCAAAAGAGATGAACTTAAAAGACTATGATCCTATTTTGTGTTGAAATCCACCAAGCCAGATAGAAGTACACATTTACTTAGACTATCCATCATGACATCAGTTAAAGAAGTCTAGCTGGTATATATCACTCACCGGACACCAGATTTTGGGAGCGACTTTCATGTCACACATATCAATAGCCTTGGACAGCTACATGTATTTTTAAGATAAAAATGCACCTGACACCAGATATCGGTTGTTAACCTTTCCAGTACATAATCTTGATGAAAATGTGCGGTACTATTTTGCGGCTATTATGAATTTTTTCTGACGGGCAGTGTATATGTTTTAAATGAATTATTTAATGAGCTTATAAAATGTGTATACTATGAAATCAGAGCATGATATACTATGCATATTTAACATGAAATATCAATACATACATTTAACATGTATTGGATAATACAATTGATGTATCAAAAGGCCTTTGGAGTATTCATGAGTTTTGAGTGAAAGGTTAAGGGTTTGTTTATTATAGAGTTATCCTATTGAAAGAGTCAGCCAAGTTGACTTATGAGACACCTATCTTTTGTTTGCACAGTATCCCCCGAATCTCATCTCCTTTCACTGGGCGCCTTAGACAGGCCTACGGAAACCATTATTCAACTAGCTCACGGCTCACCAACCGACCAAATAAGTTCCAAACTGGTCTCCACTGGGATTCTGACCTTCGACCAACTGCTCCGAAGACGGACACCACAATCATTCGGCCAATTGGTCGAGTATTATATTAAGATTACATAAATTTATTAGATTCAATTCATTCTAAATTTAGGAAATTACTATCGCCCCCAATTCAACTGTCTATTTATTGAACTACACGTGTATTCGTTTGTTGGAAAGAACCTGGTAAATTGCAAATATCTAAATCGGCCAAAATATTAATATATTTGGAGTAATCATGTTTCATATGCGCGCTACGTTTATTTTATGCAAAATTTGAATTTATTAGGTTCAGACAATGTCATACATGTAGCCAATATAAATGTAAGTCTTGCATGAAATGATTTCAAATAAAAAGTACCACATTTTTCAATTTGACTATATATAATTTAGCGTATGAAAAGAGCGTGGACTAACAATATTAATTTGATAAATGCATGTGATTAAGCATCATTTGAAACGAATATTGAGTGATTTTATGGATGAGAGATGATATTCTGATTACACAATTCGGATAATGGATGACAATTTAAATTAAATACACTCGTGCAAGAACAATATCGGGACTGAAAGTTAATTTCGGATTACACCAACACACTTTCGGATCACAGGCTGTGATCCGAAAGTGTGTTGGTGTAATCCACAATTCAATCGAAGAATTATAGTTAAAGGGAATCGTTGTGTAAAGAGGTGCGAACCACAAATAATGAGGCCAAAGATAAACAATTAAATGTTTGTTCGCCTTAAATATAAATGGGAGCAAATTTATCATATTATGACGATAATGCGATATGGTGGCTGTCTTTAATTTTAGCTTTATCAATAAGTTGCATTAATGATAATATTATCAGGTTCTTTACTTTTTTAACGCAATCAGCATTAAATGTGTACACATTAATTCTCGGATTTTGAACCAAAATGTAACGAAAATAAACCAAACATACAAAACACAAGACGGATATAGATCACCAGAACGTGAGTTCGTAATCATACAATTACGGAAAACTATGGAACACCATATCTGCAAAACCCTTTTGGGCAGTGAATTCATGTATCATAAGTTGACGTCAATTTTCATTATACGCTGTGTACACGTCATTGCATGGCAACAATTTACTATATGATGTACATTTTAACTATGTTTAGTTGTATTGCCATTATACTGTGACAAGTTCTATACTTATTTGAAAAGTACTTTGAGTAAACATGAGCAAAAGCTTTCTGCGCTGTTAAGACAATAAGCCTTCGAGTCATCATTAATGTACCGGGGATTTTAATGTACAATGGTCTAATTGGGTTTCCCTTGATTGTATGAGCGTTAACTAGAGTTATGTACATGAAAGAAATATTGTAAAAGTCTAGTGATCTCCGTTCGCTGCCACTCCGCCATTTGGCATTTACCATGTTCGTATTGCAAGAAATTGGTATCCACTGTCTACCGGAAGACATCAATAGTCAACGAATGGAGTTCGGATCATTACAAAATCTATCGGATAATGAACTAAACTAGTCTTCTTGATGTCACAACAATCGGTGATAGTGTTCGACTAAGGGCGAACGTTATGAAATCGGGACATCACGGACAACATGTGCGATGATGTAATGACAAAGAAGCATCGTATAATAGCAAAAATCATCTAATAATGGAAAACAAATATCATTTTCGGCATTTAAGTAAGAATAAGTAAATGCCGCCATAAACTGACCATGTATCATAACAAAGTTACTAATATGCAGTTATTGACTAGTGAGCCATTTAATATGATGTGATATTCACCTGCAGAATGTCATATTGACCGAGGCGAAGCGTGTATAATATATTTCATTCAGTAAGAATTGAATGGTCAGAACAAAAAGAATGTATTTATAAAGCATTTCCTTTTTCCGGAAATTAAAAAAGTTTTCTGCATTTTCTGTGTTTTGACGCGAATTAAGTGAGAATGTTAGGGAATTGGAATTCCAAGACAATAAAATAAATGAACAAAACATAATACGAAGTTTATTTCGTAAACAAGCTAACCGCATCTTATGATTGGAAATGGGCCACAATTGATTACTGACTTTCGTAGCATATAGTAACAAATAAACTTTTAACATTACGGTTACGCCGTACAAATTAATGTGTTTGAAAATATATGAAGGTGCATCTTTACAGAACATAAACATTTTTCGCATCCGTTTGACACACGTGTTCTCCGTCAATGACATTCCACATTTACAAACTGCACATGTTTCTCGTGATTTCAGTGATTTATACAAATTCTCTCAACCCTAAATATTTAATGTTACCATATCTACAGTATAACTTGTCAACTGAAGACCACTGTCCGGACCTAGTCATTATTTTGTTAGTCTTAATGTTTCTACACATATTAATCTAATTACTAATTGTAAGATTAATATTGATTCTATCATGGCCTGTATTTCACTCCTAATTGTATGCAACATTTTTATACAGTCAAACCTGTTAGCACCCACCTCCTAATAAAGGTCACCCTGTGAATATATGCATGCTTTTAAATACAGTCATTGATTATTAAGAACAAAATGACCTCCGAATAGGGGCTAACTGTCAATAAAAGGCCTTTCTAAGGATGCTCTTTGTTCACAAGTATAACCAGTAATTATATAGATCTACAAAACATTAGGGGTGCAATGATATGGCATAGTCTGTATTGCGATATATTGCAATACATTCGATCCATTTTGCAAAACGTATCGCGATACAATGAATATCCAAATTAACTGTCCGCCCCTTACATTATAATTAATTTGATTTATTAATAACTTTCTTTAAATAAATGACAGATGACACTATTTCATATTTAAAGTCTAAGTTTAACAACAAATGAATCGACTTTAAACATATGTTCCAGCGTCCGGAAATTCTAATTAATGGGTAAATATTGGAGCGCAGGATGTACCGACGCACAAATCTTGAATCAGAGCGATATTAAGTCGACAATTGAAAGGGGGCTAATTGGCATCCCAGAAGCAACACCCCTTCCAAGTGATGACAAACCAACTGGATATTATATCATTGCAGATGATGCATTTGTCATGAAAACTTGGCTTATGAAACCAAGACGAGGCATGAAGAAGGATAAGCGGATATTTAGTTATCGCCTGTCAAGAGCATGGAGAGTGGTGGAACCGATTCCGATATTAACTCTCTGTCACGTCTCAAACGCCAGACAAAGTCCATTCAATAGTTCATGCCTGTGTGCGCCTACACATCATGAGGTCTAGATATCCTGGCGATCAGAACATGCAAATTTGATGATTCCTAAGTATGGGAATATTGACACATTCAATGCAAGACAGCAATGGTTGTACCTGACACCATTGGTTAACATTGTCTTGTTGTTCTATTATCAATCTTCTTTGCTTCATGACGTGATGATCTCGAATCTTCACCATAGTCAACAGAACTATCAGTGGCAGCTAAGGCCAGAGACTCCTCCGACACTGGTGCTGCGGCTGTCCGAGATGTTCGTTTTGGGAGGCATTTTCAAAGTGAGCAAGCTAGAGATGTGTTCGAGGAATGTAAACTTGTGATGGTCCGTGGCGCTCCGTACTATCGTTCTTATCCAAACTAACCCGTACCGATACCGTACTAGTTACACGTCGACGTAATGCATTCGTAGCGCAACCGCCCTTATCCATGCCGCTCTGTATCAAAACGTAGCTCTTCCAGGGTGTTTACCTTTATTTTGCAGTAGATCTGTCGAGTTTCGTATTGGAACCGTAGCGCATCCGTATTGGAACCGTAGCGTGCTACGGAATAGATCTTTTCGTAGCGATCGGGCCGCTTTCCGTGGAAGTGTGACCCAGGCATTACCGATAGGAACTTAAAAAGTTATACTGGTGTAATAGTAAATTTGTGTCATATTCTTTATTTCAATGAATTAGATAATCAAAATGCCCTTTCTAAGGTCGAAGTATAGCCCTGTTATTCTTATACCTGTGAATTTCAGGTTCTTAAATATTGTTGTGAAGTGGCGAGGAGAAACCCTGATGACTCCTTCATTCTGACAAATTCCAATATAATTGTATATATCCACGTACTTAAGTAGAAACAATAGATAGCTCTTTGGAGATATTGGTTATCCACTGAAAACTTGGTTGATGACTCCAATCATACATTCAGTCACTAATTCCCAAAGGAATTACAACACTGCACATACCAAGAACCCGCAATATTGTAGGAAGGTCCTTTGAGTGCTTAAAGCCCAATTCTGGTTTGTTGCTTTTACATATGTCTATCTTACTGTTTTACACTGTTTTAGGTTAAGAACTTGACAATGCATACCAGTACATTATAGCCCAATTCATTTAAAAGTAAATGTCATATCTAAACCTCCTAATCATTCAGTGTGTTTAGAAAACTGACACTTTGTCAGGATACAGCTATTAATAATAAATCCATCACTAGCAGTAATGAACCAAAACTAATTAAGAGATAATAAACAGGACTGATTGTCTACTATTGTCAATGATTGCTACCTGGATACAAAATACAAACAATACATATAAACTTTACATTGCTAATCTTCAATGTTTTTCTCCTGTCCAGAAATAATATTATGTTTTTTAAGAACGAAAAATGCAAAATTACAAAACATTGGAATTTCAGATGTTTGGACAGATCAGGTGGTCACATGTCATATCAACCCAACAAAGCAGCCCTTATATGTTATGCTTGTCTCTGCCTACACAACATTGCTACAGCGATAAGATTGCCTGTTCCAGACCTTGATGAAAATATATAAGTCCTACTGATAATGACAATACTGTAATAATACAGCAACAAAATGGAAGGGCTCAGGATATAAGAAATAATTTAGTCTTGAGGTTTTAAGTTTATAACTGCACACACTGACATAATCTGCTGATAGTATTAAAATAGATTATTCATAAAGAAAGCACCATGGCATTAGTGCAATGTAAGTTCTTTCAATGTTGCATCTACAGTGATTTTTTTTCATGCAAGATATTGTAGTCAAGGACATAAAAATTATGTTCCTGAAACAGATAAGTTAGTACCACTGACTGCGTTCATTTGAAATTTCATGTACATCATGCAAGTTGAATAAGTCATGAAATTTGATTGTTGGTTAAATATTACACTGTTCATGGACAATCATTAGTGCTAAACCTTGTAATAAATTATGACACATGTATAACAACATCATGTTCAAAGCAAATGGTATGTAATTGAAGACAATACTTTTTCTGATCCTAAATTAGCTTGTTGACCACTCTGTGCTCAGATGAGCATAGAGCCAATGAATAACACTATTCAAACTATATCTTTAGCAATGAAAGATTTATTTATAATCATGAAACATTAAACTCATACAGTGCACATGTTGAAAGAATAAATACTGCTTGCTGAAAACTGAACTTGAAAAATATACTCAAAAGTTTGACAGCGACTATAAAAGTTTTGTTTTTTTAGACAAAATGAAATGACATGTGTATCCGTAGTACAGAGGTGTTAGAGATTTCATTAATGTAGCATTATCCATGGCATTGATATATTATTTTTTAAAATTAAATAGCAATGTCAACAAAAATTCAACAGTAAGTTGCACAATTGAATTAACAACATCATTAGCAGCATATCAATGGAATTAACAAAGTGAATAATGTCTCAGGAAATAACAATTCTTACATACTCATATAATACGGCATAATTTAACACACAAGCTCAACAGCAATATAACAGGTAATTGCAAATTATACAGCGTGTTCATATGACATAAAGTATCATAAAGATAAACAGTAATATTACAGGAAATAAAAAATCTTATATTTAACATGGCATGAATTAATTCACAAGATAAACAACAGTACAAGAGGAAGTAACAAATTATAAAGTTCATATGACATAATTAAATTAACAATATAAACAGAAATATCACATGATTTAATAAATCTAACATCTAAATAACAAACACAAGGAGCTGTAAAAGTTTATCTATTTTATAGGTCTGTAAAACAAAAGCTATCTGTTTCAGTGCTTCTGTTTTTTTCTGTTTCTAAAATCAAACGTTCTTCTTTAATTTCCAGCTTTCGTTCTCCAGTTTTCAATAGTTTGGCTTGTAAATCTGAAATGAAGCAGTAATATTGATAATCAACATAACACATTCAGTAAATGATAGATTATGACTGTCACACTGATATTATGATTTACAAATGTATTTGATAAATTACTTACATTTGCAAGAACCCAAATATTCACATTAATTATGATGATGGGTCCCATACAGTGGATGAATGCAGTTTAATGTTAATCAATGCAGTTTTTCATTCATCAAAGCATACCATTAAACTTGTATTCAACATAATTGTAATAATAAGTATCCTTATTTAGAGAGGTTCAAGCACAATACCTTGCATACAAATGTACCTGAGTGAAGTGTGAACTATCAGACCAGTTCATTTATTGGTAAAAATATTTTATTTCCACTTCATCAATGTGTTTGCATTGAGGATTACCAGTAAAAGATTCCATAAAGTAAACATGGAAGTATGAACTAGTAAAATGATTTTGAAGTTATTACAGCGATATCAAAAATTACTGTGAACTAGAGATTTCCTTTGCAATATAATTACTGAAACTAATCTGCATGAGAATATATTGATCAAGTCTGAATGTCTAAGAAATGTAATAAATAGTCTTACTTATTACAAATGTATTATAGATTAGTAGTTCCTTCATCAGTGCTGACAAATGTGGAGCATTTCCGAATCTCTGCATTTTTTTCATTCTGTCTTGAAGTATTGGCAGTGTTGACAGTGGTTGAACAGTCTCCATCACCTTTCTAAAATAAACAACATATTATGTGCTTTTGCCTAAATGTTAAAAACAGTATTGTTCATAAATCACCAGGTTGTAATATTAACATGTTACTACAAATATAACTGAGTATATACTGAATAATAAGATTAACCTTCTGAGACAGTTTCTGTGCGCTGCAACTAATAAGTCTGAAAAGAATTGCCCATACATTATTTGAACTGACAGTTAATACAGACAAAGAAACTGACAAATATCAGTATGTTCATAAAGATCTGGACATTTCTTAGATTACCCACCTGATTCCAAAACAGCATTTCTTCCAGTCATCATTGCTTTTGGAATGATAGTCAGTTCCTGAAAGGATAATACAAATGTGCATGTTATGTCCTTTGAAAAGGCACATAAGTTTATTAAGTAACATCAGTATTACTTTTCTTTTAATTCAAAGTCATACAACCAGTGACAGTCATGACACTTTATTTGTAATGGAAATATCAATTATACTGTACTATTCATATTGGTATTAGTGTCATTTTAACAATGAAAACATTCATGAACACTACTAATTTTTCAACCTCTGACAGATCCTTTGGTCCAGGTCCACCGTCAGTGTCCGTAACACGTTTCAATTGTTGGCTTTCCTTTGCCTTGAAGGACTTGCAAGTCTGCCATTTCTTCTTTATCTCTTTTAATGTACCATTGCTACAGCTTACAGCATTTACTCTGAAAGAGATCAAAGATATAGTACCTAATTGTCACTGTGCTCCATTACTCTGGCTATATTTAATACAATTATAGATTACACTTTGGTTGTTAAGTAAGGTAAATGCATTGGTTAAAGTACCCATTATTCACTTGTCTGGCCTGAATTGATTAACACACCAGGGTAACAATGTGAAGTGGTACCTCAATTTGTTAGGTCAGATCAAAATATAAAACCTTGCATTTCCCATCACTGCTCATGAACACACTGAATTAAACTTAATGTGTGTGTTAAACAGTTTGTTTTGGGCACTATCATAGGATCAATTTATGTAGAATTGCGTATACATATAATATATATGTTTTTAGAGATTTCTTTTCGCTACATTTACTACCATATAAATGACAAATAATC
Source organism: Lutraria lutraria (assembly GCA_964023205.1). Classification (NCBI taxonomy): domain Eukaryota; kingdom Metazoa; phylum Mollusca; class Bivalvia; order Venerida; family Mactridae; genus Lutraria; species Lutraria lutraria. The sequence goes on from OZ026849.1 coordinate 21,088,357, forward strand.
ATTAAATTAACTCTTTAAAAATTTGTGATGTGATATTGAGAAATACTAAAGAAAATCTGGTCAAATGTAAAAAATAAGATGGCCGTCGTAAATATCAATGTGAATATTTTATTGGTCCTAACAACACTGTGCACCTGATGGTATATATAACAACACTGTGCACCTGATGGTATATATAACAACACTGTGCACCTGATGGTATATATAACAACACTGTGCACCTGATGGTATATATAACAACACTGTGCACCTGATGGTATATATAACAACACTGTGCACCTGATGGTATATATAACAACACTGTGCACCTGATGGTATATATAACAACACTGTGCACCTGATGGTATATATAACAACACTGTGTACCTGATGGTATATATAACAACACTGTGCACCTGATGGTATATATAACAACACTGTGCACCTGATGGTATATATAACAACACTGTGCACCTGATGGTATATATAACAACACTGTGCACCTGATGGTATATATAACAACACTGTGCATCTGATGGTATATATAACAACACTGTGCATCTGATAGTATATATAACAACACTGTGCATCTGATGGTATATATAACAACACTGTGCATCTGATGGTATATATAACAACACTGTGCACCTGATGGTATATATAACAACACTGTGCACCTGATGGTATATATAACAACACTGTGTACCTGATGGTATATATAACAACACTGTGCACCTGATGGTATATATAACAACACTGTGCACCTGATGGTATATATAACAACACTGTGCACCTGATGGTATATATAACAACACTGTGCATCTGATGGTATATATAACAACACTGTGCACCTGATGGTATATTCCAGCATTTAGTTGATCATAGGAGAATTTCATGTGTTCAAGCAGGTTAGAAGATCTACAATGTGTTTGTCATGTGTCATCTAAATTGTAACTTGATGGCTACATGCTTTTCCATGCCCAAATGTATCTGTGTCAAAATAGTTTGTTAGATTACATTTATTCTTTTCTCCGATTCATTAGTGCTGGTAAAGCTGAAAGACCTTACATGACCCATATTCAAACTTGTCCTAAATATCATTAAGGCGAATAATCTGACAAGGTTTATTGAAGATCCAATCAAATCCGTGACATCTAGATTAGCGTTTACTAGGTCTAAACTAAGATTTGTCCAGTTGATCTAGTTTTTTATCATTAATTGCTAGATTACCCATTAACAAACTTGTCCAAAATATTATTAAAATAAATATTTTGACAAATTTTCATGAATTAAGATCCAATTAAGAATTCACATAGTAAACTAATCATTGACCCCAACTGACCCATTATTGATCTTGTCCAAGATTTTGTCCATACAAACATTGTTTTGTGAATATTTAATTAAAATGTGGCCCCTAGTGTGTTCATAAGGTAAAAGTTGACGCTGCACCCTACACCACACACATCGTACTATGCTGGCCAAAGACTGATCACAAAATCTCACCCTTAACACTTGTACTCATGTGAGTTAAAAATATAAGCCGACATTCTTGTTTATAAATATTAATAATCAAAGACTGATTGTTATTGCAGGACAGTTTAAAAGTTCAGGTATTAGTAAATGAAAATTCGTAAAAGAGGCCTTCAAAAATCATGAGTTCATGTGTTGTACACAAACTAGAACTCTACTATTGTTTATTTATTTCATCTGATTTAACACCCTTTAAAAACATTATTTCAGTTAGATTGTAGGGGGTATATCCTAACCAGCTTCCCTGACTTCATTTAGGCCTTAACCAATACTAACCACATTCTTTTTTCTGTCAACCTTCTCCACATATTTCAGAGGTGTGGGAACAATTTACATAGTATTTAATATCATCAATCAAATCTATAATGGACAGTGTGCGCCATGGCCAGGGTTCTAACTCACAACCTCTTCATTAGAATGCTCTAACTAACAAATTAACTAGGTGGGTTATCAATGTTTTCCCCTGAGCGGAGGTGGCAACAGGGATACACAGAGAATTAGACAGCAACAATTTGATAAACTCCACCATCACATGGAGTGAGAAACAGACTTAGCCCGTACTTTATGAACCAGTGACGGGAATTTAGACAGTAGCCTATTTTCACAATGAGTCATTTTTAAGCATTAATTTATTTTTTTGTAATGAAAAACTACCACAGAGATATTTAATATTAAACTGAACGACATCCTCCAGAAATTAGATAGGAACATCTGCATCTGGGAGGAAATTTGACAGCAAATTCCACAAATGACAATATAATTCCGCCTTCCCCACTCTCTGGGAGTAAATATTGATAAGTGCATGAAGCACGCCTTAGAGCATCTATTAATGAATAAATAAATAAATGGGCAATAGGGCCAAGATGGCCCTATATCGCTCATATGACAATCGCTGTTCACTCATTAAATCTTTGTTTTGAACTGGTAAGCTAGTTCTTGACCCCAGATGACCCATGTTCAAACTTGTCCTACATATGAATAAGACAAACATTCTGACAAAATTTGGTGAAGATCCAATCAAAACCATGAAAACTACAGCATAGACAAGGTTTTCCTAAGATTTGACCTTGTGACCTAGTTATTGACTCCAGATGACCTATGTTCGAATTTGTCTTACATATCATTAAGACAAACATTCTGACAAGGTTTGGTGAAGATACAATCAAAATTTGACATCTACAGTACTAATAAGGTTTTCCTAAGATTTAACCTCCTGACCCTAGATGAGCCATATTTGAACTTATCCTTGTATAATATCATTGAGACAAACAATCAGACAAGATTTGGCCAAGATAGAATTAAAACCATGCAATTTAGAGCTTTTACAAGATTTTTACCTAAGATTTGACCTGGTGACCCAGTTTTTGACCCCGGCTTACCCATATTCATCCTTAGCCCACATATCATTGAGGCAAACATTTTGACAAGGTTTGGCGAAGATCCAATCAAAACTGTGACATCTACAGTGTTAACAAAGTTTTCCTAAGATTTGACCTGGTGACCTAGTTATTGACCCCAGACGACCCATATATGTACTTAACGATTATCTACAGTGTTAACATGGTTTTTCATAAGATTTGACCTAGCGACCTTGTTTTTGACCAAAGATGACCCTTGTTCGAACTCGTCCAAGATATTATAAAGACAAACATTCAGACAAGGTTTCATGATCATCCAATTAAAAACAGTGACTTCTAGAGTGTTCACAAATTCTTCCAGCAATTTGCCCTAGTGACCTAGTTTTTTACCAAAAATTACCCATCAACCTTGACCTACATATTATTGAAATAAACATTCTGACAAAGTTTCATGAAGATCCAATCAAAACAGTGATTTATAAAGTGTTCACAAGGTTTTCACCCAAAATGGCCCAATATCAAACTTGTTTGAGATTTTGTCAATATTATCATTCTGAACCAGTTTTGCTAAAATTGAGCGAAAAATGTGGCCCCTAAAGTGTTCACAAGGTAAAGTTTGACGATGCACGTGGCACATCGCATGACGCCGAACGAAAACTGATCCTAAAAGCTCACCCAGTCACTTTGTGACATGTGAGCTAAAAATTGGTATTATCCGCTGATCCTTGAGTTGTAAGATAAATTAAAAATAATTATAAGTCTCATGAGTATAAAACTATAGTATTAAGTAATATAAATAAGAATCTGTAAGGGAATTCACGAATATATCCATTTCATCCACTACTGGAATCTCAGTATTGAAATAATCAGCAGATAATACATGTAAATACATTACTTTTAAGAGTACTTATGTCTAGACAATGAGTTAAATTAAAATAAGCAAGATCTGAGATAAAAGGTGTGTATGACAGTTACAATAAGTATGCACAGGAAGAAAAAATATACATTTGAGAATAAAAGAAGGCATGGTAAAAATTACTACAGTATAATACATCACATCTATAATCAAACAGTACATATTAAGTATTAAAATAGTTTAAACAGTAATGTACAATACAACAAGAAAAATATGCAAACAGTAACTGAACCAACAACAGTCAAGACAAAGATGATTTGAATAGCTAGTTCACAATAAGTGCAGGTGGTCACTGCATGGAAAATTGAATTGTCTCCCTTTAATCAGCAAAAAAATTGTATACACATAAGTATGACTAAGATTTGGAAGACACAGAAAAAAGGTTATGAAAACATACATTCATGCAAATATTAAAATAGCAAGCAGGTAAATAATTATACAAAAGCCTTGGAACATGTACTCTCATTGGTGAAAAGCCTATTAAATATATAAAGATAAATGAAGAGTTTTCCAAACAAGACGCTGCAAAGAGGTGAACACAGACGGACGAGCATCCTCAAAATATCCTACAGTTCTTAGGGCATAATTAAGGAAATCATACCTTCCAAAGGCTGAAGTGCCAGTCAGGTGCGAATTTTGTACAGCAAGCTTCCATCATGTTGAACTGAATGCTACAATGCAGACCATTCATCACCAGCTCCACATGCCATAACTAAAATATAGTACATACTTATTGTATAATACTGGAAATCTGAGCAATAAAAATTATACATAAAGTCACCAGTGATTAAAGTCACAATGTCATTTAAAATTGGTATCATTTTCAAAGTACAAAAGATCTTCTAACATCGTGGTATTAAATTTGTTCTTGGAATGATACAGAAAGAATCCACATCTGATCTCATTTGGGCATTCCTTTCTTGAGAAATAACCAACAGAAAACAAAATACAATATTATACTGTTTACATTTAACATTTGCCGAGTTTTTCCAACCGTTTTGTGAATGATCAGACCTGAGCATATACCAGTGATGTCATACAGGTAAAAAATTAACTTCCACACATTTGCCTTGTAATGCATAATATTGTCATCATGTACTTGTATATGAAAGCTTTACATCCATTAGTTATTAGAAAACTCATGGAAAATTTACAGCAACCTCCTTATCACTGACGACACGCCATTTAGTAAACAATTTTGCTTGAAATATAAAGTTGTTATTGAAGATTAACTGGTATCAGTAGATCACAGTACACCTGTGCTTTAATGTGTTATTCTGTTTTTTATGGATCGATCATTTTAGAATTCTGTACCACAGATTTGCAATTATCAAAGGATGACAATACACTGTTCCCAGAGCTTATTGTGGCTTTAAACTGAAGGTAATGGATCATTCAAGTACAGAGTAAAATGAATTTTATCAATAGAGGTCCACTAGATGATGCTATACACAAAATATCTAGAGTCTAGGCTACATGTACGTAGTTCTGACAAGAAAACTTTTAATTTTCCTATATAAGCCTACATTAATCAAGTGACCCCCCAGGGCAGGGCCAATTTTTACCCCAGGTCATAATTTGAACAAACTTGACAGAGATCTACTAGACAATACTACATAATGTATATCTTAGCTCCAAGCCTTGTGGTTTTGAACAAGAACATTTTTTTAATTTTTCATATAATTATAGGCCTATATAAAATAGAGTAAACCCTGGGGCCAATAATTTGAACAAACCTGGTAGAAGTCCACTAGACGATGCTACACAACGAGCTCTAGGCCCTGTGGTTTGGGACAACCATAGTTCCTAATGAAATATATCTTTTTGTACAACTTTGGTAGAGCTTCATGCGAGGAACATCCCTGTAATTTATTGATGGATGGACCTACGAAAGATGGACAACATGCGATCACAATAGCTCACCTTGAGCACTGAGCTAAAAAAAAGTTATTTTATTACCTGAAGCCTCACACGTGACAGGCGACTCAAATACACTGAAACTTCCCTGGGGTTGCAGTTAAGTCACATAAATATACAGTCATATTTTTTTCTTCCTTATTAAAACAGATTATATAAAAATCAAGCAAACACCTACCTTGGTCATTTCCTTAATCTGAACATAGCAGCATGACCTTACCTAGCAGGACAAATGAAACATAGCATGAGCAGTTTGAGGGTGTGGTTTGGAACTACTGTGTTGCAGAAATAATGAAAAATGAAACCCCACTCCTTTAAGATTTAGTTAAGATTTTTGCCTTTTAAAGGGTGTAAAGAAAGTTTGTTCCGCATTTTCATGATTTCAATGAAATTTTACCACAGTGTCGTTTTACAACATTATCATGACATTCTTATTACATACACACCATTACCAAGGAAATTGTAATTACAGAAGTAAACAAACAAAGTCAAATGCCGGCTGTGAATTCAAAATCTTGAACAAGAACGTGTGCTCAAATACTGGCATTTTCTGAATTGGGACTTACTATTAAAGAAATTGCGAAACGTTGGTGAAAATCTGAGTGTTGGGTGTGAAAATGGAAAGCCAGATGGGCACTTTTAGGACTTGTGTCTGATTTTAAGCGCACATGATGTCCAAGCAAAATCGGGGGTATGGCAAAGAAAGTGATCATAGCGGTCAAGTATAAACGTGGAAAGTCTACTAGAAAAATTTCCAAACATTTAAAAAGCCTTGGAGAAAGTATTAGTCATACCACTGTGCACAACCACCTTCAGAAAAACGGAAAATGGAAGCCTTTTAAGCATAAAAATCCCAGCTTTTAAGAATTCTAAAATGAAAATCGACTGGAATATTTGGAGTATTTTCGATACAGAGGCATACCCGTACAGAGAACCAACCCCTATGACAATAATGCAACTACAATTTCGCCTATGTCTAGCCTGGAGTAAGATCTCCCAAACTCACCTTCTGAATTTAATACATTTGATCCCCAATCATCTTAAAAATGTAACTACCAATAATGGTGGTGCTTCTGGGTATCAAATGTGAAATTTCAGGAATTTGTATTGTGTTCTTCTATATTTCATAGCCTGTTCAAAAGCGGAACAGACTTTCTTTACACCTTTTACCAAAAAGTAACAAATTGATAAATATCATTAAAATAAAAACTATAGCAAGGCAACACCTGAAATTTTCTCAAAATCAACTACCTTGTGTGTATGTCTACCCAAATTGTAAAAAGTTTACTGTCCTATTTTGAAAAGACGTGTGTCAGAAATCCATATATATAATTATATAGTTACTTGATTTTTGGCCAAGTATAAATTCATTGCTATAAACTGAACAAAATATTTTGGAATAATTTGTGTCTCCATTTTACTGTATAATTTACTATACTGTATAAACATAACCTAAAAACTATAAACAAGAGGGCCAAGATGGCCCTTTAACGCTCACCTGAGAACCAAGGCACAATAATTGATGACCTGATAATATAGTTTCTATCTCGTATAACCCATTTTTATGAAGGTATAATACTGTTAAACAAGCTAAAATGTAGCAAATTTTATATTCCAAGGGCCCACAACTCTTGAATTCTTGTCCAATTCCACCCATAACTGAACTTGTCCAAGACTGTATGGTCATAAACATTCATTGTAGATATGAGTAGGATTGGCAAATGAATGAATGGGCTAGAATGTAAACAAGCTAAAATATAGCAAATTTTCAAAGTCAAGGGCCCATAACTCTTGAAGTTCTGGTCTGATTCCGCCCATAATCGAACATGTCAAAGACCTTTTGTTATACATATTTACTGAAAATTTTATTAGAATTGATGAATAAATGAAGGCTCTAGAGTGTAAACAAGCTAAATATAGCAAATTTTGTAATTCAAGGGCCCATAACTCTAGAAGTTATTTTCAGATTTTGCCCATAATCGAACTTAGCCGAGACTGTACTTCTAAGACATACCCGCTCAATGCTACTGAAATATGTTAATATTACTAAAGTAGTTCCGCTCAATTATCTTTATTTGTTTGATAGTTACCCTAGATACTTTAATTTATTTAACAACACATTTGAAAATTGTGTAAGAGTTGTTGCCCTTGTTGAAAATTGTTAATTTCTGAAGGTATTGCACAGTGACTTGCATTTTTCTTTATCAAATTAAATTGAAAGTGCCATGAGTTTTCATTAAAATGGATCTCCATTTTTTCTTTAATCATTTAATCTACTCCCATAGACTTCAAGGCAAATTTAAAGGGCCAATAAGGATTATCATAGTAACTTTGTTTTTATTTTAAATCTCAAGGTAGATCATTTTCTATCAAAGAATCTTTTAAAAATGATAAAGGTTCACAAAATCTGTCCACTCCATATTATGAAAATAATTTTGGACATAGATGAAGACACTGTTGGTGATATGGATGATGAATATGTACCTGATGAGAATTATTATCACCATAATGATGATGATGATAAATTAATTATTTAATTAATCTTATTAGAAAAATAATCAAATTGTAAATATGCATTCTTCAGTTTAAAAAAAATATCAGCCACTATTGTCAACAAATCATTTGAAGGACAAAAATGCTCCCACAAACATTCTAAAAATACAGATTTATGGAAAAGAAATGTTCTTTAACATCATAGAAATCATGGACTAGAATATATTTCAGAAAAGGGCAAACTTATACATGCTAGATTAATCAAGCCTGGTTGTGATCCATCATTTAGGTATGAATGTAATCACTATTCAACATTTTTCAGTTTCTGATTGACAGCAAATTTTCCATTTGTTTTGGACTCTTGCTGATATCAATAAGCAGCGTCACCTCAATGCAAGGTTGTATGTGTTGCATACAAAATGCATAACAAGAGCAAAATAAAAGTATGCATAATTCTTTTAAGCAAAATACCGAAAACAAACAGCTAGCATGAAAACTGTGAAGGAACATATGATAGAATTACTAGTATATAAAAATCTGACCAATCATTAGTTATAAGTGCTTGTTCTGATCTGCAGCAAATTCTAAACGACCCTAAAAAGTTTTTTTAAGTTGTATGTTTTTCAATTCTTTCAATTTTTTGATGTATGATCTTGGTTGAAAAGAAGTTTATTGTTATGTCTGGAATGAGTCAATTTAAAACAGAGGTTTTTGTAAAATAAGTTCTTGTGTTCTATATTTAATTAGATTAAGGTTGTTGATGGTAAAAAAGTTACATTTAATTCTTATAGTGATAATTGCAGCAGCCAAAATAAAAACAAATTTTAAATAACCATGCTTTGGTACTGTGTGTAAAAAATCCTAATTGCATCATTTATCCACAAATATTTAGAGGCTGGGTATACTATTGTTGGAATATTGTCTATATATTGTCTATTCATGGGCTTGGATTTTAAGAAGGTCAAGACCAAGCAATCTTTTTAAGTGATGGAAATGTCTTTTACAGATTTATTTGACTTCAAATGTTTGACTCAAAGTCTTAAAAAATTGTTTAGAACACCAAGGGTGACAAGGTATATTGGAATTCCATTAAGTCAGTCCACATTTCATGTGACAATCCAAACATTCTAAATTATAAAACTCACCATGGTGGTCAAGAACTACTACATATTGATTTGTTTAAAAGAACAGCTAGTCTCTCCCAACCCCTCTTCTATAGGTCTTAACCAATTAAACAATGATGTAATTCCTATATTAAAGGAAAAGTACCTTGACTTGACTGGTCTTTGCAGAAAGCAGTTATTCCTGCAGTTCACAATCTATTCTTTCTTTTACTTGATCCATTTCATGGTAATTAAATACATGTAGTTATTGAGTTCAATTTATGTCATATCTCAGAATCACCAAGTTACCAAAACTTAGTACACTCTTGTGGTTATTACTAAACAAATTCAATATGAAATTTCATGTATGTTGTGATAAGCAGATATTTTTCTATTGTTAAATGGCCCATTTGACAGCCATGGTTATTCATGGTCATCCCAGTGACAAAGGGGAGAGAAGATACATGAGAACCAGGCATTTATATCCACACCTTTATTCCTGATTCTTTATTGTGACATGTATAAAACACTGATATATACCTCTATAATTTCCTGTGATTTTCTTAACACAGTACTTGGCTTGATAGTTGGGATTCAAACCTAAAACCTTTTGTTTACTTGTTCAGCGTTTTCAATGAACCATCAATCCACAACTGTGATAATTTAACAGTACAAAAATTAAATGATTTTATATCAGATTATTCAAAAAGGCATCATGGTCTTAAGAAAGCACTATGTGTTATATATGAATTATTGGTATATTTCTTTTAACAACATGATGTTATCGTGCAAAATTGATTGCTTGAAAAATTTAGTTTTGAACATTAAAATGTCTTTAATTCAGATACATGTAGACTGTTCATATGATAAAATTATTGTACATATTAAATGCATATTCACCATCCTTAATAGTACATTGTTTTGTTTGCTTATGGTTACCTGACCTACCCAGTAGCCTTATTTTTCTCAATGACCCTAGACATTTTATTAGGCCAAAGGAACAGAAAGTTCAATTTCTCGCTCCTTTTATCTTTCTAATTGGGTGTTCAAGAGCCAACTTTCCAAGTTCTATTCCTATTTTCAATGAGCATGTAACCAGAAACAAACAATTTTTTTGACTTTATCATCAGTATTTATCATGTATAATAATTTGTACAGTCAAACCTGTGAACAAAGACCACCTATGGGACAGCAAAATGTGGCCTTATTGACAGGTGACCTTTATTCAGGTCATTTTGTGCTAAATAATCAATAACTCTTTTTAAAAGAATGGCCTTTATTCACAGGGTTGCCTTTATTTGGAGGTGGCCGCTAGCACGAGTTTGACTGTATTTATCAAACAATTAATTAATTATTTATTTATTCAATTATTATAGATTATCTGCAATGAAATATGTATATAAATTTGACCAAACAGTAGTTTGACAGTAAAAAATTTCTACAAAATGATAACTGTTATAAAAATGTTATAGAATTTATTTCAATGAGTATTTAAGTTGATACATTAAATTATGCAACTGAATAGTTCTGTTTTTAAGCTGCTACTTAACTTAATTAATATCAATATATGCTATGAATGGTAAATTTAAGATCTATGTAATTCAAGACTTGTCACATTAAAAGACATCTTCAGAATATAATTAAAGTATGTCTATAACAGCGTGAATTAAATGAAAGAGTACAGTATTATACTAGAACTATATAATCTACTTATTTCCCATTTTTGTAAGACGTGTGTATGCTTTGAAAGATATCACAGTACATTGATTTGTGTTACAAACAAATTGATGGACTAACAGACAAAATATGGGAAAATTATGAATTCCCACATCCCCTTCTCCTATGTTTTGCCGCATAAAACTAATAAATCACAAAAAATCTTATGTATGTTATTTCCCTTTTATAATTTAAACATTGCTAACTGTTGTTAACTTGAAAGGTGATACATAGAAAACTCACGGTATCTATAAACTTGAGTTAATGACACTTTTCCATTCACTTTCTAATAAGTATTTTAAGTTTTCAAAATGGAAAACTGTATCTAACTTGAGTTAAGGACAGTTTTCCATTCACTTTCTAATCCGTATTTTAAGTTTTCAGTTGTAAAACTTGTTAAGTCAGTTATCCTTTAATATCTCCTTTAATATATTTTTTTATCATCAAACAATTAAATTATATTAAAACATGGAGATTATGTAATATTTCCATAAGTAGCAAGTGAAAAATATCAATTAGTTATAAATTTAGACAGTTTTTAGTCTCTCCTGAAAAGTTTTCCGTTAAGCCCCCGAATTGTAGAATAGCCACCATTCTCAAATCACAAAAACTAATTACAAAGACATGTAAGCAAGAATCATTCTTAAATAACAAATTAACACAAATACAAAGACTTCTGCAATTGAGTCACAAAAACCTCTAGCTTAAACAAAATACTGAAGTTTTCCAGAGCAGGCTTTTTTCACTATATTATATACTGACTGGTCACCCAAAACATGGACAGGGCCTTATTTCCTTCTATAACAGAGGCCGAAATTCGGTGACTTCCCAATTATAAGAAGGCTGTTTTTTCCCAATTTGAGGCAAGAAATTCCCCAAAATATACAATGCTATCTTAACTTGGTTGTCTAACCTTCTCAAAATTTAGCCAAATATCGTGCTTGAGTTTCCCAAAATGAAAGGCTAAGACCCCTTCCCAATTTTTGGAAAAAAGGCTCTGACAGACTGACTGGTACCATGCAATAACGAAATGACCACAGGAATGAAAAGTACAGAACAGCCCAGACTTGAGTGATGATTAATTTGTGCATATACTATGTTGTGGAAAGGAACAGAATCATTCATCTTGGTACTTCACCTCCCAATATGTTTCCTCTTGTATAGCCCTACTAATTTGGCTTCCCGGTTGGCCGATTTTCGTGAATGAATTGGGAAGGGAATTCCTCTCAGCCTTACAAACATCTGCATATCTATGTGCGGAATTTAAAATTACGTCAAAATTCTTCAATTACGTGTATAACTTACTTAATTCAATACAAATAACAATAATGAATGTGCTTTAAAAAATCTGTGTTAAATGTCAAACTTGAAATATTAGACTTAAATTTTACTTCACGTGAATAAAAAACGGTACGAACGGACTTCAGCCTCATCCAGTTCCACTCCGTACACACATACTCTCGGACAGTTAATTCTATATTGATCTTTATAATGATTAATGAGTACCTAGAAATAACTAAAGTTGATTGAAAATTAACTTGCCAATGTTTCGTTGACATGCCAGCTTATTTAAACTTGTACTTAAATAATTTGCAAAGCAAATTTTTGAGAGTAGGCGATGTTTAGCATGACACCGGCATTTACCGCTATTACATCGGTTTCGTTTTCAGTTGGGAAATATGGGGTGAAACAAAACATTAATGCACCTTTCAGAAATGGTATGTTGGAATAATTATGCTCATATGTGTATAGAAACGTGTTTTCTACCCACGGAATTTGGTCAGAGATATTGTAGTTAATCGGGCCCAACGGGTTTTAATTGGGGATTTTCTGCACACAAATATGCAGATCTTTTTTAGACTGTGCGGGACAGAACTAAGACGAGAAATGTCTCACCGTCACAAAGCAGTCTAATTAGTTCGCCTTCATGCTCGCATTTTAGAACTTTGATTGCCAAAAAACTTGCTGGCATGTGCGTCGCCATGTTTTGTAAAGGATGCAACTCTATTAGTAATAATGCTCATTCGTACCCAAAAATATTCGCGCAATCGCAATTTCGTACCCTTTTTTTTTTAAAAATCGAAAAAAAACATTAGGGTCGGGGGGGGGGGGGAATTAGGGTAGGTCGGGTTCCCTGAACCAGACATTTTTTTTGGGCCCTATATGTGTTGGCTCGTTTATGTGTGAGCTGTGCTATATGCGTTGGCTCGTTCATGTGTGAGCTGTGCTATATGCATCAGCTCATTTAAGTGTGAGCTTTGCTATATGCGTTGGCTCGTTTATGTGTGAACTGTGCTATATGCATTGGCTCGTTTATGTGTGAGCTGTCCTATATGCGTTGGCTCATTTAAGTGTGAGCTGTGCTATATGCGTTGGTTCATTAATCTGTGAGCTTTGCTGTATGCATTGGGTTGTTTATCTGTGAGCTGTGCTATATGCGTTGGCTTGTTTACGAGTGAGCTGTTGGCTCATTTATGAGTGAGCTGTGCTATATGTGTTGGCTCATTTATGTGTGAGCTTTGCTATGTGAGTTGGCTCATTTATGTGTGAGCTGTGCTATATGCGTTGGCTTATGTGTGAGCGGTGCTATAATACGTTGGCTTGTTCACGTGTGAGCTGTGCTTTATGCGTTGGCTCGTTTTTGCGTGAGCTGTAATTCGATCATTGGCTCTTTTATGTATAAGATGAGCGCTCTTATTCTGATGATAAGAACATTCAAATATTATTCAATTATAAATTTAAAGACAGTGTTGTAAAGCAACTTAAAATCTAGACAATATAGACTATTTGTTGTTTCTTTGTCCTGTAACTTGTGATAAGTGAATAATTGATTTGCTCTCCACACTGAGGAAGTAAACAGATAGATTCTTTTTGTTTTTGTTACCTTCTCAAAAAACCTATTACACAAAGCAGCACAATGTTCAATACCAGTAGTGAACAGACTAGAAAAGCCATGAAGTGCTGCACGTGAATTTTACACAAATATAAAAAAAGACTGAATATAAAACATATGCCTACTGTTCCCTCTGCCAAAGACCTATACATATGTAAAGGTGTAGGTATAGGTGTTTTCCTCTGCTAACCTGATCTGAAAGATTTTGAAATTCAAGATTGCTGCATTATCGAGAGATTGTGTGCATGCTGAAAAGGAGTTAGAGAACACCGACAAATGACAAATAACTTCGCAGACAAACAATTTGCAGAACGACAAACCTCAATCAGTGGAATTTCCGATTCATAATATGACATTACATAAGAATAACCTTGAAACAAAATACAAATTCATTACAAAGATACTTCGCAAATTCGCGGAAATATATGACATTAATATAACTAGCATTTACAACACATAAAACAGTCAACAATCATACTGCATCGTTGAATGCACCATATTTTATCTACAAGGATCAGCATTTACCATGTATCTGTTAATAAACGGGAGAAAACTCCACATCAACATTGTAAAGAACTTCCTGGAGATCTACTGGACGCTTGCTAATCATGATTCAACAAGGGAGACAATTCTGAATGACTAAAATCAAAGCACTGAAAGCTCCTGAAACATGAATCATTCACAACATCTGTCTACGTCTAGAACATCGGTTATCTAAGCTAAAAAGGGGTTAATGATGAACCAATCAAAATTATTCTATAGTCATAATATCTTTCACAGAGAAAGAGGAAATGCAATATCGATGCAAAGTTTATTACCAACACTTCAAGCAGCGTACTGACCCTTTGGTGGAATCAGAAGAGCTTAAAAATGCAAACCTTTTTGTAGATGATTAAAATATGGCACAGTCTAGAACGGGAATTTATACATTTGTCAAAATAAGAAAATAGGATTTTAATTAGCCTCAAGTAAATGTACATGTAGTTTAATTAGGACTGCTCAAATTTGAAGTAATGACACTGCTCTCCCGTAAACCCAAAACAAACTGAACTCCCTTTGATTTTTTACGGTTATGAAAGTCAGATCGGGATTCGAACCCGAATTTCCCCATAGCCAATTACAGGCCTGGGTTGCTCTATCCAGTTAAGCTATCTGACCATAAAATTATGAGTAAACTGAATTCTATAAATTAGTTCGTTATTTAATTAATAGTTAAATAATTTATTCATAAGTGAGGAAATTACCAAACATAAAACATTTGTTTTGAAATAAACGATGATTATTATAGAATCCCTCTAAATAAGCTGTGTCAATGACTTATATGTATTTACATATTATAAATGTATGCAAACCAGACGATGTACTTTGTATAAGTCTAAATCAGAAAAATATGTTCTGTTCTGTTCTGTTAAAAGTATGAAGGGATAAACGTTGTTAACATGTACAGTACCATGCACGTTTTAAATACCGGAATAACCCTGGGGCCGTTACCAGAATCAAAGATGTCTTTACCAGAATATACTGAAATACACCTCCAAATGTGGGATTACATCTGTTACTTATAACTGAGAGTATTATATTTATTATAAATATTATTAAATAACACCTGGACATAAGAGCAACATTATAACAATCCTTGCAACTTGATAAGAACTCTCTAAAATACAGTGACATGATATTATATCTAAAAAATGATACTACATGTATAAGACACTGAAGGTCATAAATATAAAAGTCAATGCAATTGCAAGAAATCAAAAGAAATAAACATAAACAAAAACTATAATCATTTTTGGTGTTCAAATCCACCAAGCCAGATGGTAGTATAAGATTATTAGTTGAAGAAGTCTAGCTGATATATTACACAACTGACACTAGATATTGGAGGCGACTTTCACGTCACACATACCAATAACCTTAGATTACTACACGTATTTTTAAAAATATAGACGCACCTGACACCATAATGATATTTGTAGTGATCATATAAGAGGAATGTGTGCGGTACTATTTTGCATCAATCCCGTGGCCTTAATTCATTTTGTTCTTTGATACTAGTATTTACAATTTGGCGTATTATTTTTAAATTTTGTAAACAAACGAATACTCATTTTTTTCAATACATAGAGAATTGGGGAATGAATTTCGATGATATATTGTATGCGCAGTAAATACACGAAACGCATGACTTTCATTTATAATTTGCTACAATATATTATCGTTTGAATCTAATATATTCATAATTTGCGTAAACTTAACGCAGCACGTATGATATTACCCATTAATATCATTTCGTACGCTTTGATTACTCATAGATTCATTATTTGTTTAATTTGGCCGATATACTGTCTATGGAGTTGGTACATAATAACCGCAAAATCAATACCACACATTTTCATCATGTACACAATGTACTCGTATATTGATCATTTTGTTCAAGCATTCATTACGTATACAAATAAAGAAATACGCACATATTCCGTGCTATTCATTAATATTACACTACGTTGATTTCTTCATTCCGACAGAGTCACTTCAATTCTTTCTCATCCCGATATTAAATGTATTTCATTGTCTCCCTTCAAATATACATTTATATATTCTTTATATATCTACTAACCGAAATTTGTTAGCCATTCCCTGCTATTTTAATGATTTCTAACAATTACCATATGTTTAAAAAACATATTTACTGTCACATGACAATGCGCTTTTTGCTAGTGATTTTTCGCCATGATTACTGATGTATTTTTTATTTATGTTAACGGTGAAGAGCCGTAACTAAGTTGTGACACGACCCCTTTTGCACAAATTGTATATATTTACTCTATGTAATGTTATATGAAAATTAAAAAAGCAATAAATATATAAAAATATGTTTAAACTACATAAATAAATTTTGATCATCAATATGATGATAAAAAATTAAAAACGAAATATTGTCCGTGAAATACGCATACAATCCCACGTCTTATATACAATTCATATTGGTTTAAGATATTTTTATAAACGGATGATATTTTCAACAAAAACAAATGTCGTTCAATACACAGAGAATCGGGGAAGAAAGTTTATTACAAAATTCGAACCCCTGGGTTAGACTGACTGATACGGTCGGATGGTAAGCCGACCACTATGTAAATGTTGCTTTCATTAGCTCCGTCTCCGTCAGGCGCCCGACGAAAGGAGAAGTGATTCGGGGTTACTGTGCAAACAAAAAATTGATGTCCAATAAGCCGACTTGGCTGGCCCTTTTAATAGGGGTAACACTAAAATAAACAAATCCTTTACCTCTTACTCGAAACCCAACACATGAATAATTCGGCCGTATGCCATTCACTACATATTATAATACTCACTGAATCTACATATTCATATTTCGCGTTAATTACGCTTGGATTACAAAGTATTTTCATTTAAAAGGGTAATTAATTAAGGCGTCTAGTCAGTATACTGTGTCTGGAATAGGTATAATATAATTACCTCAAAATAGTACCAGATCTTTTCATCTGAGACATTGACCATTTAAAATTTTCTTCAAACAAGCAATATGCATAAATGAATACACACACATTCCATGGTATTGAATCATTTTGTATGACAACCGAATTCCTTTAAGTGAATATATACTGTCTAGGGAATAGATGCGTGATAAGGTTAAGTAAAGGCTCGGTCGCAACCCAACGTGCTTGTTTTTAGTCCGTACGTTTTTGGGGATCGCCACGTTTTACTGAAAACTTGAGGAGGACGTGGCAACAGCAAGGCAAGAATACGTCAACGCAAGTCACTCGCAAGGTTGCGCAAAGTGTAAGTACGTGGCCTGCACACCACGCCTGGTGGTTAGCGGTTGCGTGCATTGTACGTTGCACACGTGGTGTGTTGAACTTGCTTTTGAACAACGTACGCTCTCAGTGCGATTGCAACGTTATCGTACAGAGGCCGTATTTACACGAATTAAATGTATAAAATGTTAAGAATTTTGCCGAGTCAAGTAAATAAACAATAAAAAATAATGAACATTACATAAGTAAGCCGAGCGGAGAGAAGTCGTAGGCTAGGGACATGTTGCTGTTCATCGTCGCCAAGGTCCCTTGTCAACGACTTCCGTCGGCTTAGCTTTAATATTATACTGCAGACATCAGTGCGCACATGCGTTGTAAGTGCAGAGCACGTAATGTGAGTTATGCGTACTCATTGGAGAGTAGAACTGGGGCCTAGCCGAGTAATCACAGCTCACGCATTTATCGCGTGCACAGCAAGCACATGCTAAATGCGCCGTCTGAAGAGCAAGTGATCGTGGGGGGGGGGGGGGAAATAAAAGACTCACGGGATCAGAACGTTGTGTGCTCATTGGTTGTAGAAGGCATGCACATCATCCGTACTCAAAATCCGTAGCCCGACCGCAGCCCGAACGAGCGGAAGTTCCCCATGCACTAAAAGTGCTACGGCGTGTTTGCGTGTCCTGTCCTCATTTCCTCTGTTGCCTCTCTTGATTTCTTCTCACATTAATAAATAGATAAAACAGTTTCTAAACTGACTTGCCTATTTATAATTTTATATAATTACTAAAACCTATGTTTGCCTCTTGTTACTGTCATATGAAAATTGCATTGTGTTATTTGTATGTTCACATGGACCTACTCTAGCCTTACTGAAATTTGAAATAAACTCTCTATCTATCATATTAATTTAGGAAATATATTGTTATGATTTTAAACCTGATTTTAAATATCGAAATATTGTTTGAGGTACGATGACCGCGTCATGTACAGTTTTACTGTACTCAATTTGGATGGATTTTAATTTCCACGGAAAACATGAGAAAAACGAAGGACATGACGTGTCATTGCTTTAAACATGGAGAGTTTAAACGTGGAATTACATTTTGTGTTTTGTGGTTTTTATTTAGTTTAGTTAGTAGTAGACAAAATAAACTGAAATCAAGTCAATTTAAGCATGTTCTTATAAAAATTAACAGCTTGAATACACTGACATGCTTTCTTTTACATGCTTCTAAATGTCTTTTAAAGTTCTGTATGTAGCTTGCATCAGTGGTAAATAATTTTATAACATAATACGAAAATCATCATAATAACATGGTTCACGTGACCTTGTACTTTTTTACATACTATGTCAATATCTGTAATAAAAACAAGAGCGAACTGTTTTATTTTAAAATCAGGGTGTTGCATAATTACTGGACTAATTTATGAGACATATGGACAATCCGTTCATGATTTTGATATTTCTATATTGCCCATTACGTCTCATTGTGGAAGAGCTAAAACTGTGTCGAATTACTGATATTAAAATATGTATATTTAGCTATTCAGAGTAGCAAAGTTGCCGTTTATAAATATAACACATTACAATTATTTCGTTGGGACTTGCATAGCTAAACAGTATAAACTTCGACACTATCAGATCCTAGCGTAATTGTAATTGGAAGTTGGATATCGCCAAGGCTTATAAGTGTCTCGATATACATCTATAGAGTACACATATTTGGACTATTTTGTACCAACCAGCAAGATGTGAATCGTTTTTTGTTCAATGATATCTCTAATTGAAATGTTCCGACAAATTTTCAGCATAATTATGTTTCTATTTATAAGAAAACTATTGATTATAGTTAATGTTCTGGTTGATGAAAACCAAATCTTTCAAAATTAATTTTACGTTATTTAAGTAAGTAGTACATGTGTAATGGAAAAATCAACGGTGTAAAACATGGATGTTTATGTTTCATGCACAAACAATATAAAAAGATAAAACAGTATTTTCATGTGTAAGTTTGCAACTCGAACAATATATTTGTAGCTCTGTGAAACTGCAGTCGTTACGTTACACGCATAAGTTAGATGGTTCAAAAGCTGGCATGGCTCATCAAGAGAGGGTATGTAGTTACTTAAGCATTACCGTTATGAGGAATAATTACTTTTTGTATAATATTTCTACTCGATGTTGTAAGGTGTAGACATATATTGCCTAGTGTTGATTAATTTATGTGTGGATTATAAATTAATCTAGGAGTTGGTATATTTGTATCAGTTTGAAAACCTTGAGAATTGGCGGGATGGTTGATAAACACATTACTTTCACCATTGACCAAAACTGCCTTAATCGAGACAACATTGAATAGTAATATCTGTATTGATATTCTTAAAGGGAAAGCGAATATCTACAACAGAAGTATTTGCTTTTTTATGTACGGTTCGTGTAGTCGTAAACAATGAACACAGACATGTCCATGTAGTAATCATAAGTACATGACTTTGTACATGTATAGTTATATTTTATATAAAAAAGTAAAATGAAGATTATCATCTCTTAAATGACTGTAAGACATGGTATACATCATCTGGATTAATGGAAATTCCCCGTCCAGGACAGAGGTCACCTTCAATAGAGGATCCAGAGGGGGTCCAGGATTTCAGACATTAGGGGGGTCGTAATATTTAGGAAAGAAGGCAATGGGGATGCGTGTGGCCTCTTGCGCGTGAAGAAGTGACATGGTGCATTCTGGTTAGTTTTAGATCCGCGTTCTACCTCATTTAATTGGTTGCGTATGTGCTAAAAATCGACAAAAAAGAGAAAGACCAGCGTGTCCGAAAAAAAGAAAGACAGAATCATGACGCTGTACATACGAATGCCGGTAATTATGCACTGAACATATCAGTACAAGAACCACATGAAACATGATAGGTTACATCCGTCATTCAACCGTAAATAGACAATACCTGAAAACATTCCTACAAAGTTTGGTCTATGTTATCTATTCTGTATTATGACTAAGATTTTGATACGACCAAAGAACTATATCTTTCTTCATCTGCCATACACATTGTTTAACTAGTTCCCGATCAATGTTGCAGTGCAAATCTTTGTAAGTTCGGTCTTTATGAGTACATGTATTTTTAGTACTTGATATGCTGTCTACTGATGTTGACTGTAATTGATGCTACCTGATGTAGACTGTAGCTGACTTTACCTGATGTAGACTGTAGTTAATGTTATCCAATGTTGTCTGCAGTTGATGTTATCTGATGTTGATTGTATGTGATGATATCTGGTGTTGACTGTATGTGATGTTATCTGATGTTGTTTGTAGATGATGTTGTCTGATGTTGATTGTATGTGATGTTATCTGATGTTGAATGTAGTTGATGTTCTCTGATGTTGACTGTATGTGATGTTATCTGATGTTGTTTGTAGATGATGTTATCTGATGTTGATTGTATGTGATGTTACCTGATGTTGTTTGTAGTTGATGTTCTCTGATGTTGACTGTATGTGATGATATCTGGTGTTGACTGTATGTGATGTTATCTGATGTTGTTTGTAGATGATGTTGTCTGATGTTGATTGTATGTGATGTTATCTGATGTTGAATGTAGTTGATGTTCTCTGATGTTGACTGTATGTGATGTTATCTGATGTTGTTTGTAGATGATGTTATCTGATGTTGATTGTATGTGATGTTACCTGATGTTGTTTGTAGTTGATGTTCTCTGATGTTGACTGTATGTGATGTTATCTGATGTTGATTGTATGTGATATTACCGGATGTTGAATATAGATGATGTTCTCTGATGTTGTTTGTAGATGATGTTATCTGATGTTGATTATATGTGATGTTATCTGATGTTGATTGTATGTGATATTACCGGATGTTGAATATAGATGATGTTCTCTGATGTTGACTGTATGTGCTGCTATCTGATGTTGACTGTAGACAATGATATCCGATAATGTATGTAGTTTATGTTATCTGACGTAGACTGTAGCTGATGTTATCTTATGTTGACTGTAGATGATGTTATCTGATGTTGAATGCATGTGTTGTTATCTGATGTTGACTGAAGACAATGTTATCTGATGTTGACTGCAGTCAATGTTATCCGATATTGTCTGTAGTTGATGTTATCTGATGTAGACTGTAGCTGATGTTATCTGATGTTGACTGCATGTGTTGTTACCTGTTGTTGACTGTAGTTGATGTTATCTGATATTGTATGTAGATGATGTTATCTGATGTTGATTGTATGTGATGTTATCTGATGTTGAATGTAGTTGATGTTATCTGATGTTGTTTGTAGATGATGTTATCTGATGTTGATTGTATGTGATGTTATCTGATGTTGAATGTAGTTGATGTTATCTGATGTTGTTTGTAGATGATGTCATCTGATGTTGATTGTATGTGATGTTACCTGATGTTGACTGTATGTGATGTTATCTGATGTTGAATGTAGTTGATGTTATCTGATGTTGATTGTATGTGATGTTATCTGATGTTGATTGTATGTGATGTTATCTGATGTTGTTTGTAGATGATGTTATCTGATGTTGTTTGTATGTGATGTTATCTGATGTTGACTGTATGTGATGTTATCTGATGTTGATTGTATGTGATGTTATCTGATGTTGATTGTATGTGATGTTATCTGATGTTGATTGTATGTGATGTTATCTGATGTTGAATGTAGTTGATGTTATCTGATGTTGTTTGTAGATGATGTCATCTGATGTTGATTGTATGTGATGTTACCTGGTGTTGACTGTAGTTGATGTTATCTGATATTGTATGTAGATGATGTTATCTGATGTTGATTGTATGTGATGTTATCTGATGTTGAATGTAGTTGATGTTATCTGATGTTGTTTGTAGATGATGTTATCTGATGTTGATTGTACGTGATGTTACCTGGTGTTGACTGTAGTTGATGTAATCTGATATTGTTTGTAGATGATGTTATCTGATGTTGAATGTAGTTGATGTTATCTGACGTTGATTGTATGTGATGTTATCTGATGTTGATTGTATGTGATGTTATCTGATGTTGATTGTATGTGATGTTATCTGATGTTGATTGTATGTGATGTTATCTGACGTTGATTGTATGTGATGTTATCTGATGTTGAATGTAGATGATGTTATCTGATGTTGATTGTATGTGATGTTATCTGATGTTGTTTGTATGTGATATTACCTGATGTTGTTTGTATGTGATATTACCTGATGTTGATTGTATGTGATATATCTGATGTTGAATGTAGCTGATGTTATCTGATGCTGATTGTATGTGATGTTATCTGATGTTGTTTGTATGTGATATTACCTGATGTTGATTGTATGTGATATTACCTGATGTTGATTGTATGTGATATTACCTGATGTTGTTTGTATGTGATATTACCTGATGTTGATTGCATGTGATGTTATCTGATGTTGATTGTATGTGATATTACCTGATGTTGTTTGTATGTGATATTACCTGATGTTGATTGTATGTGATATATCTGATGTTGAATGTAGTTGATGTTATCTGATGTTGATTGTATGTGATGTTATCTGATGTTGTTTGTATGTGATATTACCTGATGTTGAGTGTATGTGATATTACCTGATGTTGATTGTATGTGATATTACATGATGTTGATTGTATGTGATGTTATCTGATGTTGATTGTATGTGATATATCTGATGTTGAATGTAGTTGATGTTATCTGATGTTGTCTGCATGTGTTGTTATCTGATGTTGACTGTAATTGATGTTATTTGATGTAATCCTTAGTTGTTGCTTTCTGATGTTGGCAGTAGACAATGTTATCTGATGTTGTCTGTAGTTGATATTATCTATTTTTACAGTTATGCTGATGCATTGTCTACTGACGCTGATCTTTGCAGGGGTATATCATATAATAATCCAACTGTTTGTAAAACCCATGAATAAGGGGAATACGGCCACAGTTAGTTTGTATGGCTCTTTAAGATATTCTTTGAAATATTGGCAACAATTTATTTCAATTCTCCTATGGAATGGCAATTGAAATGTTATGGATAAAAACGTGTCCCAGTTAAGCTGACCAAAATGTAATTTTCAGTGTGATACGATTCTTTAACACATTTTTGTGCATTGACAAAATATCGCACATACCTACATGTATATTATAGCGAGTTCACTTTTCGTCCCATTTTGAGTTACAAAAATTACTTCGATTTTTTAAAAATGGTATGTTTGACATCATAGAAATCAGTTTGAATATAACACACCAATAACTTCATCAGAGAAGATTTTGTATTAGTACAAACCATTTTCTATTAACACATTTCGTGAACTCCGGATAAAAAACGTGCTTCACGACTCCCTCTTATTCATAAATTCAAAAGCAATCATCTTTTATTACTCAGTTTATCGCACATTCTTTCTTTTGTTATGTATTTCTTACCTGATCCAATTATACGTTATTAATAAGCATAAACAAGGATGTTTAAGTGAAGGGAGGTAAATCGAATATTTGGCAAAGAGTACTTGACTGGATTGTCTACCGTTATGGCATACCCGCTAAAACTACCTTTCGCAATAAGTGGAAAAGATAAAAACATGCAATCTTTCTGCTTCTTTATACACGAACAAATACGTTTCTGTTGCGTTGAGTTTATTTAAATGTCACTAACAACGACTTGGCATCTTAAAGCTAAAAATAGTCCGGATCACACGTGTATTCATTTAGTATGACATGGTATTTATGGTAGGCACTGGATTTGTTTTGGTTTTGAAAATGCAAAGCTTGTAATTTCTCTCTGAAGTATTTCTTTTCCTTGGTAATTTGTGGTTAATTGGCCTAATATTGTACATTGTGTCAAGACTACGTATACTTGACCTTCAAATTCATAATGATGAAAACACGCACATGCCTATAATTCTTTAAGGATGGCTTAATTCATCTACCACATTAGTTTAATCCTTTTATTTCCAATTAAGTTCAGTTGTTTTATTCAATTCTTACAAATGTCGGACATGAAGCGCTAAACTATTTAGCTCGTCGACAATGTACAGAAACAAAAGGTTTCCGATTGAAAGTGTAAACTCCCAGGACCCTCCATTGTCCAATCAAAATGCGTAGGTTTGTAAGAATTGGAAATAAAAACTTGTACATTTCATATGTCAAAAATTGACACACTTTCAGAACTGTTAATTCCTGTATATTTTTTTTTGAATTACCTTGTACTAGACAAATACATCAAAGTTTGACTACAATGAGTCGGATGGTATCCAAAGATACCCCCTGCATTGAGCAGATAATACTGTGTTAGTACTTTACAGAACGACCTCTCCAGAGAGGCCCTCTCTCGAGAAATAACCTCTCTTTAACAATAGCATGATTGTTTCCCTCTGCACAATTTAACTATTAATCTAACCTGTCTAGAGCAACAACCTCTTAACAACAACAACATAATTTTGCTACTCCCAAAAGGTGTTGCTTTTGAGAGGTTTCAATGTGTACACTGGATTAGGGGGACCAGAACCATGAATGTATACACAAGTCCTCCATATTTTTATCTCAAACATTGAATATTTTATTTGTTTGGTCATTCGAGACGGTGTAAAGAAATTAATAGGATTAAGTAAGTCATTTTGTTCTTTGATATGTTTATAATGTATTTATTCAAAATCTGGCGACATTGAGTTGGATGGCATTCAATGATACCCTTGCTTTGAGCAGATAATACTTTATACATTATTGTAAAAGGCATCCCTCACGTATGTGTTCTGTAAGTCCTATAAATATCTATATTTTAGGAAATAGGTAAGTACAGAAAGTATAATTTGAAGGAAAGCAAGTATATAAGATATTAAGATTATATTTGATAGACTAGATGTGTGTATCTTCATGAATACATGTTCGGCGACCTTGACCACTCCAGCCACTGTTTGCTTTTGTATTGGTTATGTAGTTCAATGAACGTTGGTGTAGATGAACTATAGTCCAACCACGACCTGTGAATGACCAAATATCAGCTAAGTCCATTCTGTAGGGTGAGTGGCATTTCGGAATGTTAATAAATAAATATCAGTTATTTCTGTTCTTGCGTAGCTCAACTGGTAAAGGCTCCAACATTTTACGTAGCCTGATATAGTCAAGGTGTTATGGGTTCGAACACCACGTGAACGCTTTTTCCTTTCCACTTTTATTGGCTTTTTCACATTTTGTTATTGAATTTTTTTATTTCAATAATTGGAATGACTTTCGTATGTATTTCATTCAATTCCATATAATCTCAATTTTAAACACTTCTTCATTAGGGCTGTGGATTGTTGGGTAAGTGGCGATCCGATCCAATCCACGATTCAACACTTACGATCCACTTACGATCCACAAATCGAATCACGAATCTTTTGTTATCAAGTAAACTATCTAAAACTTTGAAATAGCTATTTTTTAGGGATAATGAAGTAAATCAATATAATTTGTTCTATGTCTTAAATTTATACGTACTCCCTTCCTGTTAATTGATTTACCAGCATTGTTCTTTAAAGAACCGATTGGACATCTTGGCAAATAAAGTAGTCCATGGTGAGACAATATTTATTCAGAGAAAAAGTGTGTTTTTTTAAGAACAAAGAATACACGATTTATTTGTTAAAAAACAAGATCGCGAACCACAAATCTTAGTAATGACGATTGTTCACACTCGATTTTTCAATTTGAATCGTGAATACCCGAATACTCGGATTCTCGCCACAGACCTATTCTTCAACACATGACATTGTCTGCATACTAGGTTTGCCATATAATCAGAATTTGATTTTGGTCGCAAATATATTTGAACCCTTCTTAACATAAATGTACCGAAATCACGAGCAATGCATGATTTGAAAGAAAATTGTGGCAAGATTAAGGTAACGAACTAGCACAATTCAGGTTAATAATGTTACCAGTCCGGCACTGATTTCAGGACTACGTAGGCCTCTTACAAAACTGGCCTACACACTTTTAATGTAAAGTCATGTACTTGGTCATTGCATTACTAACCCATATCCTAACGAATGGAACAATCCTCGACCTTTCGTCACGACATACAGCTCGATTTCTAACATGTATAAAGGGGGACCAGAAACCATGATAGATAAACCAATGTCGATGGCCAATACATAAACATGTATTGACAGTACCATGACTTGATTTAATTGTGTTTTTTATTTTGTAAAGAATTATACATACATTTGTATATTATATATAGATATTTCTGGGAACTATCAAACCTCAAATGTTTTTCCAAGTATGTTTTATGGTTTGCACTTATCATACATGAAACTCTAATACCTGGCTGTGTTTATTGATCAGTTTAATATACTACATTTTAGTATATAATTATTGACCTATGATTTGATCCAGTACTAGTGTTACAAAGCCTTAGCTAAATATGGCTTCTGTAGAGCTCAGACGTTATATGCTTCAATGTTTACCCTTTGATAACAAATAACAAACTACAACAAAAGATCAAGTGAACACCATAGCTAAGATGAGTTCAAAATACAATCCAGTCTTTTACATCAGGTGGTTCAGATTACATGCTAGTTTCAGTGTTTGCCAGGACTGGGCCATTACAGAAATTCAGCAGTTTATATTTCCGTTTGAACAGCGGATCCTAACCAAACTTTATGAAATCGTTTATGGCCATGCGATCTCGGTCGAATTAGATAACCAGCCCAATCGACCAAGGCACTTGTGAGTTATGCCCCTTCATGCATTGAAAATTGACTTATAATGCAGTCATGTTCGCCTTCTAAGTCGATTAGTTTTCAACCAATCTTCACCAAACGTGGTGAAATTATATTTATTGGCTTTAGATCGCGGTCAAATTTAATAACCAGCTCTATCACATTAGGTACTTCTGAGTAATGCCCCCCCCCCCCCCCCCGATACATTGAAAATTTACTAAAAAATTCAGTGTCCGCTCTCCAAGGCGATTAATCATCAACTAATCCTCATCAAACTTTGTGGAAATGTTAATGAGAATAATATGTCAGTCCAGTTGGATAACCAACCCCATCACCCCAGGTACTTCTGAGTTATGCCCCCTGATACATTGAAAGTTGGTCAAAAATCAGTGTCCGCTCTCCAAGGCGACTATAAATCAACCGATCTTCATTAAATTTAATGGAAGATTTTATGGGCATGAGCTCTTCGTCAAGTTTGATAACCAGGTTTTCGTCATGGCAGGGGTAGGTTCACTTACGGCCAAAAAATGGCCCAGTTCCAAATTCTGTCCAGAGCCTCATTATATGTTCTCTATTCATCGTGTTTGAAGAAAATATTAGTTTTAAGTCTCAATTATTGAGTGTTGCCATAGCAAAAAGAACGTTTCCTTAGAAAAATGTTATTTTTCATCTATTGATCAAATGATATGTGATCACTTTTGTTGTATATGAATTGAAAAAGGGCATGGTTGATATTCATCAATGTATTATTAAGTTGCCATGGTAACATGTTAAAAATAAATAAAAAAACCTTTTTTTTAGGGTTTTGAGGTGTTAAAAACACAAGTTTCGTGAATGTATCTGAAGAAATGAACCACTTTGAATTTTACTGATTTTACATATTTTGTTTTCATGGCAACAGAATCATTATTTAATAACAAGTTTTTTTTCATATATTTATGGTTGTCGTGGTAACATATTGTAACAGGATGGAGGTTCGGCGGAAATAGCGCTACCGAGTACTGGTTTGGAAAACTTAACGTGGCGGACAAAAATCAATAAAAATAAGATGAATAAGTAAACGATTCAAATGCTGTCTTAATACAGTGCTAGCTCGCAAATTCAAATAACGATTAACTTACAATAAAATACAAATATTACTAAGATAATACACGAGCGTCAATCTTTATTTAAAGCCTGAGAGTCAATGATAATCCAGTAGTAATCGCTTTTACCTTTGATAGTCGTCGCGCTATTATACTTATAAAAATGTTCTAAAAGCGGTAATCTGGTAACGCCGTCCAATCATATTATGATGTCCTTCTATATACATGTTGACGTCGGCCAATCAAAGAGTTTGTGGATTATTCCAAAACCAGTGTTCCTACGCCGCACTAAAAGTAATTCCTTCTCAGTCATTCAAAGCCCGAAATACAAGCTTTGGTCCCGCTTTGAATGCTTTAAACATGCTATATTTTATCAGTGCTACTAATATATAAGGTATGGTTGTGGAATTTCCTGGAAAGTCATAGGTTATGTTAAAAATAAGTATCACGTTACGTATACCGGGTGGCAAACTTCAAGACTTGTTGATGTGATTACAATGAATGGATATTTAATCAGACTCGATTTGCCGATTCCTGTGTCGTTGTCATGTGTAAATATGTAAGCTACTGATACTTATCAACACTGTGGACTGTGATATGTACATAATTTTCTCTGTCACTTCATGCGAAGTGTGCAGTTGACATTGTCATATTAAGAGACAATTATGGTAAAACACCAAGTGGATGGGGTGTGATGAAACACTTGAGAGGCTGCAATTTGCCTGTGTTGTAGTTAGGTACATATATAATTAATCCCCATCTTATCATGTGATCAAACTGCTATTATTGTTCCAAGTTAAGTTTTCCAAGTATTGTTAAATAAGTAGGCGCTTCAATGACGCTTCTTTGAGGTGCTTCAGGCGCGCTTCTGTTTGTACTTCAAAGGCGCTTCTGACTAGGGACTTCAAATGAGCATCAACCTAATTTGCATACTGAAGCACATCTGAGGCGCTAATTAACATAATTGGGACGGTACTTCAAATACGCTTCTCCATTACTTTCATGTAATATTATTTAATTTTATCTGTATCTGTGAAGTTCTCTTGAAGCAGGAGACTTTAAAAGTACTTCTTTGATACTCCAGGGGGAAGCTTCATTTGTACTTTAGATATGTTTCAGATGTGCTTAATCTTTTGAGGCGGGGACATGTTAATGCATGGTTTCACCATAGCAGTATATTGAAATTCCTCTGATCATGGTGAGAACTTCTTATGATTCAAAAACACTGAAAGATATTTTTGACAGGTAAACAATTGAAAATATGATACAAATATAAATAAATCTTTAATGTAACAGTCAAGATTAAAATTAAAATTGTGAAAACAAACGACCATTTCATTTACATAATAATTTCATTTTTGTAGCATGCACACAGATGTAAAGAATAATTAATCAGTTAAACATTCATCATAGCGGGGTAGAAATAACGAAAAAATAGTGCAAATTGTCACACAGGCATCAACTGTTGCACACATGTGTTGGGAATGATATGTAGAAACGACTTATATCTAAGGGTGTGTGCCAAAGTTCAAGTGCCTCGATTCAAATTGGCCGCCAAATTTTCAAAATGGCAGCCAAATATTTTTCAATCATTAAATTGTTATCAAACTTAATTCTCAATACCAATGAATTATACTATCTTAGCTCATTTTCATGACATGTTTAGTATGTTTATACATACATATAAGTAAATTTAAACGAATTTTGTAAAATGCCCCCCCCCCTCGACCTCTGATAGTAGTGGTATAGAACGTGACCCATTTACCTTAATGCTGTTTTAGGCATACATTTTGCTATTTAATTGTTTCGACAATTTCATGCACCGGAAACCAACTGAAGTATTTTGCTTTACCATTTACCAAATTCCATCCAAATAGTGTCAGTAATGAGTTATTTGCAAACAGACACTGAAAGAACTATAATGTCTGTGTCAGAACCCCTCACCACGAGCTTTTTCAAGTCGTTATCCACAGTGTGTTTCATATGCAAAATATCCTAGTGACAGCTTCTTCATGGGTGCATGTGGTCAATATAATTACGTGGTGCTCAGTGTTGCTAATTACATTTTGGTATTTCGTCACAAATATAGCATCAGGTGCTTTAATCTGTGGCCAAATTCAGTAGCTCCGTTGTGTTATTATCCATCTTTAAAAGTTATGGTAGTTGCATGATATTGTGTTCGAATCCTTTACAAACAACTGTCTAATACCTGATCAATGAGCGGTTCTTGCCATTGCTTTTAAATTAGGAAAATAAAGATCGACCACATTCTATCCGAAAGTTTCACTTGCTACAGATGCACTCATAAGCAAGATAAGCATGCTAAGATTGAATTGATGTATTCTACTTAATAACCAATTGTAACAAATATCGTTACGTACATGTTAATATATTTTCTGGGGTTTAGTTAAAATGAAAAGATTCGCTCTTTACTTTTTATTTATGGCTGACTTTCTCTGTCTTAGCCCTTTACCTTTACCCTGTTACAATTGTGACAAAAAAACTAAGATAAAAAGGGGCATAGCTAATAAATGATGCTTTCAGAGTAATTCCCCTTGTGTAAAATTTGCCACTTATTATGATAATTAAGTATGCCAAATTTTGTGTTAATAACTTTAATACTTTTTTAGTAATGACCTATACATTTAAGTTTTCACAATAAGTGGACCTTTTCTTCGAATACTGTGAGCTGGGCTAAAAATTACCCCCCCCCCCCTAATGCAAATTTAGGACCAATTTAGACCCCAAGGAAGTAATCTAATTATAATGACAAAGTGAATGATTTTATATAAATTAAAATGCAGTTTTTTAGCTTGCCATTGAAGCCAGAATTCAGCATGAATTTCCATTAATTTAGTTATTGATGTGCAGGACCACTAAAGAAACATCTTTACCAGTTTTGAATGAATTCCACATGTAGTAGAGATGCACCAGTCAAATTTTTAACTAAAGGCATGTATTTTAGAACAAGATTTGATGTCAAATGCCGGCACCGTGCCATGTACAACAAACAACGCCTAAGATATAGATACGAGTCATACACAAGATAATTTTATTATTATTATTATTATGTAGATCTAAAATGGTTAATAAGTTGACAATTTTCAGGGATAATGCCTAGTAAATCCATTAATATTGTTACGATCCAGGGTGTAGGACCCTTCGACAAATGTAGGTCTTCAGTTGGATATATTTTCATGTGCGACCAGTTTGATAAACTAGCTATCTCAATGTCAGTTTTTGGTTTGGTAGCTGGCTATTACTGAATAAATTCAGTACACTATTCTGACACTAGACAGACAGACAGACGGACAGACAGACGAACGAACAGACAGAGGGACTATGTTTTCCAAATTAGTAAATGTGAACCTGTTTATGCTAAAGTTATGTGATGTGTTTTATTAGTAAGTACTCAACTTAGCAGTACTAACATAGCACCAATTCTGATCTTAACAGACAGACAGATAAACAGACAGGTCAGTTATCTGATAAACCACAACAGATATATTAAGTTTCAAGTCATAAATAATTTATTTATGGAGTTTTATACTCAAAACAGCTCTTAAAAATATGATAACAACCCTAGGACTAATAAAACAACAAAATATAAGGATCTAATCCATTGATACAACAGAATTAAATAACCAGTGAGCAGTATCAAATACAATAATTTACGATCGAGTAAGTCTTCAAAAGATCTAATGCTTCAATATTGAACCACCTATTGAAAATACAGGTTAGACAACCCTAAGTTCCTCAAATAACAGTTAAAATCAGAAAAACCCAAGTCTAAGGAAACTCTACTGTATTAAACTTAAAAGATCCTGAATTGTTAAATATTTATGGCAAAGTTACCAGAGTTCAGAATATTTAACAAACAACAACTTAAAAAACATTAAAATTTACTTAAATACTAAATCTCTCGTTTAAAACATTACGTCTAGCTACGGACCTGTAATGACGTGATATCTACTACTTAAATATTGATCGATAAAAATATATTTTTAGAATTGCTGAGAAAAAATGCGTAAGGATGTTTACCAGGCAAAATGAAAATCTGAACTAACTCGAAACACAAAAACCTGCGGCTTTTATACTTGGTAGTGGTAGCAACTACCAAACTTTGGTAGTTCTACCAAATACTGGTAGGAAAGACCAGAAACTGGTAGCGCGTTGCTACCACAAACATTGGTAGCTACCAAGAATACTGGTAGCGACCAAAAATTGGTAGGTCCTTGTAACAGAAAAAACATGACTGCTTACAACAAGGAAAAATAGTTAAAATACACATATATATCCACTGCTTACAACAAGGAAAAATACACATATATATCCATATATATACTAACCAAAGTAATTTTCTCTGTAAGTTTACTAAACTTTAAATAGTAAATAGATCGCTAAAAATAACTTGCGATTCACTCACGCTATACCATAATGCAATTTGTACACACACAGCGGACGCATGACGAACATTGTAAACACAAACAGTTTCGTGCTAATCAAATGGATTAAACAAACGTAATAGTGGTAAATGCGTGTCAGACATACTGATCTAGTTACGATTTCACTGTGCATAAAGTGACACTTTCCAAAAATGTGAACTAACACTGAAAAATAAACGATCATAATGATCGATCGCGGAAACATGTGACACAACAACAAACAAAGTTTAGCAAGGTAACCCGCATCAATACATTTCTTCTGTTATACTCAATGATGAATGAAATGTATGTAAAATTAAGATGATATGAATGTCTTAAATAGAATTAAGCACCAATACCCAGGGTATTACATTACCCCCTCGTGACATGTAGCTAAACTCCTGTAGCCACACTTAACAAGAATACAAGTAAAACATAAATACAGTAATAAAGTCAATCAATGAATCAATATTCACTCAATAAAACTTAAACATTACAGTCACTTTAAGGTAACAACACTAAATAAATTTGCTTAATAAATGTCACTGTATTAAAACCATCCAGGTACCTTAATGTCATTTAACGTGTAACGCTACATTAATCATTTAAAGTCATTTTAAATGCGTAATAAGTTTCACTGTCACTAATAATTAAAAAGTTCATGTATTTGCGCTAAAGTTTATATTTTCCTTCCCGGAATGGATAAATCTTCAATTATGCCTTCAAATGGGAATGCTGTTGATCTACATCTATATCCATTCAGAACCTTACTGCTATTGACAGGTACTGAATGGACTTGCTATAGTCGTCATAGCAAGCGACTTATCCCTACACTACAATCTCGGATACGCAGTGTACGGACCTGCCAGAAAACGACAGGCGTAATATTGATAAAACGTCCAAATATTGATAATTAAGAGATACTAATTCTTGTGAACCTTCTTGGTCGTGGGTGTCCTGGGCCTGGGTCGTCTCACAGGAGAACGCCTCGAGTCTCGGCGGTTCATTGATCTTTCGAGCGACACAATGGCTCCCCTGAACTGGATGGATTCTTCCAAGATAGCTTGGAGGTTCCTGTTGATTGACAACAGTCGTCTTCCATTGGCTTCGATGGCCCGAAGAATTCTGTCACTGTTCTTCTTTTCAGGGTCCCCCGAAACTATAGTCTGTGCTGCGGTCTCCATCTTCTTGGGAGACTCTGCCGTAGGCACCTGATGTTCAAACAGAAGGGGGTCCGTAAGGTCCTCCCCGTCCATAATATCCCTTAGGACATACACAGTTTCGTCCTGCACCGGAGTTGCAGTCGACAACACAGGATCATTGAGGAGGTTCTCGAAATCGCAAGCCGCTGATGGTATATCATGTTTCTCTGGAACCTGGTTGGGTGGGGTGCCCAGTGAGGTCCCCAGTGGAGTAACAGGTACTCTACCACTCTGTTGTAAAACCTTATTCACCATGTTGGGTGGGGAACCCAGTGTGTTCCCCAAGGATGAAAAGGCACCATATACTGTTCCCATCTTGTTTGTGGAAATTCTGTTGGGTGGGGTACCCAGTAGTGTCCCCAGCGAAGTAGAAGGAAACGCATTTCCTTGGCTCCTCCTTTTCAAACTCTGGTTGGATGGGGCATCCAGTACGTCCCCCGTATAAGACGTTGATACTCCTTGAAACTTCCTCTTCGATGATTACTTGGGTGGGGTACCCAGGACGTCCCCTAGCGTAGTCACTGGAAATCCTTGGGACTTCCTCTTCCATGTGGGTGGGGAACCCAGTGTTTCCCCCAGGGATGGTGCTGTTAACACACCATACCCTGTCCCTGGCTGATCTTGCGACAGTGGCCACGCTTGCTTCAGCATGGTCCTTGGCGAGTAGGTAATGTCCGCCAGCCAGTCCGGCAAAACAGCGTTATCATCCTGCGGTTCAAAGATGCTTGGGTCTGTCACAGCTTGAGCTAAACAGGTGTCCCAGTGGCCGTAGTTGTAATCATTTGCTCCACATCCACAGGGTTGCTAGAGCGATTCAGGATGGACTGAAGATCTGTCACGCAGCATTTAACGGCTTCCTCCTTGTGGCGCTGGTAATGGTTTAGATGATTAACCAGGTCTGATTTCAACGGAAGTTGCACAGACTACAACTGAACGGAACTCTGTCCATGGGCACATGGTACTTCAATACATGGCCTACAAGCCTTCCCTTCCTGTCCACCTTCCCGCAAGTCTTACAAGAATATTGGCGGTGCTTACAGGTTCCAACCTTCTTGGCATACATTTTCTGGAACAGAATAAATACATTACACATTGAGCCTTAAATGGATTACTCCGGTACCATTGCCATTTAATTGAATTTGTCTCCCTTATTTGATTTGTTACCTTCAATAAAAATGAAAAATTCAACCATCCCAAGCTGATGAATTTTACTTCGCATGCGGGTATGCACATTACAAGTTATCACTAATATTACGGAACACATGTTCATTACAATGTAACTCATAGAATGCTAATTACTCGACACATTAATGATCTATATGTCAAAGCACGACTCTTTATATGCAACTATATACCAGAGTTTTACGGTCAGTTATTACGTTTCACCTTAAACTATATTCATTGTGCCGTTATAAAAATAAATGAAACACTGCTCACAGGTTCACCTCAACATCGTAGTTTCATGTAAATGTACAGTGAATAATCATTATGATACAAATAGTTTCAACTTGTTTAACACAAACAAGTGAATTCTACAGTTTACAACAGTTTACAAATTTGCTTAGCCTCAAATGTCACAAGATTAATTGTGAAAACAAATGTACATGTATAACTAAATTCCACGGAACTACATTTTCCTCTTTAAACGTTTGGACGCTGTTAACGCCCACTTTGGGGGTGTCTCTCCTTCGTAGCGCTTTAATTTATTGTGGTGAACTACTTTACTGAAACCTTCCCATGTCGTCTGTAATTCGAAATTCAAAGCCGAAATCTTTTTCTTGATAACAAATGGACCATCATATCGTCGCTCTAGTTTGGGGCAAACACCAACTGCTTTCGTTTCATGCAGGTACCATACTAGGTCACCAGCTGTGTAGTTATGAATGGATACTCTAGTGTCGTACACTCCTTTGCTTCGCTTAGCACTCAGGGTAAGATACTTTCTGCCCAACTCATGCGCGAGAAGTAATCGGTCACGGAGACTCTCGACATAAGCACAGTAGGGGGGTACCTCTGTTTCACATGTATCAGCTTTGTGTCCGTACACCACATCCGCTGGAAGACGTATTTCTCTCCCCATGTTAAGGAGGTTTGTTGACTCATGAGGGGTTGCTCGATAGGCGCCAGCTATACAACCTAGGTACAAGTCCCAATATTTTTGTTCGCCTGTAAGATAGGCCCTAACCATTTTAAGGAGGCATCTGTTGTATCTCTCTACTGACCATTTCCACGAGGATTTCTCGGACTTGTTCGGCTCTTATGTATGGACAAAAGTTCATACAGCCCTTTGAATACCTTGCTCTCGAAAGTCGCTCCTTGATCACTATGTATCCTTAGCGGCGCTCCCCAACGTGCAATGCATTCATTCAGTAGGTGAGAGGCACAGTCTTCAGCTTTCTGATTTGGAACAGCAACTACTTCGACATACTTGGTAAAGGTGTCAGTCATCACCAGAATGTATCGATTTCCGCGCGCTGTCAATGGAAAAGGACCTAAATAGTCTAACGCTAGGGTATCCCAAGGGGCACCACTCTTGACATGTCCCATTGGGGCTTTTGGTCTCTGCTGAGGAAGTTTGTCTGATGCACACACATCACACCTAGATATGAACCACTTCACATCTTGTTTGAGGTTGTACCAGTAATATCGTTGTGACATCTTCTCCTTTGTTCGTCGTATGCCCAAATGTCCTGATAACAGGCTACAATGCATCTGACGCAACACTTCCGATCGTAGAGTGCTAGGGACTATGAGTTCGATTAAGTCACCGGTTCCATTCTGCTTGATGAATTTCTTATAGAGGACTCCCTGTTCCAGGAACAGCTCATCCCATAGGATCCAGTAGTGTCGACATGCCGGGCTTCTTGCTTCCATAGCCTCGCGACTGGGTCTTCTACCTTCACATTTGGCAGTAATGGTGGGTTTTAAGTCTGGGTCACTCTGTTGCATGGTAGCAAGTTCCTGAGAGGACTTCATAGAGCACCACGGCTTCCCTGCTTCGTCCTCAAGGGAGTTTGACGTTCCAGGTTTCGGCTCATCTTGTTTAACCACAGAGGCTGCTCTCGCACAACATGCTTCGTTGCTTGACTTTGTTGCCGTCTTGACATCAGAATATGAAACCTCTGGCTGCAGTTCAAGATTCATCAGTTGGCCTCTTCTGGTACACTTTTGGCATGGGCCACACTTCAAGGGCTCGCTCATGTCAACACTGCTGCATGCGCAATCCTTAGGTGTCGGACACCGAGAAAGCGCATCGCAGTGGGACATCTTGCTTCCTGGCCTGTATTCTATTTCAAAATTGAACGGCGCTAAAATTTCTATCCACCGGGCAATCTTGCCACTCGGCTCTTTCAGCCGAAAGAGCCAGACAAGTGCCTGGTGGTCGGTTCGAACCACAAAATGTCGGCCTAGTAAATATTGACGGAAATACTGCATAAAATAAACGACCGCGAGTAATTCCTGCTCCGTAATGCAGTAATTTTTCTCAGCTTTGTTCATACCACGACTCGCATACGCTATCACTCGCTCTCTGTTTGATTGGAGTTGGCAAAGGACTGCACCTATGCCGGTTCCCGAGGCATCAGTATCTAGATAGAAACTACCAGCATTGTTCAATGGATAACCCATAATTTCTGGACCTGTTAGAGAAGTTTTTATACTGTTAAAGGCTGCTTCACAAGTGCTAGACCAAATAAATTTAGCTTCTTTCTTGGTTAAGTCAATAAGCGGGCGGGCTATCTTTGCATAATTTTTCACGAAGCGCCTATAATATGAGCCAGTAGCGACAAATTGTTTGACTTGCTTAGGGTTCTCAGGTCGGGGCCATTCTATGATTTTTCGGGTATTAGCTGGGTCTGGTAAAACACCATCTTTGGACACCACATGCCCTAAGAACACAACCTCGGTCTGAAGCATGTGACATTTGTCGGGTCTAAGTTTGAGGCCTGCTGATTTAATTCTATCAAGCACCTGTTCTACTCTATATATGTGTTGTTCAAAGTTTGAACCATAGACTATGATATCATCAATATATACAAGACACGTTTCCCATTGCAGACCCTGAAGAGCAATTTCCATTGTTCTTTGAAATGTACTGGTCGCATTATTGAGACCAAATGGTAAACGCGTCATTTCAAAATGGCCATATTTACAACAAAAGGCACTTTTGGGGATATCTTCTGATTTCAAAGGGATCTGAAAGTATCCACTGGTCAAATCAAAACTGCTAAACAAGGTAGCACCAGCTACGGCATCTAAACAGTCTTGAATACGTGGCAAAGGGAAACCATCTGGCTTGACAAGAGCATTAACTTTTCTGTAGTCGACGCATGGTCTTATCGCACCCGATTTCTTCTTTACAAGCACTATCGGCGAAGCCCATGGAGAAGTACTTTTACGAATCACACCCTTTTTCAAAAGGTCTTCAATGGCTTTCTTCTCCTCTTCTGCATACGCTAGGGGTACTCGCCTCGGTCGTGGCTTTACTGGTGCTGCTTCACCCGTATCTATTGCGTGCTCTGCTAAACTGGTCAGCCCTATATCCCAATCTGACTTTGAAAATATGTCTTGATATTCAATTAGCATTCCTGCTAACACCTTCTGTTCATGTGAGTTTTGGTTTTTAGCAGACCTATTGAATAAACTCTGCAAATGTTCAGGTACGTTTTATATATTAATGTTTTCATACTCAGATATTATCCTGTTTGTGTAAATACGTCATCAGCGTTTTGAATTCTTCTAAGACTTGTCATGTTCTCTGCTTCTTTAACATGCTCATATTTGGATATTGTACTTACGACTCTTACTATCTTCTCGGCAACCCCGATTTTGGCATCTTGTTTCAATGTAACGACTTCTGGAAACGGATTCATTACACGAATCTTGCATACCGGTCCTTGGTTGATATTAACTAATGTATGTGCCATTTGCAGCGGGTAAGTCGATTTGAAAAAGTCTGAAGGCTCAACAAGGTAATCGCCAGTCTGATCATCGTCTTTCGGACACCGCTCAATGAAAACATCTATAACGGCCTCAGTCTGACCCGGTAACTCCACATCATCAGCCACAACAACCCTCCTTAATCGCTTTAAATCCCCTACCTGAAACACCGGTATATCAACCCCTCCCAAAACAATCTTATTACAAGACAGAAGGATATCCGCTGGTTCACCGTTATCACCTCTCAAAATGTCATACCCTAGCAAAGCATCATCTTCAATCTCTGCAACTAAGACATTTTGATGTAACGTCAGTGGACCTAGAGTTATTTCAAACTCACCATTTCCCTCCCCCTTGATAGGTGTACCACCCGCACCTACAATGTTTGTGGATTGATCTAATTTCGGTCGTTTCACCTCTGGAATTTTCTTAAACAGCCTAGTGGAAATGGTCGTCCTAGACGACCCGGTATCCGCTGTGTACACAACTGACTCCCCGTTTACCGTACCCCGTACATAAGCCCCATCAGTAAGACCCCTTGTCTGTTTCAAGTGTATCTGGCTATCATGTTCTGGCTGTTGTGCTGACTGAATGAACGTTTGTTCTTTAGACTGGCCGTTTTCACTTACTGGGACCTCCCGCTGGCCTTCTGGGCAGGTCCGTTGAAGTTTAAAGGTTTGCTCTTACACATGTTTTCATTGTTATGGCTCTGACCTTCCTTCTCCGGACAATCACGGGCAAAATGACCTAAGCCTTGACAATTGTAACACTCTACTTCTTTCTTTGGCTTGTATTTCCTGTTACCATTGCATTTCTCTTCAAGTTTGTTAATTCTTTCCAGCACTAGCTTTAAAAGCCTTGCTTCTTCACTATTCGACTCCTGGTATAAGGTACTGCTGTCAGATCTAGGTTCGAACTCATCCTTGCTTTTTTCCTTGTGTTCATCTGGCTGCATGGCTCTTCGAGTCTGAGACCGCACTTTTCTGTCTGATTTGTTAAGGCCCTTAATTTGTAAGTAGTTTACTGTATAGTATACTGCTTCGTCAATATCCCTAGGCTCCTTATTGAACTCTACTTCAAATCGTACCTCGTCATCCTCCAGGCCATCCAAAAATCTGCGGACGAGATCCTCATCTCTTGCTCTTCTGTCACGATACCCATGCGCTTTATCATATAACCGCTTTAAGTCTGCCGCAAATTCTTCAATAGATTCGTTATGATTCTGGGACCTTCGACTAAACTTGGCTGCGTAGGAACGAGCTGTCTCTATTGATTTAAAGCGATTATTCATTTCAGCTTTCAGATCATAATAGTTGTCAAGCATCACCGGTGGAAGTTGCGTGAAAACAAACTGAGCTGCTAACCCTTCTAGTCTTGGTAGTAATTGATCAAGCAAGTCATCTTCTGACCAACCCCTTCGTTTTGATATCGCTTCAAATTGGGCTATCCATGTTGACCATTCATTCTTACCATCAAAAGGCTGCATTTTTACCATAGGTTGTGAATTGTAAGTTTGCCCTTTTCGCTGATTTGGTTGTTGGTTATTACATTGGCGGTCAACTGGGGCAGAGTAAGGAGTGTCATTAAACCTACCATGGGTAAAGTTATTACTTAAGTTTTCATCATAGCTACTATCTTGGAAATGCATCTGTGGCCTTGAATCGGATAAGCCATCATTCCTACAATGATTATGCTGATTACTTGCTCTCATAGAACCACTATCAGGAACTGGCGGTTGGGGCCATGGGTGTGATCTGTGAATCACGTTTTGACTTTCTATGTTGTTAGCTAATCTTGGGTTAATGGGTTGATGCTCATAGGATTCTAACCTTTGTGACTTATCATTACTATTACTGGAGTTGATTGTTTCAAGTTGCTCAACAACTTTGGCTAAAATGGTTGTCATACTGGAGACTTGTTCTTGAAGCTCCCGGGTTTGGCTATAACTGGTGGTCATCACCTGGTCCATCGGATGTAACTCTGAATCATCAAGATCATGTTCAGATACTGTCTGGACTACAACCGAGGTATCCATACTTAGCTCGCGGCTTGGCAAATCAACTGATTTAAAGCTTATCACTCCAGAACTATCAACTGATACGGGGCTACTCATTATCTTTATGTACTAACTGGTATATAATCTAACTGGACCTGAGGTTCTCTAAGGTTCGTATCACTAGACCTGCGTAATACTTTAGCAGATCCCACCGCTGCCACCAAGAAATATGTTACGATCCAGAGTGTAGGACCCTTCGACAAATGTAGGTCTTCAGTTGGATATATTTTCATGTGCGACCAGTTTGATAAACTAGCTATCTCAATGTCAGTTTTTGGTTTGGTAGCTGGCTATTACTGAATAAATTCAGTACACTATTCTGACACTAGACAGACAGACAGACGGACAGACAGACGAACGAACAGACAGAGGGACTATGTTTTCCAAATTAGTAAATGTGAACCTGTTTATGCTAAAGTTATGTGATGTGTTTTATTAGTAAGTACTCAACTTAGCAGTACTAACATAGCACCAATTCTGATCTTAACAGACAGACAGATAAACAGACAGGTCAGTTATCTGATAAACCACAACAGATATATTAAGTTTCAAGTCATAAATAATTTATTTATGGAGTTTTATACTCAAAACAGCTCTTAAAAATATGATAACAACCCTAGGACTAATAAAACAACAAAATATAAGGATCTAATCCACTGATACAACAGAATTAAAAAACCAGTGAGCAGTATCAAATACAATAATTTACGATCGAGTAAGTCTTCAAAAGATCTAATGCTTCAATATTGAACCACCTATTGAAAATACAGGTTAGACAACCCTAAGTTCCTCAAATAACAGTTAAAATCAGAAAAACCCAAGTCTAAGGAAACTCTACTGTATTAAACTTAAAAGATCCTGAATTGTTAAATATTTATGGCAAAGTTACCAGAGTTCAGAATATTTAACAAACAACAACTTAAAAAACATTAAAATTCACTTAAATACTAAATCTCTCGTTTAAAACAATACGTCTAGCTACGGACCTGTAATGACGTAATATCTACTACTTAAATATTGATCGATAAAAATATATTTTTAGAATTGCTGAGAAAAAATGCGTAAGGATGTTTACCAGGCAAAATGAAAATCTGAACTAACTCGAAACACAAAAACCTGCGGCTTTTATACTTGGTAGTGGTAGCAACTACCAAACTTTGGTAGTTCTACCAAATACTGGTAGGAAAGACAAGAAACTGGTAGCGTGTTGCTACCACAAACATTGGTAGCTACCAAGAATACTGGTAGCGACCCAAAATTGGTAGGTCCTTGTAACAGAAAAAACATGACTGCTTACAACAAGGAAAAATACACATATATATCCACTGCTTACAACAAGGAAAAATACACATATATATCCATATATATACTAACCAAAGTAATTTTCTCTGTAAGTTTACTAAACTTTAAATAGTAAATAGATCGCTAAAAATAACTTGCGATTCACTCGAGCGTTAACGCTATACCATAATGCAATTTGTACACACACAGCGGACGCATGACGAACATTGTAAACACAAACAGTTTCGTGCTGATCAAATGGATTAAACAAACGTAATAGTGGTAAATGCGTGTCAGACATACTGATCTAGTTACGATTTCATTGTGCATAATGTGACACTTTCCAAACATGTGAACTAACACTGAAAAATAAACGATCTTAATGATCGATCGCGGAAACATGTGACACAACAACAAACAAAGTTTAGCAAGGTAACCCGCATCAATACATTTCTTCTGTTATACTCAATGATGAATGAAATGTATGTAAAATTAAGATGATATGAATGTCTTAAATAGAATTAAGCACCAATACCCAGGGTATTACAATATTGCAACATAATTAGCTTGGATAATGTGTGAGGAAAGTATTTTTCCCTTAATGATACGTTGGCCAGACTGGATATATACCCAATGGGTTTTCTCACAGAAGGTGCTTTCCTGGCTTATTATTGCTATAGATGGAAGCTACATACAGATTATTCCCATTACAGGACCTGCAGAATGTAGTGACTCATTATCATATAATATGCTGGAAAAGACACCCTATATTCTTCTACAGGGTGTTTGTGACAGCACAATGTAATTCGGAGATTCTTTATGCATACCCTAGGTCAGTGCATGATTCCAGGGAATTAAGATACTGTCTGCTATATATTGTAATCATTTGAAAACTGAGTACCATAATAATTACCACTTGTTATGTGATTCTACCTACTGTCTGTTTAGATATTTGTTGGTTCCCTTTATGATAATGGGCATCTCACTCCAAAGCATTTTTTGGCAATTTTGTTCACTGTGAGTTCCACCAGAGTATGTATATATAGTAAGATACTTTGTGTTGTTGAAGCACACATTAAGAAAACTTTTAATATTAGTTTTTGGGTGTGAACAAAGTGTCTATTATTACACATTATCTTTACATGCTTTTTTACATAATTATATGTTTGAATAACAATTTTTAAGCAATTTATCACCACTTGATAATGAAATATGCTATCTAGCAATACGGACGAATTCTTCAAATCAAAGTTTGCAGTGCTTTCAGGAATATATTTCTGCACCAAATAAGAGCAAGACTAAGTTCCTAGAC
The DNA here is from genome assembly GCA_964023205.1 of Lutraria lutraria. NCBI lineage: Eukaryota > Metazoa > Mollusca > Bivalvia > Venerida > Mactridae > Lutraria > Lutraria lutraria. Next base: position 21,132,071 of record OZ026849.1, read on the forward strand.
CTTCCTATACCGAGAAATCGGACAAGAAACGCTAGAATTTGACCCCAGTTTGTTTGGTCGGAAAAAATGCGGCCACACCAAAATGGACTAAGTCGATCATATGTGAAATTGACCAGTATTTCCTGAAGAGAACAATTAAATACATTCATACAGATACATAAACTCTTACAGAAAAGGCAAATATTCAGGAAATCGGGATTTAAACTTTTGAATCGAATTTCTTTATCATTCTCCACCATATCTCTATAAACAATATTAAACAATCAGACAGCAGGTAACATTTAAAATAGCTATGGCGGTGTACGATAAAGAAATTTCGATTCCGAAGCGCAGAGAAAAATAGGCATACCATAAATAACCTTGGTAGAAATTAATGTGTTATAATGATCTATGTTAATTTATATAAATTTATATACAATGTATAAGTTATAGCACCGACCCGCCTGCGTGGTCAAGTGGTTAAAGTCGCTGACTTCAAATCACTGTAACCTCACACTGACTGATGGAGGATCGTTGATTCGAGCCCTGCTACCGACCACATCTCTTTATGTGAGAAAGCAGGTGGTTGCTTAATGAGGATGGGCGTCTAGTACTGGTTCTTCCCATGAACAATGGTTAAGTGAACTGTCCGCCTCATATGACTCTGAATGTTGAAAAGGGGCGTACAACTCGATATAAATAAACAAAACAATTGTTATTGCCTTTATAGTATTGTATCATCATAACATTCCAAATACCAACATCATTGTGTTATTTTGTTAATCAAACCATGTCTTATATCATTATAGTTTGTATGTATATATCTCTTATAATGCAGTAAAAATTTTTTAAGTTGAAATACCATATCATACCAAATGAATGCACTTGTGGTGCGAATTATTTTCTATTTAGGATAGTTATAAAGACGCAGAAAAAATTATTATAATATCTTAATGTTTTCCTTATAAAGCGAAAACATCGTCTGAAGCGAATTCTCCATAATGGATGTCATCTGTAAAGGGCGACAGTCCAGTCAAGCACTTTTGCCAATTATTCGATTTGCTTCCCTTCATTTGGACATCGTTTTATATGGTTCATGTTCGGAATGTGAGGATGATTGGATTAGGTATTAAATACACAACAAAAGAAAGAATGTGCGATAAATACAGGCATAAAAGATGTTTGCTTTAATAAATATGAGAGCTTCGTGAAGCACGTTTTATCTAGAGTTCACGAAATGTGTTGACAGAAAAGGGTTTGCATTCATACAAAGTCTTCTTTGTTAAAGTTATTGGTGTGTTATATTCAAACTGATTTCTATGATGTCAAACATACCATGTTCTCATAATTTGTGATAATGTGTGTAACTCAAATGGGGAAGAATGTGAACACGCTAAATACATGTAGGAATGTGCGATATTTTGTCAACGCACAATATTGTGTTAAAGAATCGTATCACACTGAAAGTTACATTTTGGTCAGTTTTTTATTTATGTCATTTCAATATCTTACATTTATGAAAAAACAGAACACATTGCCAATAGAACTTCATGAACCAGCTATATTTACAGATATATACAATATTTAGATATTCACACTGTGGATAAATGAAATCAGTTGGTACCAATATTTCCAAAATATTTTGAAGAGCCATATACAAACTTACCGTGGCCATATTCACCTTAATCTTCATATTACGAGTTTGAGAAATATGTGAGTTTTGTTGAAAATAGCATGACTTTTTAAAGGGGTAACCTATTTTGGTATGATGTCGATGATACAATCGGTGATACATTTGATGTTAGCTAATGGTTGTATTCTTTTACATAAACCGTGCCTTGTTAACTACTCCGGAATAAACTAATTTTACTAACTCACAAGTTCACAGTCAACATTTGTTGACTTGCATTTACACTCTGAAATACTATCAAACATGTGAACAAAGGCCATCTTGAGAAAAACATACTTCGACCTTTATTGATGGATGTACTTTATTCAGATGTAATTCAGGTCTAAATGATCAATAACTTTCTTAAAGAATCACATGCATGTATTTAAAGATGACCTTTACTCGACTGACTTGAATGTGAAATTTCATCAAATTCCGACAGTTGTTCTTTTCACGTCGAACCATAAGCCAGTATCATTAAGCAATTTTGTCTGCATCATATAACTTCACCAGTACAGTCAACATCAGAAAATATCACCTTGACAATCAATATAAGATAATATCAACTACACAGTCAACATCAAATAACATCGTATATAGACAACATCAGATAACATCAATAACAGTCAACACCAGATAACATCAGCTGCAGTCAACATCAGATAACATCGTATATGGTCAACCCGAGATAACAACAACCACTGTCTACACCATATAACATAAGCTACAGTCAACATCAGATAACAGCAACTACAGTCAAAATCAGATAACAACACATACAATCAACAGCCGATAACATCACATACAATCGACATCAGATAACAAAACATACAATCAACAGCCGATAACATCACATACAATCAACATCAGATAACATCACATACAATCAACATCAGATAACAACACATACAATCAACAGCCAATAACATCACATACAATCAACATCAGATAACATCACATACAATCAACATCAGATAACAGCAACTGCAGTCAACACCAGATAACATCACATACAATCAACATCAGATAACAGCAAATGCAGTCAACATCCAACATCAGATTACAGCACATACAGTCAACATCAGATAACATCACATACAATCAACATCAGATAACAGCAAATGCATTCAACACCAGAAAACAGCAAATACAATCAACATCAGATAACATCACATACAGGTAACACCAGATAACATCACATACAATCAACACCAGATAACAGCACAAACAGTCAACATGAGATAACAGCACATACAATCAACATCAGATAACAACACATACAGTCAACATCCAACATCAGATTACAGCACATACAGTCAACATCAGATAACAACAGATACAATCAACATGAGATAACAGCACATACAATCAACACCAGATAACATCACATGCAGTCATCATCAGATAACAGCAAATGCCTTCAACACCAGATAACAGCACATACAGACAACACCAGATAACATCACATACAATCAACACCAGATAACATCACATACAATCAACACCAGATAACAGCACATACTGTCAACATGAGATAACAGCACATACAATCAACATCAGATAACAACACATACAGTCAACATCCAACATCAGATTACAGCACATACAGTCAACATCAGATAACAACACATACAATCAACATCAGATAACAACACATACAGTCAACATCCAACATCAGATTACAGCACATACAGACAACATCAGATTACAGCACATACAGTCAACATCAGATAACAACACATACAATCAACATGAGATAACAACACATACAATCAACATGATATAACATCGTATAAAGTCAACATTAGATTAGATCAATTTCAGTCAATATTAGATAATATCAAATACAGTCAACATCAGTTAACATCACCTGTACAGTCAGCATCAGATGATATCAACTTCAGTCTACATCAGATAACTTCAACATCAGATAATATTTTTCGTCTACTGTATAGACAACACCAGATGACGTCCTCTACAGTCAACATCCGATAACATCGTATACATTCAGCATTTGATAACATCAAATACACACTTCGTCAGATAACACTAACCGTACAGACAATATCAGCTAACATCAACTAGAGTCAACATAAGATAACACCAACTATACAGACAACACCAGATAACATCATCGATACAGTAAACATATGACAACAACACATACAATCAACATCAGATAACATCGTATACAGTCAGCATTAGATAATGTCAACTACAGTCAACATCAGATAACAGTAGATACAGTCAACATCACAACACCAACTCAGTCAACGTCTGATAGCATCAGTAGACATACTGTTTGATAACGTACATACTGTTTGATAACGTATCATATTTCATGTGGTTCTTGTATTGATAATTTCAATACAAGTCATAATGACGTTCCTGTGTACAGCGTCTTGAATTTGTCTTTCTTTGTTTTTGACAAGTTTACTACCTGAAAATTAACAGAAAACATCAACATTTTGTTATCTGGACATTTCAATAGTTGCGTAAGTTTGTGTACAACAGTTCAGAAAAAGAATTAGAAAGAAAAAACATAATTTAAGGAATGTGGAAAAAGTGAACACGGCTGTATGTTTTGTGGTTCACATTAGTGTTACGTTCTTACACGATAATTGCTCTCAGTCAAACTATTTGATAAGGTAGACCAACCAGCGCATTCTGCATTCGTTCAAAGAAATAAATGAATAAAATAAATAAAACAAAAATAAAACAAAAATAAATGAATAAAAAATAAAATAAATGAATGAATAAAATGAAGAATATCGTCTCTTAAATGACACTGGTATGGTACAAAATAATTTACTTTAATTAAGATTCTCTGTCCATGCCGCGGGTCATCTTCAATAGAGGATCCAGAGGCGGAGTCAGCATCTCAGACTAGGGGAGGAAACGTAATATTTAGGAAAGAAGACAGAGGGGATGCGGGTGACCACCTCTCCACGTGAAGAAGTAATATGGTACATTCTGGTTAGTTTTGAGTCCGATTTCTTCCTCATTTAGTTGGTAGCTAATTGTTTGTGTGTTTGTTTGTTTGTTTTCCTGGGAAGAACCAGTACTAGACTCCCATCCTCCGTAGCAACTGCCTACTTTCTCCCAACAATGTGAGGTCAACTGATATGGATTCAAAAATGAATAAACTTCATTTTCTGTATAGTTCTTCTTACCATCATACTTCATGAGTCATGGTCGATAACGGGGCTCGAATCCATGAACCTCTATCCGTGAGAGGTTAACGTGATTTGAAGTCAGCGACCTTAGCAACTCAACCACGGAGACGGGTCTAATTAATTGCGATTGTGCTAGAAAACGCGACCAAAAGGGAAAGATCAGGGCGCTTCAGAATTAAAATAATTGAAAGGTTTTTCATTGTATGATATTGCATTATATCTATGGTCGGGGAATTATTGGGCGCCGGGTTCACCCTCATACTTGATTCCGCCTCTGTGATTTGTCATCATTACGTCGGTGAAACCACTTGTGGACAACTGATTTAGAGATAGGAACTAACTTCAGACCGAACACAATATGTTAAGAGTCTGGGGATTGGTTAACAGCTCTCGTTTTTATAAACGCGGTCGCATTATCAAGGTACCATGATGGGAGTTCCCAGTGGCAAGGGTAAACAAACAGTCTGAATCGTGTATTAAATTTTGCACAGCATGAAAAGGTGACTCGATGGATAGATAACCAACGTACATTGACAGACAAGCAACATATAATGGCAGCAGAGTAGCAAATATTATGAAAATGTATATCGTTGCTGGCATTATGCAATGACATATTTACGGCGTTTACTAGTAATGACAAATAGTTTTCATATAATGTAAAATGAACAGGGCATATTTTGATTGCACATCAATTTAGTATATATTCACAGCACATAAAGGTTTTGCTAATGTTTTAGGCACCAAAGCGGCATAATATAATGCCAAGTGAACCGCGTACGAAGGCAAAGGCTTATCATACGGATGTGTTTGTGAAACACGGATATCCCTAAAGGTCAACGGGATATTTTGACCTTGACTTTCGACTCAACATCAAATTATTAACAGGGTCAATTACATGCGATGGTCAACATAACTACCAAATCAGAGAAGCTTATGCCAAATAGGTTTCTATTTATTGCCCGGAAAAGTTTAGTTACGGACGGGTAGAAATAGCAAAGCAACTTAATGCAATTACAAGTACTTATATATGATATAGTAAATTGATGGCATCATGTAATGACATATTCATAACGTATGATGACAAATAGTCATCCAATAATGAACAAGATGTGTTTTAAAAATACAATGCCCCCTCTGGGTGACCTTCGACCTGAAAATACACATATCCCGCCGAGATTGTCATGAGGAACCAACATATGTTGTTAGTACAGAAAACAAAGGGCCATAACTTTGTAAAATGATCGAATCCCAAAATCCCGATGATGTATGCAAAAGAACTTGCTGACAGTAGTTCTAAAATGTATGTGGAATATGCCTTCAGAGATGAAGGAGTTGTGCCCAGAAAAGTAGTTCGTTATGACATATGCACAAAATAAACAAAGGACCATGAATCCGCCCAAATATCCAATCGCAAAACCAGGAATATATCTGCTGGGGTTCTTCGTGACAATGAGTATGTGAAGGTTTCGTCAAAGGCCTTTAAGAAATGTGGGAGGAGAATCATAGAAGAAATTTGATTTATGACACAAAATTAACAAAGAGCCACCAATCTGCCAAAAATGATCGAATCACAAACCCCCAACAGTATGTGCTGGGGAACCTGGTGACAATAGTTCTAGCATAGTTTGAGCAAAATCCCTTGAGAACTGTAGGAGGGAGTTGCAAACAAAAGAGTATCTCTATAATTATATTACATATGCACAAAATGATCGAATCATAAAACCTCGACAATAATGCACAGGGTAACTTGATAACAATAGTTCCATGAAGGTTTGAACGAAGTCCCTTGAGAAAAGATGCAAACAATAGTATTTTTCTGGTACAGTCGCACAAAATAAACAAAGGGCCATATGTGTGTGTGTGTGTGTGTGCGTGTGCGTGTGCGTGTGCGTGTGCTGGAGTTGTTGGTGACATTGATTCGGTGAAAGATTCGTTAAAGTTTGGTACGGACAGACAGATAAAAAACAATATGCCTCCGATATATTGATACGGGGTCATAAAAATGAACATGTGACGCATTAAAATTACATGTCAATACATACATTCGTATTTACAGCATAATAATTTTCTAGTTATGTTTATACAGCTATGGCGTTCCATAGTTTTCCGTAATGGCATGATTGCGAACTCACGTGCTGGGGATTTATAGTTGCTTTGTGTTTTGTATGTTTGGTTTTCTTGACATTTTGGTTCAAACTCGGAAAACTAATGTGAATACTTTTAATGTTGATTAAGCATAACAATCAAATAATGATATCATTAATGTAATTTAATGATCAAACCGAAAATACATGTGGTTCGCACCTTTTGACACAAAGATTACTTTTAGTAGGCAACTCAGGTTGATCCAAGTCATCGATTTAATTGTAGATTTTGGATTATAGGTGTGTAATTACGAGTTTGCCTTTTTGTAAATAAACTATCTATAAACATGATTTAGGGACTTATTCATGACTTCGCAGATGTCATAGATCTCGGATATAATTATTCGGATAACGGATGATAGTTTGAATTGCAGGAAAAAGTTCATACAGGAATAAATCAAGAAATTTTCGTATTAAGTTGTTGTCAAAAAGTGATGACTGTTTATTGATAAATGTTGCTGGCGGACCGCCTGCTGTCGTAATGTATAAACATCATAGAGCTTTTTTTGACAAACATTTATATCTTGTATCATAATATTGTTGGCGTTGAAAACTGTAATTTTTCAAATGGCTTATTTTAGGTTTTATTGATAGATATGATAAGTTTCTTTAGAGGTCCTTATCCAAAGTGTCTGTGTATGTACATACATAGATTCACTTACTACGTTATATAACTGATAAAAACTTTCCTGCACGTACATGTTCACCAATACACATGTAACTATTTACCAATCGCTCTGTTAGTCATGTGTAGATATTGTTGATAATTAGTTTATTATGACTTGCCATAAATGCCACTACTAAATTATTTGTGAGTTGTTCTTTATTTGCCGTACCGAATTTCTTTTAAATTATTCATTCACCATTGAATTTCAGGACATCGCAACGAACAATAAACATCTTAGATGAATTGACGTTTTCGGTTCTTGCATGTTTCCATGCATTTTTGAATGGGAAGTACTGTTTTCCAAAATGTTTTGTTTTTTTTGCTTAGTGTCAAGTTTGCATTGTTTGGACCTAGTGATTGTACATTTTAAGACTTGCTGTTGGAATAACTTTTTTGTGGATAAGTATACTTTTTATTCCTTATATCATACATGTACATATGTAAAAACGTTCACTATGATATCCACAGCTGATGTATAAGTTTACCTATAAATATTTACCAATTGTTCTACCACTAACGTGTATGTGTTTTTGATAATAGGATCATATTATTTGCCATTTATTTCTCAAACGTAATCATTCATATTAGGTATTTTCTTGCTATTACTTAACTGCGTGTGATTTGTACTTAAATGCCAGAACTAAATTATTTGTGATTTGTACTTAATTACATGTGATTTGTACTTCATTCCATTGATAGCTGATTTACCATTGAATTTCAGGACAAAGTACCACATCATGATATCTAAGATGAATTGAGGTTTTGTGCTCTTACGTGTTTCCATGCATTTTCTAGTGGAAAGTACTGTTTTAGAAAATGTGTTCGTTATTGTGCATAGTGCGAAGTGAAATGTGCATTGTGTTTATGCTCAGTGAAATGTGCAAAATAATTGTGCTCAGTGAAATATGCATAGTGTAATAATATGCTTAGTGAAATGAGCATAGTGTTTGTGATAAGTGTGTTATATATCTGTGATTAGAAAATAGGAATTATGGAATATATATATTGGAATTTTAGGATTAATTTTATGAAGTAAGTTGAATTTCTTGTACACTGCACTAACGTTCACAATGATAGGTCCTTTCACATAATGTATTTAACTTCACATGCACCATTTTTTTAGGATTAGGAAGAAATTATTTTTCTTAAATTTTTGAAAATAGAACAAATTATTATTTTTCGAAAATACATATGGTTCTGTAAGTTAGAACATTTTCTAATCAAATTATTATTAAGAAACATACAAGCGCGACGATGTGTTTCATTTGATTGTTATAGTATTCATCAAATTATTAGGATGGTTATAATCCAAATCCTTTTCCAGAATAGACAAATTTTAACGTGCGCGTCGGTTTGTTTTCAATTAAGTACTGTACCAATAAAATGAACAAGTTATCTAGGGTGTTAATGATAGATAGATAAATCTTTATTTTTGATTTATGCGGATGGCACATCATCATAATACATATATTTACATACATGCTATTATACGTGGACAGTAAATGAGTAACATTAACAAACAATCCCTGATTCTCGCACACACACTCACACACACCTACACACATGCATATCCCATCACCATTAAAACATCAAATATCAAATAGCATACAAGAGTAAATAAATACATAAACGGAGAAAGAACATACATTACTTCCGGTAAAAACCAGACACGTTTGTTGATATTTTGCGGAAGAAAACAACTAGATTTTCGTCATTTATGACAATCTGTGCGGATTGAGCATTTGTAGAACGGATCAGTGTTGATATTTGATGCTTTGTGAGGACTCTCAGGTGCAAACTTTTGAATTTGTGTGAATTTGTGAAGTTTAAATCTGTACACCTGAAATCTATTTATAGCACCGATATATGAAAATAAACAGTGGTATACCGCTCATGATTGAAATTTCGTCACGCTTGGACGAACCGCTTTGTAAATTGTGTATTGCGGAGATTGATGATGTCGTCGGTGAATAAAACTACGGAGGCCCAGACGGACCTTTCGGAAGACGCTCAAGAATTTGTTGAATCAGTAATGAAATCACAGCGTATTACTAGAGTTGATACGCCTATAAATTCTAATAGGAAGAGACATGCTTCAGATCCTTGTGACCAGGAATCAGCAGTGAAGAAGTCACGTATTACAGCTAAAGCTAGGCGGAACCTCTACAATTGTAATAATTCCACAGATGACTCAACTATCGTTGTGACCAATGCGGATGTTCATGTTGACTGTAATCCTTCAGTTGAACAGTTAATAGGCAAACTCTCTGCAGATATGCATATGATGTTTTCAGCAATGACAGAGCGTATGGACAAGTTAGAGTCAGGGTTAGAACATCGCATTTCAAGTAAGGTTGCGCAACTCTTGGATAAACGTGTGAATACAGAAATGGGTCGCATTCGGAAGGATGTGGACTCACGTCTTGAAACGTTCAAGGAGTCAATGAAAGCTGAGGTTGTAGCAGACCTGAATGATATGCATGCTAAGATTCAACAGGTGACTTCCAAAGCACCTGCACATTCAACTCCAAATATTGCTCTGAACGTTGTGATAAGAGACCTACCTGAAACTAGAAATGAAAATACTGAAAATAAAGTTAATGCGCTAATTAAAGATGGTCTACGAATCAGTGATGTGTCATGTGCGAGTGCCGAGCGGAAACCGTCGAACGGTAGTAAGCCTGGTGTTATCATTGCTAGTTTCAAGTGCCATGATGATAAGCGCAAGGTTATGATGAAGAAAAATAACCTGAAATCACGACAACAATACCAGCAAGTGTATATCAACCATGACCTCTCGCATGCTGATCGTTTGATGAACAACAACTTCAGAACCATTCTCAGTGCGCTAAAGAATTCAAATTTATCCTTACAAGGAACAAGAATAGTGCGTAACAACACAAACAACGGGAGAAGAAGCGACAGACGAGATCACCGTCATAATACTCGTGATAATGTGCGTGATAACAATGATTCTGGTAACGACATCTGCGTTGATGAAAGAGTCGCTCCGAATACTTGTAATCGGAATTCTGGTTGGACTCGTGTCGGTAATAGAGGCCGTAACGGATACGGCCAACGTCGTGGTGGTCAACAGAATCGACGTAGCTAGGTTACAGCGGGTTTTTGGAATGTACGGGGATGGAATGCTGATTCAAACTCCGATAATTCTATTTTACGGACTGCATGTGCTACTTTGAGTGGCTGTGACATTTTAGCTGTAGCTGAAACACATCTTTTATCTGACTCTGTTTTAAACATTGATGGTTTTAAATGGTTTGGTTTAAACCGAACCATGATTCATAAACGTGCAAAAACTGGCTCCGGTGGAGTTGGCTTTTTGATTAAAAACAGTATATGTGATGAATTTGACATTACTATTTTAGATAGCTCTTTTGAAGGTATTCTTTGGTTGGAAATGTGTCATAAATTTGATAATTATGTATTGTTTCCATGTGTATGTTATTTGCCTCCAGAAAATTCTTCACGGTACGTTGATGTAAATGTTTTTTATGATAGTTTGTTGACAGATATATATAAATACCAAAATGATGGCATTTTATACATCTGTGGTGATTTTAATAGTAGGTGTGGTCAGCTAGAAGACTATATAAGTGGTATCGATAATGTATCTCCACGTCATATTATTGATTTTAAAACGAACACTTACGGTGAAATTTTTATTGAATTTTTGATTAATGTTAGTATGTGTATAGTAAATGGTCGAAACTACACAAATAATGATTTTACCTCTGTATCAGTTAAAGGTCTATCTGTAGTTGACTATTGTGTAACTAGTTACGAAACATTGTCACTTTTTTCAGACTTTTCAGTTGTTACAACTGCTGATCTAATAAATCAGTGTGGACAAATAAACACTTTACTGTCGGGTAATTTACCAGATCATTCTATGTTAAAATGGAATATTAATCTTGAGTCTGTTATGTCTGCTAGCAATTCTGATAAAATATCAGATGAATTTGTCAAGTTTGATTCTTTTGATAAGTTTGATTGTTCAAATATTCATGAATCTTTTATGCTTAGTCCAGATATTCTTGTTAAAGTTAATAGTACTATTGACGATATAGAACAAGGTTTTAAAACACAGAATGATATTGACTCTGCTTACAGTTCTTGGTGTACTATTTTAAAAGATACTATGTATACGTCACTTCCATATAAAACCATCACTCCGGGCTCGAAAGGGAAATGTTTTCGTCCCGGAAAGCCGTGGTGGAATGATAGACTAGGTACATTATGGACTAATGTCAACAAAGCTGAGCGAAAATGGCTTTCTTGTATTAATACCAATGCTAAAAAGAAATTAAAAACTGAATACATTTCAGTTCGTAAGCAATTTGATCGTGAAGTACAGCGTTCGAAACGTTTACACTGGTATTCACTTCAAAATGATTTGATGGAAGAGTGTAACATTGATCATTCGAAGTTCTGGAAATCCATCGGGAAAGTAGGCATTGGTAATACTAGTCGCAAACTTATCCCTATGGAGATTCAGTTACCAGATGGCTCTACCTCTCAGTGTGTTACAGATGTGCTGGAAAAATGGAAAGCTGATTTTAGTACTTTATTGAATAAAACTCACGTAGCTAATCATGCTAGCCAGGATGATGGCAATTTTATAGAACCTAATTATGAATCCTTTAATGATAATATATCTCTATTGGAAGTTAAGAAGGCATTAGATAGTGCTAAGAGAGGTAAAGCTAGCGGTATTGATGGTATTCCTAGTGAAGTGTTAAAAACTGATACCTCAGTCTTGTTCTTACATTCATTGTTTAATGTTTGCTTCACCACTGGCGTTGTTCCTTCAATTTGGGGGAAATCAATTATCAATCCAATACCTAAGTCGTCTTCTGCTGATCCAAGGGACCCACTCTCATATAGAGGCATTTCATTAGCATCATCAATGTACAAAATCTACTGTAGTGTTCTCAATTCTAGACTAAGTAATTGGGCTGAAACCAATGAAAAAATTGTCGATGAACAAAATGGTTTCCGTAAACATCGCAGTACAACTGATCATATTTTGTCTTTAACAAGCATTATAGATTGTAGAAAGAAGAACAATTTGTCAACATTTTGCGCTTTTATTGATTTTAGTAAAGCTTATGATTTTATTAATAGGCAAAAATTGTGGATAAAGATAAAGGCTGCAGGTATCTCCGGAAATATGTTTTGTGCAATCAAAAGTCTGTATTCATCTGTTGCATCATGTGTCAGAGTCAATCATTTTAAAACTGAATGGTTTGATATTCACTGTGGATTGAGACAAGGTTGTATATTGTCTCCTATTCTGTTTAATTTATATATTAATGACCTGGCTATTTACTTGAAGTCTTTTAATATTGGTGTAAATTTAGATCAAGATCGTATTTGTATACTATTATATGCAGATGACATAGTATTGTTGGCGGAAACTAGTAATGATTTGCAACGTTTGCTTGATGCTTTGAATGACTGGTGTAATATAAATGATATGTCAATCAATTGCAAAAAGAGTAATATTGTTCATTTTCGTCCTAATTCTTGCGTGAAAACAGATGTCATTTTTAGATGTGGAAATAATTTGTTAAATGTTGTTGACAAGTACACGTATCTTGGTATTGTTCTTAATGAACATTTAAACTTTGATTTTACTGCTAGAGTTGTTGCGCAGAGTGCTAATCGTGCTCTTGGGTTGGTTATTGCCAAATGTAAATTGTTGGGTGGAGTCCCGTATAATGTTTTTACCAAATTGTATGATTCAGTTGTCTGGCCAGTTATAGCGTATGGTGCGGCCATTTGGGGACAAAAAACCTTTTCATGTATTGATGCTGTTCAAAATAAGGCTATGCGTTACTTCTTAGGGGTTGGCAAGTACACTCCGAATTCGGCCGTTACTGGCGAAATGGCATGGACGCCGCCTATAGTTCGGCAGTGGAGCTGTATCTCTACATATTGGACAAGATTAAATTCATTACATGCATCTCGTCTCACTAAACGTATAGCACTTTGGGCAATTTCTCTAGCAAATAATTCTTGTAAAAACTGGCATCATAATGTTAAAATAAAATTGTTTGAGCTTGATTTGTATCAATATAGTGACATCAATATAGTCATACCGAAACATAGTTTTAAACGCTCTGTGGAGGAACGTATGTTAAATATTTTTAAAACAGAATGGCTTAATTCGGTACAACAAGTTTCAAGTCGTAGTGGTAGGGGTGGAAATAAACTACGCACCTATGCCCTGTTTAAACAACATATTACTGTTGAAAAATATTGTAAAATGATCTTGCCATTTAGTCATAGATCGGCTTTTTGTAAATTCAGATGTGGCGTTGCACCAATTAGGCTTGAAACTGGCAGATATGAAAGATTACCTGTGGATGAAAGAACTTGTCCTTTCTGTAATGTTTTTATTGAAGATGAATGCCATGTAATACTTAACTGCAGTTTATATGAAGACTTACGTTTTAATCTTGTACAACAAGCTACAGAAGTTTGTGATATATTTTATAATTTGTCAGACAACGATAAATTAGTCGTGTTATTTACCCACCCGGATTTGATTCGTTTAAGTGCCAAAACCTGCTGTAATATTTTAAATCGTAGAAGTTCTTTTCTATGTAGATAACTTTGTTTTTTATTATTATTATTATTATTCCAATTGTTGTTATTTCCCGTTACACGTCTGTCATGTGTAACCTTTTTATCTTTTTGTTTCCAGCAATACCTCTTAATAGTTTATGATAATTTATTATTATTATTATTGTTCCTTTTTATGTTCATTGTATTCAAGACATATTCTTAATAACTAGATTAAGACAAGCATTCTTTTATTATTTATAAGCAAGTGTAGTATTACTTTTTAACTCTTTTGTCGGTTTAAAGCTAGATTTTTATTTTATTATAATATCATATGAATACATGTATAGTAACAATAATATATATATAAATATATGTAGTTTTAGTTTGTACTTTTCTTGTGAATAATTTTACCAGTCTCTTATAATTCTCTGTTAGAATGGTCACATAATAATGACTCTGTGATATAATATAATGTGATTGTATTTGTATATATGTGAATGAGACTTGAATAAAGAATATATATATACATAATGCTTAGCAAATAGACAAATAATATTAGAAAGACATTTTGTATCGACAAGTATAATGGAAAGGATGTATAAAAAATAAACTCAATATTGTGTATCAAATGCAATTAGACGCATTTTTGACGCTTGCAATATATAATTACTTAATTTTAATAATACATTTTTATTGTTACTATTCAAAAGGTCTAAAAATTTAGCCATGCTAGGATTGTGGTAATAATAACGTGGAATGTATTTTTTACGTAAATCTTCATATTTGCTACATATGATAATAAAATGAAATTCATCCTCAATGTCTTGTTTTGAACAGAGAATACATTTACGTTCATGCCTCTCTTTTCTATTTCTACCATATCTTTGACTTTCAATAAATAAATTATGAGCTCGAATTCTAATTTTTGTAATACATGAGCGTAGTTTAAAAGAGAACAATTTTGACATATAATGAGGAGTATTGAAATCAACATTAACAAACATATATAAAATACTCAACGTACAATTAGTAGAAACATCGGAATACCATTTTTGCACAAATGAACATAACCACGTTCCCGGAATAAAAATAAAGAGATATGTAAAAGTTTGTTTCTAAACAATTTTAACGGAATAAAGTCAATACATAATAGTTTTCAATTTATTTCTATAGAATAAAGCCACGATAAATGATGTCTGGAATCAAATAATGTCCATGAAAAAAAATGTTACCAAAACACAAGATGTTGAAATGTACCAGGTCCAACATTTAAAACTCAATTTTAACAAATTATCAGACATAAACTTCAAGATGTTTGGTGTTTGATGATATGTATAATATTATGTAAATAAAGATATAAGCTAACAGAATTGATTTAATGATTTTGACCAAAATCTTATATTTCAAAAAATTAAAAACAAACAGAGGCAATTAAGTCTTAAGTGCCCATCCACGTTCATTACTATATATTCATACTTTATTTCAATACTATATGAGTGCAATAAAACTGAAATGCGCTCGTGTTGTTCACATAATGTTCCGTTCCATATAAGTCAATTCATATTCATAATAAGTAAGCAAACACAATTGAAGTACACATGGGATTCTTATATAGATTATGCCAATTTTAAGTTTTACTTTAAGTTCCGTTCAAATATTAATGTATATGGTCATTTTTGCATCAAATCATATGCGTAAAACAATATATTAATATTCATTAATTAATTATCAAACACAAATGGAATACACGCGGGTTTCTTACACAATTGAAATACAAGTCAATAATTTTAGGGAGAGTGTTTGTTCCAAAATTAAGAATGCATTTCTATGATATCTTTTATTTACAAAAGTGCACGAGGCGCGCGACTTGTATTTATCATTTCCTAAATGTATAATATCATTTGAATCTAATAAGTTCATATTCTGCGTGAAACAAACGTAGCGCATACGTTGTTTACACATTATTCTAATTTCGTATGTAAATGAATAAACGAAACCCAAACCAACACATTAATATTTTGGCCGTGTGCTAGGTCATTTCATTATTCGTTACTTGCATAATACTCATTTGAATCTATAAATTAGTATTCTGCGTCAAATATAAATATCACACGTTAATTACTCATAAACTCATTAATTAGCTCATTTGGTCAATATACTGTCTTTGGAACAGGTACATATATAAAGAGCCGCAAAAAAGTACCACACATTTGATGATAAATTATATACAAATGTATTGTCATTTTGATATTTTGTTCATAAAAACAATATACATAATGGAATACATCTAGATTCATTGTGATATTCACTAACATAGTATTGCGTTAATTTATTAATTCCACATATATATGGAATTTTCAACCGAATCATTTAAACAAAGGAATATTATACGCATATCGTTCGATACATAGTCCATTGATAAACAACGGTTACTTCAAAATTAGAATAATTTTAAATGCTATATACTTTGCATAAAATATGCGTAGCGCTATAGTAGTTTATAAGATATTCCGATCACATCAGCTCATAATATTGTTCCCATTCATGTTTTCAACACAGTGGTAAACATTTTTGGAGCTAATTCTTTTTAAATGAATTATTGTGCACGGTATATATTATATCAATTGAAAATTCTAAAATATGAATAACGGCTTGTAGTCTAAATATTTTTCTCATAATTAGTTAAAATTCTTGGGTATGAAAAACGGACTCAATATCCGCGAATTGGATACCAAGCATTTTCGTCATAGATAATGACCATTTTGATAGTTTTTCAAGAAAAAAATGCACACTATTCAATACAGTGTCGTCTATGTTAATTTGTTGTAAAAGACGGTAATTTCTTTATTTTTGATCTGTCAGAAATCAAATTTTGCATTTAAAAATAAGCAATAATTTATCCGTTTAATACGCAAAAATTCGCGCGACATAAATTCTGTTTGTTCTTAGATCATTTTGACATTGATCCAATATAATCCATTGAAATAAATCATTGCGCAAGGTATATATCAAAATTAATTAATTAGCTTTTATTCCAAAAAAAACAAATGCACACTATTCAGTACGCAGTGCCGTCTTTGTTAACTTGTTGTAATAGACTTTAATTTCTTTATTTTAGATATGTTTTAAATCAAAGTTTGCCTTTAAAAAAAGTCATAGTTTATCCATAAAATATGCCAAACAATTCGCGATATAAATTCTGTTCAATTCTTAGTCAATACACATAGATTCTGTGATATCAACATTTTGCGTAAAGGCCTTAATATCTTCATTCCATGATGTTGAAACCAAATTTTGTTTTTAAAAATACATTGCAATTTATCCGTGAAATACGCCATGAATTCATTTTGTTCGTAGATATTTTACCTTTCATGCAACCGAATCAATTTAAATAAACGTTTGCATACGATATATATCAAATATTGATTAATTTCATCATTTAAGATGTCTAGATAAGCAGTAAAAGAGACTATAAAAATATGCAGACAACGCTTGTTGTTTACAAATTATTGTCCGGACCTAGGATACCCAGCATTTTTGTCATAGATATTGACCACTTTGATAGTTTGTTCAAGAAAACGAATGCACACTATTCAGTACACAGTTTCCGTTATATAAACATGTCGCGTAAGACGTTAATTTCTTCCGAAGAAATTTTGGAGCTGTTAGACATCAAATCTTACATTTCAAAAGAAATTGTGATTTCTCCGTGACATAAATTCATTTTGCTCTTCCATATACAATGTATACAGTTTGGCGTGTTATTTTCGAACAAAGCATGTAAATATGCAGCTACACATATCGTTCAATACACATTATTTTGCCGTATGTTAAGTCAATTTCATTATTCGCTACATTCATAATAATCATTAGAATCCAATATATTCATAATTTTCGTAACGGGACGTACCGCGTATGTTGTTTACACATTATTCTCATTTCGTATGAAAAATGAATACTCGCAGCTCACCACTCAAAATTTTTGGCCGTGTGTTTGGACATTTCAATAGACATGAATATTAATTTTTTATATGAAGATAAAAATCAAACAATTGTCCGTGAAATACGTCAACAAAACCAAAATATAAATACAACTCATTTTAACCGTAGATATTTACAATTATGAAAATCCGTTTCAACCAAAATATGTAAACAAACCAATACACATTTCGGTCGATACATAGACTATTGGGGGGATAGTTTGTTCCAAAATTTAGAATTAATTTCTATTATCTCTTGTATGCACTATAAAACACGAGACCTGCGACTTGCCTTTATTCTTTCCTACACATGTAATATCATTTGAATCTAATAAAGTTCATAATCTGCGCAAGACAAACGTAGCGCATACGTTGTTTACATATTATTCTCATTTCGTATGAAAATGCATACACGAAACCGAGCATATTAAAACTTTGGCCGTGTGCTAGATCGGTTACATTATTCGCTTAGATCAGTCAAACTTGATAAGCCAATTAATAGTCATAATTAATAATCAAAGACAAATTAATTACTAACGGGAGTCTTGTTTATATAGATTATGCCAATCTTACACAATTTAGATACATGCTGGTTTGTTTACATTTAGTTCCGTACAAATATTGTCGTTTTTGGCATTAAATCATGTGAATCAAATAAAATTGAAATGCGCAAGGCTGTTTACTTTATGTTCCGTGCAAATAAGTTAATTAATATTCATAATTCATAATCAAACACAAGTGAAATACACGCAGGGTTTGTTCACTTTACGTTCCGTTTAAATATTAATATGTATCGTCCTTTTTGCATTAAATCATATGCGTAATGTAAAACTAAAATGCAAACGAGTTGAATACATAGTGTTCCGTTAAAATGAATTAATTGATATTCGTGATTAATACAAATGAATTACACGCGGGATTCTTTATATATGAAGCATGCCAATCTCAATAAACTGAAATGCATGCTTGTTTATTTACTTTCAGTTCAAACAAGATATTAATATTCATAATTAATTATCAAACACAAATGGAATACACGCGGGATTCATACACAATTGAAATACAAGTCAATTACTTTAGGAAGATTGTTTATTCCAAAGTTAAGAGTGCATTTCTATGAGATATATTGTATGTACAAAAAAATGCACGAGGCGCGCGACTTGTATTTATTATTTCCTACAAGAAATATATCGTTTGAATCTAATAAGTTCATAATTTGCCTAAAACAAACGTAGCGCACACGCTGTTTACAAATTATTTCATTTCGTATGAAAATGAATACACGAAACCCAACACATTGATACTTTGGCCGTGAGCTTGGTAAGTTTAGATATAAATATCACAAGATTCAAGATTCTTTATTTGTAACGTAAACATATATACATGTTTCTGGATACATGATCCAATGAATTATATATACACATAACAATAGCAAAACATTTATAAGTTATACAAGTATATACACAATTTCATTTCTCATTAACTCAATAAATTTTTCTACATTTGGTTTACCATAAAAGTATTTCTTTATATATTTTTTACGAATCACATTGTAAGCTGGACAAATACATATAAAATGAAACTCATCTTCTAGATCTCTACTATTACATATTAAACAATATCTCTGATTTTGATCAATTCTGTTATTTCTGATAGTCTTAATTGTGAAAAAGTTTTACGGAATAAATATCACACTTCGATTACTCATAAACTTATTAATTGGCGCATGTGGTCAATATACTGTCTAAGGAACAGTTGCATAAGAACATCAAGATAAGTGCCACATATTGTCATCTTATGTTTTGATCATCTTGATATTTTGTACATACAACCAATACACATAATGGAATGCATACAGATTCACGGTGATATTCACTATCATAGTATTATGTTATTTTTTCATTCCGACATACATGTATATATGAATGTATCAACCAAATCATCAAGAAAATGTCCTTTGAAACGTGAAACAAAACCCGTGAACTGCAGATCAGCATGCATGTACGAGTGTGTTATTCATCCTCATTATATAAGTCATTAATTAGGGCGTGTAGTCCAACTATTCGCATTGAAATAATACAAACAAATCCCGCGACCGTACTAAAATTGATTTCCAATCTAAGTTATATATATTGACCATTTTGGACGATTTTAATGCAAAATAATTACTTCAAATCATTTTGAAAATGTCAAATGCAAAATACGCGTTTGATAAAATTCTTACTCTAGCCAATACACAACAACTAATACACATAGAGGGCGCATTATTGATATGTTTTGTTAGACATTAATTTCTTCATTTCCAGTTATAGGAAATCAAATCTTAATTTATTCCTGAAATATGCCGACAGTCCCGCTTCCACGTGTTGTATGCGTAATGTTCCGGTCAAATAAGTTAATAAATGTTCTAAATTAATAGTCAAAAACAATCTTACAAATTAAAATACGCGCTAGTTTATTTACATTAAGTTCCGTTTAGATATTAATATATCTGGTCATTTCTTGCATAAAAGCATATGAGTCAAATAAAATCCAATTGCGTACTGGTTCTGTACTTGATGTTCCGTTCAAATCACATCATTATTCGTAGTTAATAATTAAACACAAATGAAATACACACGGGGTTGTTATATAAATTCGGCCAATCTTACGCAATTGAAATACACGCTGGTTTAATGTTCACTTTATCAAGTTCCGTTCAAATCTAAATAGAGTCAAATAAACTGAAATGCGCGCGCGTTGTTTACATAATGATCCATTCAAATAATTTATTTCTAATTAATACGCATAATTAATAATCAAACATAAATGAGTCAAACTTTGACTCATGAAATGAAATGCGCACGGGTTATCAACATAATGGTCCGTTCAAATGAGTTGATCAATATTCATAGTTAATTAACAAAGAAAAAAACGAAATACAAGCGGAATCGTTATATTAATTACGCCAATCTTATATAACTGAAATAAACGCAGGTATGTTTACTTTTAAATAATTAAGATCCGTTCAATTATCTATACATCTGGTCATTCTTGCACAAAATCATATGAGCCAGGTATAACATAACAATTGAAAAAAATCAAAAATTTGTCCAACGGCTTCTTGTCATCATTTAGTCAAAACTTTTGAGTATGAAAAAAACGGGCACAATATGCGCGAATTGGATATATACCAAGCATTTTCGTCATAGATAATTGTCATTTTGATAGTTTTTTTTTAAGAAAATAAATGCACACTATGCAATACGCAGTGTCCGCTATATCAACTTGTTTTGTGTGACGTTGATTTCTTCATTTTAGATCTGTTAGACATCAAAGTTTGCGTTAAAAAATAAATTGTGATTTCTCCGTGATATAAAATCATGTTTTTACTATGATGTATTCAACGTGGCGTGATATTTTCGTCCAAAGAATGTAAATAAGCAGCTAGACTAGTCGTTCAATACATACTTTGGCCGTATGCTGGGTCAATTTCATTATTCGCTACTTGAATAATAATCACTTGAATCTAATTAATTCATAATTTTCGTAAAGGAACGTAATGCGTTCGTTGTTTACACATTATTCTCATTTCGTATGAAAAATAAATACTCGATGTTCAACGCATTGAAACTTTGGCCGTGTGTTAGGTCATTTCAATATACATGTATATGAATATTAATGATATGAAGATAAAATCGAGCAATTAAAATAATGACCACCGCGAAATACGTCAGCAAACCCATATCATAATCATAATTAATTTTAATCTTAGATATTTACAATTGTGCAGATTCTGTTCACCCAAAGCAGGTAAAAACATACCAATACACATTTCGGTCGATACATAGACTATTGGGGAATATACATGTAGTTTTTTTTCAAAAATTTAGAAATGCATTTCTATGATATCTTGTTTGTATAAAAATGCACGAGGCGCACGACTGGCATTTATTATTTCGTACATATATACTATTATTT
Source organism: Lutraria lutraria (assembly GCA_964023205.1). NCBI lineage: Eukaryota > Metazoa > Mollusca > Bivalvia > Venerida > Mactridae > Lutraria > Lutraria lutraria. Next base: position 21,154,237 of record OZ026849.1, read on the forward strand.
GAATATAATAAGTTCATATTTTGCGTGAAACAAATGTAGCGCATACGCGGCTTACACATTATTCTAATTTCGTATGAAAATGAATAAACGAAACCCAACACATTATAACTTTGGCCGTGTGCGAGGTCAGTTTCATTATTCGATACATGCATAACACTCATTTGAAGCTATAGATTGATATTTTGCCTCAAATATATTATCACACTTTAAGTACTCATAAACTCATTAATTAGCGCATTTGGGCAATATACTGTCTTTGGAACAGGTACATAAGATCCGAAAAATCAGAGACGTATAATACAATTGTATTATACGTCTCTGGCAAAATACACACTATGCAATACACAGCGTCAGTTATGTTAATTTGTCTTAAATAACGTTAATTTCTTTATTTTAGCTCTGCTAAAATACAATTTAGCGTTTATAAAGAAGTAATAATTTACGCGTGAAATACGACAACAATCCCGCGACATAAATTCATTTTGTTCATGGAAATCTTTAACATTGATGCATTCAAATCAATTGAAATGAATCATTGCGCACGATATATATAAAAAATAAGTTAATTCCAGCACTTAAGATTTATTGCTAAATACATTATAAAGGAGGAAAAGAAACTCGCAGTATAAACACACGCATTTTACATATTGGTATTGTAACCCATGCTTTTTATAGCACTAAATAATCTATTATACAGTGATAGAAATTGTATTTTTGTTTGAAATCATTTTCAAAACACTAAATGCAATAGCCGCGATTGTGAAAGTTAAATACTTATTCAAATCAATACCTAATTTTGTAAACAAACTATATACTGTCTTAGTCTACATTAATGAGACATACAAACAATCCGTTCATGATTTTGCTATTTCATCTATTGCCCGGAAGATAGATATCGGCAAGCGCAAAAAATGTCTCGATATCATCTGTAGTGTACAATAAGTTGGACTAATACCGTCTGTGGAACAGGTACATAAGAACCGCCAAATTAATCCCACTCATTTTCATTATATTATATATGTTGATCATTCTGGTATTTTTATGCAACCATTACACATAATGGAACAAAACATATTCTATGTAACATTCACTAACATAGTGTTGCGTTAATTTCTTCATTCCGACATATATATAAATTTTCAACCTAATCATGTAAACAAAGGTATACACTTACAGTTCGATACATAGTATATTGATTAACAAAGTTTACTTCCAAATTAGAAAATTTTAAATGCTATATACATTGTACTTTGCATAAAACATGCCGCCGTAGCGCTTGTTGTTAACAAGACATTTTCATCATATCAGCTCAGTAATATTGTTCACATTCATGTTTTGATCACATATCTTTTCTCATCATTAATATGCGACATAAATAATATGTATAATTATATTCATTGATTACAATACTCTACATGAATGAATGTCATTTATTGTTGTCTTATATATTGGATGTTTTAGACGTTTATAAATAGGTAACCATTATATCACTGAACATTACGCGTGGAGTATTACGCATGGATGATGTTGAAATCATATGTAACTAACATACAGTCATGATAAGGTTGTTGTTCAAGATTCATTCCCATCTTATGAAATCATTAATTTGGACTTTTAGTCTCTTTTTCATTATTTAAAGAAATTTGAACATCCTCCTATAAGTTTCCGACCATCGACATAAATGAAATATATATGGTCCAGGGCTAGCGTCCGCTACCCCCCCCCCTCCGCTACTCACTGTCATAAATATCACCCCCTCCCCTAACCTGAAATCCTGGATCTGCCACTGATGATTGCATGTCACAAGTTCTTAGAATAGGCAGAGATTTCTTATATGTTACTGATATAATCTGCTAAACATTCTTACCCTTCTGTTTGGGTTTTGTTCTTTTTTAAGCCGCTTTGAATGTGAAGAAATACTATCTAAGGTAGTGTGTCATTAAAGTGTAATAAATGAGTTAACACAATATGATGTGTATATACACGTATTTCTAAATACAAAACAAAACATTTCAGTTGTGAAAGCTTGTTATTAGTGGTAGTTATTTTTATTAATTCCTCAACATTTAAGCCATTGATAGCTCATATTGAGTGAGGACTAGCAGAAGAGAAGTCCAGTCGTGCAAAATGTATTTACATTGCATGTATTTACTGTTTAAATTCTGTTTTGTATTATTTCACAGGATAAGATCCGTATATTTTTCTTGATACACATCATGTATATATAATTTTTTTTCTCATTTTATTTCCAGTACAGATTAAAACATATATATTTCCAATATCCCTTCAAGTATATACTAGCTAGAAATTTTCAGCTGCTTTCATACGGGAAAGCCTTAAATATGCATATATCTAGGTATTTCAGGTATGCACATAGCTGTGTGTCATACAGATTTATTTCGAATCATAGCAGAGTAAAGAAATGTATTAGTGTACGTGTATAGTACATACTCTTAAAATATGTGTACATATGTGTTCACTATCTGGCTGGTTGGATTTGAAACCTAAACAGGATCAATGTTTTAAGCCTATTTCCTTTGGTTTCTTGTTTAAGTTCATTGATTTTTATCAGCAGATCATATCTTTAATTATTTTCTAATTCACTTTGCTCAACCGAAAATAATATATTTACCGACTACTTAAAGTTATCCAACTTATGGAAATAAAGAAAAAACAAACAAAAAACTTGGTTCTTAGGACAATGGTATTGTGTAGTTTGTACACGTCATTACAACATATCAACTCAAAATTCAAATTTTCCGTTCAAGATCTTCACCGTCAAGTTCTATCAAGTTCAAGATACATGTAAATCGATTGTATTTTTTTTGTTTGAAAGCTTCGAGGTCTGGAACGTCAGGTATTATCTGTCAAAATCAAATTAGGTACAGGACATACTCGTTATGTAAAGTTTAGTAAATTAATATAAATTCTAGTTTACTTATGTATCATGAATAACGCGAAGGTAGGAGTGGTGGGAAAACGTAGCTGTAAAACGACATGTAATACTTGAGCAGTGCAAACCTCAACGAACTTTACACAATCTATCCACCCTATTATACATCTAAGAAGCACGGAACGCACGTGCAAATAAACGCTTGGACGAACTTTAATACCCAATAAATATATTTAGACAAGTATAAATAGTACATAGTCACAATGTATACATACATACAATTATAATAATATTCACGAGAAACAAAAGGGAAAAAGAAAATGTCAATCTGCCATACAGCATTGCTTATAATAATACAACATAATCAGTATACTGTAACTTAAAGTTTATAACATGCTTTGGACAAATACAATGATTATAACGGGGGGGGGGGGGGGGGGGGGTAAATGCATGCTAATTGATTTCTTAAGTGATACCGCTTTTAAACTAACATTGTGAACAATTTCACGACGTTTAAATGCTTGAAGAGTAAAATTGCTTAAATTTAATAATGTCTATCTATTTGTTGAGCTAAGTAATTCAATAAACTTATACATGTACATGCTTGGGTGTTTTTTTTCAAAGAATTATTTCAGAATATATTTAACTCTATAACTTGAAGTTTATAACATGCTTTGGACAAATATAATGATGTATAACGGAGGATTAATGAATGCTAATATATATCTTAAGTGATACAGCTTTGAAACTAACATTTTGAACAATTTCACGACGTTTAAATGCTTGAAAAGTAAAATTGCTTAAATTTAATAATGTCTATCGATTTGTTGAGCTTTGTAATTCAATCAACTTAGAATGATTTCAGAATATATTTAACTCTAAGGTCAGAATATTTTTTATGTGATGATAACCGTAAATGATATCCGTCTACTACGTCTGATCAGGACCTTTCAACCACAAAAATGATAAATTATTTCGTGTCTGTGTGTTTTATTTCGACGTGTCGAAAAGTTTCAATAAACCAATTATATGAAGGTACACGTAATATAGTAATTTGGTTATGTATTTTATAAGAACAGATTTCCATTAAGTATTCTGGTTTAACAAAGTTTGGTTTTAAATGAATGTACAGGTATTTAAGAATCTCGTTTCTCTTAATATTACCGAAGAATGCTCGAAAAGCACAATCTATAACAGTTCTCTAGAATAAAATTGATAAACTGTTTACCATCAACAGTTTTTTTTGGTTGTCAAATATACATGTATAAGAAAATCTAAACTTATCTAATATTTTTTAATAACATGTATCATAGACCTAATTTTTTTCTTTCATCGTGGAATTTAGATAAGGAATGTAAATACATGTATATACAGTTTTCAACAAAACCTAATTCCCCGTAGATAGTCTAGTTGCTTGTTGATTGTTTTACTCCTAATATTGTCTTGCAAAATTGAAAATGCATGCGTTCTAGTTCCGAGTAGATTTCCCCATTCCCAATATGGGACAGCCGTAATTCAATATTGAGCCAACGAATGCATCAAAAAGTTGTAATGCAATATAAGGACGTATATTGTATTGTTTGATATTGTTTAAGAAGACGTACACTGCCCTTAAAGGCTTTGCCTATAGACTTTTGATAATTAGTGCGAAATTCCCTCTATAATTCAAAGTTACACCAAGGTAATTAAAATTATCAACAATTTCTGACGATTCGTTGTTATGATAGAAAACTTTATTATTGTTTATGAGATCTCTCCTTCCAAAAAACAACGTTAGTTTTTACAGTACATGTATTAACTTCTAACCCCCAATTTAATACAATAAGTACAGAGAGAATTGAGGCTAAGGTCATCAAATGAATCACCGCATGTAACCATGTCCTCAGCGAACAAGAACATAATAATACATATTTCGTTCATCCATCCATCCATCCATCCATCCATCCATGGATCCACCCATCTAGCTACCAGGGGTATTCCTATGATTCGGAAGTGTCCTTCGATGGTAATAGGGGTGTTCTGGTAAAACGTGGGATCATTAATAAACTGTTCATGCTTTTAACACAACTTATGTTGAGGGATTCTGTAATATTAGTAATCATCGTTTATTTCAAAACAAACGAATTGCAGTTACCTATAATTTTAAGGTCAGATAGCTTAATTGGATAAAGCACCCCAGGCCAGTAATTGGCTATGGGGAGATTCGGGTTCGAATCCCGATCTGACTTTCATGAGTAACCGTTAACAGTTTCAAATTTGGGAACTTATTTTGTGAAGCAAATTGATGGGCTTACAAGGGACAATTGTAAATAGGCCTACTTCAATTCAAGTTAAAAAATGCTGATTAAAAATTCTAACTATATTAACTTATAATCCCATTTTCTTATTTTGACAAATGGATAAACCCCCGTCCTAGGCAGTAGTAACCGCCTCCGTGGTCAAGTGGTTAATGTCGCTGACTTCAAATCATTGTAACCTCTCACTGATCTATAGAGGGTCGTGAGATCGAGCACAGCTACCAACCATATCTCTTTATGTGAAAAAGTAGGCAGTTGCTTACGGAGGATGGGACTGTCACTGTAGTATTTGAACACCTAACTGTAATTCCTGTTTTTTTAAACTTTATTTTGCTATCATAAAATATATCATAAACATAATACTAAACAGTGTTTCAGAGTGAAAAAAGAATTCCTGGGTAGTAAATGGTCTGCTGGGGGGGGGGGACTTCACACGTTGGTAGCCTGTGGTGGAAATTAGACATTTCATCATAAATTATAATTCTTAGCAAATAAAGTTCAAGTTAATAAAAGAGAAAAAGTTAAGCAGTTTTTGGTACAAACAATCAATATGCATCAGAAATATGATTTCATCAAAAAAGTTCCAGTTATATAAAGTGTGCAATAAATTCCATTAATAAATACATTGATAGTGTATTTTATGCGATCAACTTTAATTATGACTGTTAACAAATTTTGATTGGTATATTATTAACTTTCTTTGCCTTTTTTTAGCTGATCTAGACGGACAGAGACGTTGTGAATGACTCATGTTTCGGGAGCTTTCAGCGCTTTGATTTTAGTCATTCAAACGTGTCTCCCTTGTAGAGAGCGTTCAGACATTCGGGAAGCTCTTGGGAGGCATTAAACTGTAACAACCTCAGGCAGGTCAAAATTCGTTATTTGCACAAAGCGAAGGTAGAGGGCGGGGCCAATTATACTCCGCCTTAATGGTATACAAGGATGGAAAATACTTCTTTTAAACATATAAAGTGATTTAAGTAATACGTTAACCCGATTAAGTCGTCAATAAAGAAGAACAACACTTTAACTCTGCGCTAAAACACTAAAGCAGAAAAATTATGTAATATACGAGGTAATGCGATGTGCTAAGTGCGATACCAGTATGTAAAAGTAGTACAAAGCATATTTTGATAGGATATAATTATACTGTAACAAGCGAATTCAAGGGAGGGGCGGGGCCAATTTCACTCAGCTTTAATGTACACGAGGGTTAAAAATGGAATATATTTTAAATATTGAAATGGAACAATGCGTTGAAACTCTTGTCTAGTATATACATGTACAAAACTACGGTAGTTATACGTCTAGAACATGCACAAGGAGAGGGCAGTGACCATTATACCCTTCTAGTATAACATAGAACATAGTTTATTATTACAATACCACATACATATTTACAACAGACCGATATATATATATATATATATATATATATATATATATATATAACACATACTTTTACTGAGCTACGGCATTTACACGTCTAGAACATGCACAAGGAGAGGGTAGGTACCCTTGTAGTATATAACATATGTACAAAGATAGGGTATGTACCCTTGTAGTATATAAGATATGTACAAGGCGAGGGTAGGTACCCTTGTAGTATATAATGATATGTACAAAGCGAGGGTAGGTACCCTTGTAGTATATAACATATGCACAAGGCGATGGTAAGTACCCGTCTAGTATATAACTCATGTACAAAGCGAGGGTAGGTGTCCTAATAGTATATAACGCATGTACAAGGCGAGGGTAGGTAACCTTCTAGTATATAACACATGTACAAAGCGAGGGTAGGTACCATTCCAGTATATAACACATGTACAAAGCGAGGGTAGGTACCCTTGTAGTATATAACATATGTACAAAGCGATGGTAGGTGTCCTTGTAGTATATAACACATGTACAAAGCGATGGTAGGTGTCCTTGCAGTATATAACACATGTACAAGGCGAGGATAGGTGTCCTTGTAGTATATAACACATGCACAAGGCGAGGCTAGGTGTCCTTGTAGTATATAACTCATGTACAAAGCGAGGGTATGTGTTCTAGTAGTATTTAACTCATGTACAAGGCGATGGTAGGTGTCCTTGTAGTATATAACACATGTACAAGGCGAGGATAGGTGTCCTTGTAGTATATAACACATGCACAAGGCGAGGGTAGGTGTCCTTGTAGTATATAACTCATGTACAAAGCGAGGGTATGTGTTCTAGTAGTATTTAACTCATGTACAAGGCGAGGGTAGGAACTCTTGTAGTATATAACATATGTACAGAGCGAGGATAGATACCCTTCTAGTATATAACACATGTACAAAGCGAGGGTAGGTACCCGACTAGTATATAACTCATGTACAAAGCGAGGGTAGGTGTCCTAGTAGTATATATCGCATGTACAAGGCGAGGGTAGGTGTCCTAGTAGTATATAACATATGTACAAGGCGAGGGTAGGTACCCTTGTGGTATATAACACATGTACAAGGCGAGGGTAGGTACCCTTGTAGTATATTACATATGTACAAAGCGAGGGTAGGTACCCGTCTAGTATATAACACATGTACAAAGCGATGGTAGGAACCCGTCTAGTATATAACACATGTACAAAGCGAGGGTAGGTACCCTTCTAGTATATTACATATGTACAAAGCGAGGGTAGGTACCCTTCTAGTATATTACACATGTACAAAGCGAGAATAGGTACCCTTGCAGTATATAACATATGTACAAGGCGAGGGTAGGTACCCGACTAGTATATAACTCATGTACAAAGCGAGGGTAGGTGTGTTAGTAGTATATAACAAATGTACAAGGCGAGGGTAGGTACCCTTCTAGTATATAACATATGTACAAAGCGAGGGTAGGTACCCTTCTAGTATATTACACATGTACAAAGCGAGAATAGGTACTCTTGCAGTATATAACATATGTACAAGGCGAGGGTAGGTACCCGACTAGTATATAACTCATGTACAAAGCGAGGGTAGGTGTCCTAGTAGTATATAACGCATGTACAAGGCGAGGGTAGGTACCCTTGTAGTATATACCATATGTACAAGGCGAGGGTAGGTACCCTTGTAGTATATAACACATGTACAAGGCGAGGGTAGGTACCCTTGTAGTATATAACATATGTACAAAGCGAGGGTAGGTACCCGTCTAGTATATAACACATGTACAAAGCGGTGGTAGGTACCCGTCTAGTATATAACACATGTACAAAGCGAGGGTAGGTGTCTTTGTAGTATATAACTCATGTACAAAGCGAGGGTAGGTGTCCTAGTAGTATAAAACTCATGTACAAGGCGAGGGTAGGTACACTTGTAGTACATAACATATGTACAAGGCGAGGGTAGGTACCTGACTAGTATATAACTCATGTACAAAGCGAGGGTAGGTGTCCTAGTTGTATATAACGCATGTACAAGGCGAGGGTAGGTGTCCCAGTAGTATTTAACTCATGTACAAGGCGAGGGTAGGTACCCTTTTAGTATAATACATATGTACAGATCGAGGGTAGATACCCTTCTAGTATATAACACATGTACAAAGCGAGGGTAGGTACCCTTCTAGTATATAACACATGTACAAAGCCAGGGTAGGTGTCCTTGTAGTGTATAACACATGTACAAAGCGAGGGTAGGTGTCCTAGTAGTATATAACATATGTACAAGGCGAGAGTAGGTACCCTTGTAGTATATAACACATGTACAAGGCGAGGGTAGGTGTCCTTGTAGTATATAACATATGTACAAGGCGAGAGTAGGTGTCCTTGTAGTATATAACATATGTACAAGGCGAGAGTAGGTGTCCTTGTAGTATATAACACATGCACAAGGCGAGGGTAGGTGTCCTTGTAGTATATAACACATGTACAAAGCGAGGGTAGGTGTCCTTGTAGTATATAACTCATATACAAAGCGAGGGTAGGTGTTATTGTAGTGTATAACACATGTACAAAGCGAGGGTATGTACTGTACCATGTTATTATACATATAGAAGGTAAGGCTACGAACCTTTCTCTTTGATGTTTATGCATTAATATTTTGTTACAGTACACTATGAGCGTATTTGTTGCACGGTTGTGATACTTTGTGTATGGTTTTTCTGATTACTTAATTGTGGTAGAACCAATTGAAATAGAAAAAAGAACATGCTATTAACATTTAATTAATCATGTATGTTATATATTACATACAATTGCCTGTAAATGCATGCCAATTTATGCACTTCATGATCATTGAAATTAACTTGTAATAAGAAAACAAAACAAATAACACATGCATGATCTTAGATGTATTTATATTGATAAATATTTTTACCAAAGAACAAGTATGCATAAACTAATGGAATTGTTAAAGTGTAATGATAGAAATACTGTTCTAAAATTGAGTAAATTTATTAAACTTTCTTTCAATCGTAGAAATACTTTAATTAATAGGTAAAATATCCAATATAGTTATGTGCTCATCCTCAAGAATATGACCTGTGTATTTATGTAATTGTGTAGTGATTTATATGAATGGTTTTGTGTATGTATATTATGTATATATGTTATAACGATGTACCTGTTGTACAAGTTAATAAAGTATATGTTCTGTTCTGTTCTGTTCTATGCCTACACTGCCTGGAGCTATCATTGTTATGTTTTGTAGGTGTAATTGATGGATTATGAAATAGATTCTTGATTGAAGTACATGTAGTTATTAGTAAAGTTGACAAGACATATTGATAATGCATTTTAGCATGTTTATTAAAAAACACTTCAAATGAAAAACGAGTAAATATAAACATAAAAGAAATATTGTACATGTTTATTGCTTTCCAACACTTTATCAAACAGTTCAGTTATCAAATTTAATATGTTTATTTAATGCAGAGTTCTAGCTGATTCAAAGTAATGATTATTCACCTGAAATTAAATAAAATTGTTGAATTTAATTGTCAACTAAGAAATTCATTATCATATTCAGAAAGTACAATCATGTTAAAATACATTGATCAATTTGATTTTATCATCTAATGACGATGGAATTCGTCCACGTTTCGCCGGCGGTCTAAACATTGTTTAATTCGGACTAATTATTAACTGAAACAAATTTGTTTTAAAGATTTCAATGCTTTGTCTCTGAATGTTAAGTGATTATATGAAATAAGCATATTGTTATAAACTTGTGTCGGGCCAATCTACAATTCAGTAATAAAAACTCTACTTTCATTTTAAAAAAGATATTTATGGTTGTTCTCTAAAATCTGTCAATTAGGCTAAATGATCAAGCCACCAAACCTGCTAATCACCGTAATGATCAACAATTTGGTCATTAATTGACCGGATTAGTGCATTGTCATCACAACAAAAGATCGATTTTACAATGTGGTGGCATAATAATGATTCCTATCTGAAGTAATTATCGGTCGGTTTAGACGGTTAATTTTTACAGTTTCGGCCGCTTTTTATTGAAAACTGTTGACCGGTGTGCGGAATTCAGAGAAACCAGTTTACAGAGGTAAATTATATAGTGGAAAAATTGGGACTGGAAATATTGACCGATTTACAGGGGAAACCGGTTTATAGAGGAGCCGATTTACAGGGTTTCTACTGTATTACTTTATGTAATCAGTATGTAAAGAAGAAGTGTTTGTCATACACTGAAGCAGACTAAACGCTAACTGTATAATAACTGTCCGTTATTAACTGACATGTGTAAAGCAATATACACACACTTATTTGAAGGGGGTCTATGTTATGAAAAAAAACACGCTTTCAAGGGTATAATGTAGACTTTTTGGTTTTTGAGCATTGTGCAAATGATCCAAATGAAATTGTTGCGTGACATACTGTACATTATTCTCAAAGGATCATTTGAAATATAAATCATACACACCACGGAATTTGAATTCTGAATTTACTGGCTTTCCATTTCATCTTGGATTGTTCATACTATTTTCGTTTGATGTTTTCTCCTACAAATATACAATATACATCAAGAATCTGAATATGTATTCTAATTGGCAATTAATGACAGTTTATCAACAATGAAAGTTATTCCTGCTAATAGAACAAAGGAACTTTTGTTAAAGAAGAACAATCTCTAAGTGACTGAATTCACGCTTGGTGACTCATGAAGTTTTATCAGGAAAAATTCCCTCCTGTCCTATCTAAGTTTATAAACGTATATGCTTTCTTACTTAGTTCTGAAGCCTTTTAAATGCAAGTATGAAGTTTTTTCCCTTCAGTCATACATAAGACTTTTTCTGCTTTTTCATACAAAACACCAGCCTCCTGAAATATGACAAGCAGGTATAATTATAGCACGAGTACGCTGAATGTCCTCGTATTATACTAGATTATACATAAATGTGATTATATGATCACACATAAATCTTTCTTATATACACTAAGTATCAATTCAATTTCTAACAAGGATTGCAATTACTAAGACTTACATCGAGGGAATATGAGATATGTGAGACAATGAATAGAATAGTCTTGTACGAGATACCTACCTTTTGCATGATGAATATAAGTGATTCTTTACAAAGAACCTTACTCACATATTCCTTCGCCAGACTGAAGCAAAGGTAATACCCACATATATTTTTTGTAGTGCTTAGTGAATTCAATTTGTTATATTGAAGATACAAGTAATTATTGATGTCAATCAATAATTAAATATCATACTTAGGAAATTAATCAGTGAAATATGTAGTACTTTATTGAAAGTGAAGGATTTTTTACTTCATACAATAATGTCATACATTTCATTACTGGATGTACAAAATGTACTCACAAAACATCCCGAATACAAGCTTCTTTCATGGACTCATTCACCATACCCTTCACTTTAGCTCCCAGTGTATACAAACTACAACAGTACAGTTTAGATATTTGTAAAATGTTTCAACACATACAATATACAATTGTAGTGGTTATCGTCAAAGTGTCTTTTCTATCTCAAGATTGTCCGTATGTTTATATAGTAAGTTCTGTCAGTTTTTATCATACCGAGTCATGACGCTACAATTAATCATAGTAATCGTAAGAAAATATTAAATAAGCTTACTCGGTATGCTTTCTGTTATCAAAACAAATATTACATTAGATTATTATAAACTTGAATCAATGTGTTACGTACGCAATGCCTTAAATGGGCATTTAAATATGTAAGTAAAACACGCCATTATATGAAATACATGACAAATATGAACCTGTTTCTGACAATAAATCTTTCCATAATATATTTCTCTACCGTCATTATTGCCTGAAAGAGAATAAAATTGACTTCACAGTTTGAACCCGTTAACAGGTAAACAGCGTGATCAGTAAAATATTTTATGCAACCGACATAAGAAAACGTGAAAACTGAAGCTGAAGGTGATATTCACATGTTGTGCTCTTTGTTCAAAGTTCATCATAACCATTTAAACAAGGCCATGTTATGGTTTTTGCGTATACTAAAGCATATCATGATTTTATGTAAAATTTAGGTATTTGTATGTTATATTAATCCAATAAGACTACTAACAATCTTTATTATTAGTAATTGATTAATATGATCATATGTACCTGTGGACTGAATACTCCAAACCCAAACCCACAAGTCGAAGGTGCCCCACTCATTTCAACGAATGTATCATGTCTCAGTAACCATTCTGTAATTGGATTAAAATAATAGTAAAATTAGTACAGATTAATGCTAAAATTAAACGTCACTTACGTAAATTGCATTCAGCTCTTGTCAATATCGCATTATATGATTTGAGATCATTTGCATATAATTTAAACCATTACAAATGTAAATTGGATGTTGAAATAGCATGTTTTATAATGAAAAGAAAATATTTTTTGTCAAAAAAACATCATTTTCCCTTGACAAAAGCAGTTGAAAGTCGTTTTCGCTCAATATTTTTCACCTTATATTGCCAACATGTAAATGATGTTTAAAAAACACACAATATACTTTCAAAGTAACATAATATATTGTACCTCATTTTGAATGTTAATATTATATATAATTGCTGTGGAAAAAACTGTAAGAAAATATAATCATTTGGCCAATTTATACGTGTGACTATTACTTACAAATTATGTAGCGGACATATATTAATTTTGGAGTAAATTTTCATCTTGAATACAAACATTGCTAATGATTTGTTACCATATTATTAGTTTTAAAACTTCAAAGACAAAGGGAATAATGGTCTTGAAACTCATCTAAATCGTTTTAAGGACAGTGGAAAACTATAATTATCTTTTTATTACTTTCAAAGATTTGTTCAACAATCCGTACGTCGAACATACTAGACGGGTACCGACCCTCGCCTTGTACACGGGTTATATACTAGACGGGTACCTACCCTCGCCTTGTACAC
>OZ026849.1:21195301-21197801 GCA_964023205.1 Lutraria lutraria
ACATGTACAAAGCATGGGTAGGTACCCGTCTGGTATATAACCCGTGTACAAGGCGAGGGTAGGTACCCGTCTAGTATACAACTCATGTACAAATCGATGGTGGGTACCTGTCTAGTATATCACCCGTGTATAAGGTGAGGGTAGGTACCTGACAAGTATATAACCCGTGTACAAGGCGAGGGTAGATACCTGTATAGTATATAATACATGTACAAAGCGAGGGTAGGTACCCGTCTTGTATATAACCCGTGTACAAGGCGAGGGTAGGTACCCGTCTAGTATATAACACATGTACAAAGCGAGGGTGGGTACCTGTCTAGTATATAACCCGTGTACAAGGCGAGGGTAGATACCTGTATAGTATATGATACATGTACAAAGCGAGGGTAGGTACCCCTGTAGTATATAAAATATGTACAAGGCGAGGGTAGCTACCCGACTAGTATATAAATCATGTACAAAGCGAGGGTATGTACCCTTCTAGTATATAACATATGTACAAAGCGAGGGTAGCTACCCTTCTAGTATATAACAAATGTACATAGCGAGGGTAGGTACCCTTGTAGTATATAACATATGTACAAGGCGAGAGTAGGTATCCGACCAGTAATATTCTATACAACTCATGTACAAAGCGAGGGTAGGTACCCTTCTACAATATATCATATGTACAAAGCGAGGGTAGGTACCCTACTAGTATATTACAAATGTACAAAGCGAGAGTAGGTACCCTTGTAGTATATGACACATGTACAAAGCGAGGTTGGGTACTTGTCTATTACATAACCCGTGTACAAGGCGAGGGTAGGTACCTGTCATGTATATAACCCATGTACAAGGCGAGGGTAGGTACCTGTCAAGTATATAACCCGTGTACAAGGCCAGGGTAGATACCTGTATAGTATATAATACATGTACAAAGCGAGTGTAGCTACCATTCTAGTATATAACACATGTACAAAGCGAGGGTAGGTACCCTTGTAGTATATAACATATGTACAAGGCGAGGGTAGGTATCCGACCAGTATACAACTCATGTACAAAGCGAGGGTAGGTACCCCTGTAGTATATTACACATGTTCAAAGCGAGGGTGGGTACCTGTCTAGTACATAAACCGTGTACAAGGCGAGGGTAGGTACCTGTCAAGTATATAACCCGTGTACAAGGCGAGGGTAGATACCTGTATAGTATATGATACATGTACAAAGCGAGGGTAGGTACCCGTCCAGGATATAACATATGTATAAAGCGAGGGTAGGTACCCAACTAGTATATAACATATGTACAAGGCGAGGGTAGGTACCCGACCAGTATACAACTCATGTACAAAGCGAGGGTAGGTACCCTACTAGTATATTACACATGTACAAAGCGAGGGTAGGTACCCTTGTAGTATATTAAACATGTACAAAGCGAGGGTGGCACCTGTCTAGTACATAATACGTGTACAAGGCGAGGGTAGGTACCTGTCAAGTATATAACCCGTGTACAAGGCGAGGGTAGATACCTGTATAGTATATAACACATGTACAAAGCGAGGGTAGGTACACGTCCAGGATATAACATATGTATAAAGCGAGGGTAGGTACCCATCTAGTATATAACATATGTACAAAGCGAGGGTAGGTACCCTTCTGATATATAACATATGTACAAGGCGAGGGTAGGTACCCAACCAGTATATAACGCATGTACAAAGCGAGGGTAGATACCTGTATAGTATATAACACATGTACAAAGCGAGGGTAGCTACCCTTCTAGTATATAAAACATGTACAAAGCGAGGGGAGGTACCCTTGTAGTATATAACATATGTACAAGGCGAGGGTAGGTACCCGCCCAGTATACAATGCATGTACAAGGCGAGGGTAGGTACCCTACTAGTATATTACACATGTACAAAGCGAGGGTAGGTACCCTTGTAGTATATTACACATGTACAAAGCGAGGGTGGTACCTGTCTAGTACATAATGCGTGTACAAGGCGAGGGTAGGTACCTGTCAAGTATATAACCCGTGTAAAAGGCGAGGGTAGATACCTGTATAGTATATAATACATGTACAAAGCGAGGGTAGCTACCCTTCTAGTATATAACACATGTACAAAGCGAGGGTAGGTACCCTTGTAGTATATAACATATGTACAAGGCGAGGGTAGGTATCCGACCAGTATACAACTCATGTACAAAGCGAGGGTAGGTACCCTACTAGTATATTACACATGTACAAAGCGAGGGTATGTACCCTTGTAGTATATTACACATGTTCAAAGCGAGGGTGGGTACCTGTCTAGTACATAAACCGTGTACAAGGCGAGGGTAGGTACCTGTCAAGTATATAACCCGTGTACAAGGCGAAGGTAGATACCTGTATAGTATATAATACATGTACAAAGCGAGGGTAGGTACCCGTCCAGGATATAACATATGTATAAAGCGAGGGTAGGTACCCAACTAGTATATAACATAAGTACAAGGCGAGGGTAGGGATCCGACCAGT
>OZ026849.1:21527801-21631229 GCA_964023205.1 Lutraria lutraria
AGAATCGTTGTCTTGTCGATCCGGCTGTCCAACGACTTATTTACCTGATGTCACTGACTGAGGGCTCGACAATAACTTTTCAAGAGGTAGTCAGCAGGACTACCACAGTCTTCACGAAAAACTTTTTTAAGCACTGGACATTCGGTCCAGTGAAAATGCAAACTTTACTGGACCGAATGAACTTTTAGTGGACCGAAATGAGAATACACAAAATTCTATATAATTTGGCTGTATGCCATATTTTTGTTCTGAAAAATGGTAAAATTATCACTGAAAAATTTACCGGACCTTCGGACCACTGACCTTTTCAAATTTACCGGACCTATGGCCATTTTGGTGGCCTCGGTCCAAGGTCTGGTGCTAAATTCGAAGACTGCTACCAGCACAGAATATGAGGAAGTCCTTGCAAAATATAGGTAGTCCTCATTCTTGTATGTAAATGTTTCTCATTCATTTCAATGCCTATTAAGTGTACATTTTTACTAGAATGCAAAACATTTATAAACAATAGAATTTTCACAAATGTATTGAACAAAGTTATACAGGTTACATCGCATCAAATCTAACAAAAGTTTGTTAGCTTTATGATTTTTACGTGAATTTATAGAATTCAGGTCACCCAAATTTCAGATGGGATACACAAGCTTGGAATCCAAGGTAGTACTTGGAGAAAATAGATAGCCTCAGGCTAACGGACCACGGTTAGTGTCGAGCCCTGGATGTATACGCATTTATACTTGTTTACTGCTTTCGGTCTGACAGATTTCGTTTTGGTCCGACAGTATTTTCAAGTTTGTCAGACTGAATGTCCGGCAGATTCTTTTGCCTTTCGTTAAGTCTTTGTTTCCCTCCTTTTCATCAGAAGTCTTGCTCCATACTCAGCTTTTTATTGCTGTGAATGTAATTTCATTCCATATACGTTGAAGGAAATAACATGGTTTCTAAATGATCTGATTACTAACACTCAAATGCGGTCGGTGTTCGCCGGTCAGGTTTTGTAACCTAACCGTTATGTTCTTCAGTGCATCCACTCAAAATCTGTCAATTTTTACCGGACCAGTAGCGATATAGGCGGACTCGGTCTTCGGACGTGTGGCTAAATTCAAAGACTGAGTTTACATAATGCTAAATTTACTTATACAGCCAATCAGAATACAAGTTCATTATTTAACCAATCAGAATGCTGCATCATACTTAGTTAGTCTGGTTAATAATGGTAATAAAAATGTTTGTAATGAAATATTAATATTTTAAGTAACTTTTGTTTTCTCTAAATTAGAATTTAATAAAATTAGTTATTGAAACAAATGATACGTAACTATCAAGAGTTAAGGCTCTGCCATAGCTGTCATGTTGAAATTTCATTTGAAATGAATACGGATCTGTTTTTAAAACATTATATATTTAAGTAGCAGCTGTTACATTATTTTTGTTTCACCGTACATACGTACATGTTACATATAAAATAAATTGCTATCGCAGTATTGGAGCATTCAATTTAATTATTTAAGCATTTAACTGTTGACATTCATTCAGATCTATACATAGTTCCCACATCTACAATATTTACCTCCCTTGGTGGCCATCTTAGTTGGCAAATTCAACAAGCATTGATAGAAGATATTTACATTTTTGTTTTGATAATTCTAAATATTGGATATTCATATGTGACAACTACATTTTTTTAAACCTGATGTTTTTATGGCCTTAACAACTTCATGATTAAGTTATCTTTTAAAAACATGTAGATTTGTTAAATAACCAAATTTCTGATTTTTTCTATTAAGCACATAAGAAATTTGCCAACTAAGATGGCCGCCAAGGGAGGTAAATATTGTACATATGGGAACTATGTATTTATGCGTCATACATGTACAGGGTTCTCAATAAGTTTGTGGCCAACAGGCCCAAAAGCTAGACTGACAGGCCCGCTAGAGGGTGTCTGGGCATTTTCTAGCAATATTTTATGAACTTTTGAGATTCCTTACAGGCCCAAACACATTTCTAAGCGGCTAAATTGGCCTGCAGCCTGCTGTTATTGAGAACCCTGCATGTACATATTAAATTTACTAGTTACAATACAGCTGTTGTGTCACATATACATATGTATTTATCCAGCTCACGATGAAGCATGTAATGTTACTATATTTTATCGCTAGCTTCACTTATTCTAAAACAGTTAATATTAGGACAATTTATATTTTGTTCTGTACTCGTCCGTGATGGTGTTATATTAAGATATACCGGTATGAGAATAAAAATTCAAAAAAAAAAACAATTATTTTTCAAACTTCTTTTTTCATTATATATTATATGAATATGATATTATATAACAAAAAATGTAAAAAGTTGGATTTTTTTTTTTAATATTGAATGTTACAAAGAAACTAGCATAAAATATAATTTTCTGTCCATCCAGTGTCATTTGTTGTATTGTGAAATACTTTTAGTAACATAATGTGCAATAAAACAATTTGATTTCATTCTGATGCAGGAGGAAGTGTATTTAAGCCCTTAAGACATTATCAACTTATAAAATTGGTAAACACTATACAGGCCCCTTAGGACTGTAACATTTCAATAGTTAAGAAATGCACATTTTTATCTCTCTTCATACTTCCTTGATAAATTAAATTAGGCCAAAAAAATAGCCAAATTTATGGTTAACAGACCAACCTACATTTTAGGGGCCGACCCTTAGGTTTCTAACTTCAGAATCCAAAGTACAAAAATATTAGGGACAAATTGTACCTCCTGGTCCTGAAGGCCTGTTTAGTGAATTTTTTTTACTTACCTATGACTGGTGATTTGATTAAAATTTAAAATGCTTTTCTAGCACCAAACTGTATAAGCATTATGGGTTAAATTTGAAGTTTGGTTTAAAAGTTAACCAGAGGCAAGATGGCCGTTCTTGTTGTACCAAACGCTGGATGTAAATAGACAAACTGAAAATCTTGAGTGTTTCTTAACCAATATCAGACACATGGATAAAGTCGTAGTGAAAATAATTTCTAATTAAAGTTGAACAAAGTTTTATTCAATCGCTTTACCAGTCTTTAACTCTTTGACTCAACCTGAAATTCAACCCAGTGGTTAAAATTAACCGATATTTATTCAGTTGTTTCCTGCTTACAGGGATTTTTTTAGGGGCGATTTTATAGCCGAAATTCGGTCATATTCCCAATGGAAAATAGTATCTTTTTTCCCAATTCCCAGACAAAAATTCCCAATCCCCCATAAATTTTTTTATCAATTTTATACATTTTTTCCCAGTTTCAATTAAAACTCGTGAAAATTCCCGATCCCAAGTGTATGGGTCATATTCCCAAAAGACTGGGAAAAAAACCTGGCTTATAGATGTAATGTCACATAATATTATGGAGTCCCTGTGGTCAACTGGTTATGGTCTCTGATTTAATAGTAATCACTAGCCCCTATGGTCTCTGACTAGTGATCACTAGCCCCTTGCCACAGTGAGTTTGAATCCAATGTGAGGAAAGTTGTCCAGCAGGCTTACGGACTCAGAGACCACAGGGGCTAGTGTTTACTAGTCAGAGACCACAGGGACCTGGGTCTTCTTCCACGTGTAAAGTTGAAAAAGTCACTGAATGGCCCTGGATACCCTAAAAACCCCCCACCCCCCATCCCCGACCCTAATTACACCAATCTTCGAATTAGTAGGTTGTCCCCCTGCCTGAAAGGATTTTTCATTCATTCCTTGTTTTAGTAATTTAGAGAGTTTTCTTCATGAAGTATATTGTCGGACAACCTGTCACAAAAAATTAATTCAAGGACTGTTACATTTTAGGGGACTGGGGCCTTCAGTTTCGGAAATTTTAACTTGTTTAGAAGAAAGGAGAAATTTTGTCATTCAACTGTAGTCAGCAAGTCAACAATATTTAATACTTGAGTACGGGAAATACTGTGGAATCATTAATTTTCATTGGGGATTTAATTTTGTGGGTTTCGTAGGTCGGCTCATCCACGAAATCAAATCCCCACGAATTTAAATGCAGAGATGAGGTATTTCTTTCTAAAATCACAATCCACGAATTTATGTCCCCACGAAATAGCCATTTTAGTAAAAACCACGAAAATTGAGCCCAACGAAAATAAATGAAAATACAGTACATATTATTTCAGTCTTTACAAAAAGTAGACTACAAGCTTTGACAACAGCTGGTGTATTACATTTACATAATGTGTGTATTTCAACATAAGTTGTTTAAATTGAAAATCAATATATAATATATCAACAAAAAATGCTTCACAGAAAATAGTTGGTAAATGTATATTTATTGAAGAGGGGAATGGGGCAAAATATCGGCCCCAGAAATCATGAAATGAGGGCCCCTGCCTCCGTTCAATCCATAATTCATTTAATAGCCAAAAAAATGGTTGCTTTATAACTCTGTTATTGAAACCACATTTGATAAACAACATTAAGTAAATAAATAAATAAAAAAAATTTGGCCGCAGAAATCATGAAATGAGGGCCCGTGCCTCCCTCCAATCCATAATTCATTTAGTAGCTAAATAAATGGTTGCTTTATAAACCACATTTGATAAACAACATTAAGTAAATAAATATATATATACATATACTTGATATAACATGAAAACATCCACATTTGCTTGTGATTGATTGGACTGCATTTTATTGTGGTTAAGTTTAGCCTTGAATACTACATAGAATAATGTGTGTAAATATCGTATGAAAAGCTGATATATATTCAGTGGACCAATCTTAAGTCAGATAAGAGAAGTGGAGGGGGGGGGTATAACTTGACTTATCAGCAGATTGAAAGATTTTAACTACTTAAAATCGCAGATATATCTTAAGTTTCATATTGAACAGTCGTTGAACAAAATATTTGAGGGTTCAGCGCAACAGTGTCGTAACTCATATTGAAATAAAAACAAGTTACGACAGTGTTGCGCTGAGCCTTCGATTAATGGTCAGGCCTTTGTTTGGTTCTGGTTACATGCTCATAATACCCCCAGAAACGAAGGGGATACATTGGTCAGTCTTTGGTCCGTCCGTCCGCATAAAAGTTGGTATAACTAACTACTTCCACATTCTTTAAGCGATTGCAGTGAATCTTGGAATATGTTATCACCATGAAGTGTAGATGTTCAAGACACAATTTTCATGCCCAGTGATTCACTCATTGCAGAGTTATGTCACCTTGAACGTAGCCGTATAGTGTACTATTGCAGTATTAGTGTCAAAGCGGCGGCAGTGTTATTATAGTCACCTCTGTGACAGCTCCAGTTATCGTGCATAATAAAAAAGTGTTGTTCTCGGGGAAAAATTAGGGTAGGTCGGGTATTATAACCAGAAATAAATACTTTTTAGGCCTCAATCTTTGAAATATAATCTTGAAGTAATCTGCAGGACAGCCACTAAAATCCATTGTGTGCCTGCGTCAATTTTTCATTTGTGTATATGATTGTTTTTACCAACTGAGTCATGATTTATTTCAATTACAGAGAAAGACTTTGTGATATGAATTGTAAATGATAAATACTATGTTCTCCTTCATTGAACATGAAAATTTAACATATTAAGTTCAGTCATGTGTGTCCCGACAGTGTCAGTATATGCTTTACTGACTTTGATATACAGGAAGTGGAGGATTAATGTCTCACACATTGTAGTATCAAATAGAAGGGTCAAGAAACTGTACAGAATTCAGGGCTTTTTTCTTTCTATAGCAGGGGCCGTTAACAGCCGTCTTCCCCTCAGGAAAATTCTTTAAAATCATGCAGTTTTCTCCTTAAATTCAATTTACATCAAGTTTTTTCTTCCCTTTTGCAAAAATTATGTGTTATTTTTCCACAAATTTTAGGAAAGGGCCCCTTCCCCTACCTGTGAAAGAAAGCACTGTATTTATTGAAGACAATTTTGTGCAAACAAGCAGAACTTGATGAAAATTATCAGGGCCCTCATTTGACGTTTATTGGTGATTATAAGGCAGTTAAAAAAATCCCCTGAAATTCCCCTTATTCCTCATAATGACGCAAAATTCCCCTACCTGAGGGCTTCGGGCCCCTTCCCCTGAAGTGCAGCTATGCCCTTATTATGTAAAAATAGCACCTAAAGCCAAACCTGTTCTGTCTCTCGTTTCATTGGAGTACATTTTACATCATTTAGCAGTTTTCGAAATGAAAATAAAATGTCATTTAAAGGGGCGTACCCTACAACTTGGTGCATCTAGAATCAAGGCAAAATGATGATAAATTAGAAGCTTGTAAAGAAAAAAGCCGACGAAGAAAGTTTCAGCCGAAAATTCATTCAATCAAAAATAAAATCACAAAAAATATTAGTTTCCATAAAAGATCAGAAACTCTTTGGAATTTGTTGTACACTTTTCAGGTGGAAGTGATTTATTATTCATAGCTATGATTATTGCGGCTAGTACCTAAACTAGTCATTATATGACACAAGTTCTTCTTGCAATTATCCATTATATATTGTTTTACATATACATCTAACCCATTTTTACACTTTCACAGAATGTTTGTCAGTTGTAGGGTATATCCCTTTAATGATAATTATGTTACATTAGCATTAGTTTGATTTGGAATTAAAAAACATGAAATTTGAATTGTTCATAACTTATTAACAAAGTGAATGCTTTGACAAGCCTGTCTACTAACTCTGTAGGTAGACTAAAGTATTGGACCTATAGTCCATAAGATTTATGATTCTTAACAAAGTTAATACTCAGCGGTCTTCTTTATGCCTTGGGGAAGGTGCCCTTATCCTAAATATGTGGATGAAATTCATAATTAGCCGGTTGCAGCCTCTTTTGGGGGATAATTTACATTTGGAACTGATTTAGGGAATGAAATTTCAAGGAGTAAATTGGAAAATTAGGGAAAATTGCATGATTGCAGGGAAGGTGCCCTTTACAGACTAGATGTGATAGAGAACAACCCCTAGTACTATGGCGGGTTAACTTGTTGACTCGATGGTGTATATCATACATAATTATGTGCGTTTATATGATAACAATTTTTTTTATGTCGGAGCAGTCATTTTAGATCTTTGTATTCCAATGTACACCATACCTTCATCATACCCCCGCCCCTATGGTTCGTACCTTCGTCATACCCCCGCCCCTATGGTTCATACCTTCATCATAACCCCGCCCCTATGGTTCGTACTTGTTATGGCTGGTAAAAAAAAAACCCAGCCAACTGCCAGCAGGCCTATGTAGATCTACCGGTAAATATAAAAAAATGTAGTTTATTTTATTTTTTACCAATTATCATTTTTCTTGTTACAGATCTGAAGAATATGGATCTAGTATAGTATACCAGAAAATTTAAAGACATCATCTTGAAAAATCTGCTGGTTGTTTGCCATTCTCCACGAGGTTGCATGGTCAAAATGAAACGTAAACATATTGTCTTCATCGTCGTGGTGATGTTCCTTACATGGAACATGCTCATGTACGTCACCTTGGTTACGAAGAGTCCCGGAACGCCTGTAAGTAAAAATTTATTTATTTTAGTATTTGTTTGTAGGCAGGTTTTTTTTTCTCTTTTTTACCATTATTGTTTTCCTTCATTTCTTCAAATGATACCTACTTTAAATGTTTATCGAAAGCACTGAGTGTATACATGTATATTTAAAGTTCTCTGAGATTTTGTAAAAAAAAATTTTGAGTCGGCATGATTTTTTTCGTGTTGGTCGGTAAAGGGCAAACAAACTTAATTTTAATTTAAGCCTTATTATAATCAGACAATAATGATATTTTTGATACATAAGTCTGACTGCCTAATTGACTAGAATATGTATTTAAACATTAATCAACTGTATCTTTTCAACCATTATACCAGAGCAACAGATAAGGTTTTTGTGTAATTGGGTAATTCTCCTCATTTTCTGGAGGAATTGAGTACTGAGAAAAACAATTGGGTGTCCAACATACTGTTACCCCACAGAAACGAAATCAATTGGGTATTCTTATTATTTCGCTTGTATGCTTGAAATTTGAATCTTTGGTGAACCATCATAAGCTCAAACACTGAGTACTAGTCTAACTTGCTAAGCTTCAGCGTTACTCTTTTCTTACTTAGTCACTACACACACTGCATTTCAACCTATTTCTTCAATTTTCAACCATTTGTATTTATCTGTCCAATTTCCGAATGTCTTTTGACATGTTTTATATCCAGTGTGTGACTGCATTTTTTAAAGTTTTTTTTTTTTTTTACTGTCGTTTTCGTGCCGATCGAGTCAACAAATGAAAGAATTTTGTGGGAAGGATAAAATAATTTAAAATATAATCATTGAGAATCTCTCTAAGAATTACTGCACCTTCAGATAGTTGTTTCTTTACGTCAAAATATGAATCAAGCCTCAACTGTGATCAGTGTTTTACGTTTTCCTCGTCTGTTGTTTTGATTATGATAATTGCAGATAAACGCTTTCAATGTGCTCATAGTTCAATTACCGGAAGTTAGGCAAGCGTCTACATGACCGTACGACTTGCTAAAAATACGTATACTGACGAATTGAAAATTGTATCGGTACGCATGCTATTAGGATAAATTGCATATTGAGTTATTAGGTTTGCGTTTTGTTACGCATTAATTTTTATTTCAATTGGGTTTTAATCAATTTTATTTGCATATTTATGCAAATACGCACCTTATCTGTTCCTCTGATTATACTTAGAGAAAGAAATTGACTTTTGTGCTTAAAGACCGAATAGAAGTTTTATAACCTTGAGGCATGTACATACTACATTATTTACAAAACAAGAGCGCCAGGACATAATAAATACGCCCGTCAAGGGCCATAACTCAGAAGTGGCTGGGCAGATCGGGCTGGTTATCAAACTTGACCGAGATCTCGTGGCCATAAATATTTCCATTCAGTTTGGTGAGGGTCCGAGTAAAACTCGATAAGGATGCCGCCCGCCCGCCATGGATGTTCCCATAATACTTCAAATGGGTGAATAAAAAGTTAATCAATTTTGTAACTTCAACCTTTACAGGTACATAACCATGGTAATGTTGGAAGCAAATTGCAACAACTGCAGGAAGAGATTAGTGAACAGTTACGACAAAATGAGAAAATTTTAAAGGACCTTCGTAAGTTGAAGGAAGATTCAGGTATTCTGGTTGTTTTGGGGTTTTATAACGTCGATCAGGAGTACTGTGTTTAATTTTGTGTAATTGAGTTGACTGGTGTTTTAATCTCACCCCCCACCCCCACCCCCACCCCCACACTAAAATTATGATCACAATTGCCCTTTAATGTCTATAGAAATAAAGATTTCATGTTCAAAATATTTTTTTTTAATTTTTTGAAAAAAAAAATCTTTTATTTTTTGAGAAAACATAAACATATGTTATATCTAAATGACAATTTAAATTCAAATCTTAGTAATAGACCCAAAGGAATTTGACAAAAGGGACACATTAAGGGACATTTGAAGTGTTATTGAAACCCCCTTCTCCCCCCCCCCCCCCCCTATTCATTGACTGCAACCCATGATATCCTCTAATCTTTACCCCTTTTCAGTTGTCTATATCATCCTTACCCATTACCGCTTACCCGAAGTCCCTTACTTATACCTTAAATTCTTTACTCTTTATTTGTACTCGTAATTCATCACGACCCCTTATTTATACCCCCTACGAATCCCGGCCTTGGTAGGTCATACCCTTTTACGAAATTTGACCAAAAATTTTTATTTCCCTCTTTATGTGGAGATGTGGCCCGGCTCCTTGTGGAAAGGTAAGTTAGTACTGGTTGGAATAACGTCCAGGAAAACTAGTTAGGGGAACCAGCCACCGTATATAATTGAAATAATGTTTGGAAAATTATGTTAATCTTTCTAAAAAACAAATTATACCTTTAATCCATGAACTCATATTTATACCACTTATCCAAAACCCCATATGTATGATCCTTTAAGTAAAATATCATATGGGACAGGAGATACGATGTCAAATTACATTTTGGCTATATTTACATTCTGTTAAATAATGTTTGATTTGCAGATATATTTATCTTTCTCTGTTTCCATAGAAACAAAGCAGCAGAAAGTGTCCAATCATGTGATAAGTCAGGGCATGTCTAAGAATGTACCTCCCAACGATACGGGAAACTCAGGAAATAGACTAACCTACGACTCGATCAAGACCGACAATCTTATTCTACCTGTGTTAATGATCGCATGTAATCGTGCCGACGCTGTGAAGAGAAGCCTGGATCTTGTACTTAAGTATGTTGATGTTTTTATTTTGCGGGGGGGGCGGGCAAAATTGATAATGCACAGACTCGGGGTTTTCTTTATTATATAGTTGAAGCTTGTAAAGTGCGCCTCCCGCTTTGATCATTTCTCACATGCAATTTCCCAAATTTCCAATTAACTCCTTCAAATTTCATCCCTCTAATTGGTTTTAGGCGAGATTTCTTTCACCAAAGAAGGCTTACTCAAACTGGTTATTTCATCCCCATATTAAGGACTTAGGTGCCTTCCCCAAAACAAAGAAACCCACTGTGATATCTGATTTGTTGCGACTGGTGTAGAATCCAGATTAAGAACAAATGTTAAGTTTTTGTAAAAATTTGAAACATTTGATGTAGAAATATTACCATCTACAAATTTGTAAATTTCAGGTTAGAGACGTCATGTTGAATTTTTTTTTTTTTACTTCAGGTATAGACCAGACGCGAAGAAGTTCCCTGTGATAGTTAGCCAAGATTGTGGTCACAAAGCAACAGCTGATATGATTGGAAAATATGTCACAGATCACGGGGTCATTCATATACAGGTAAGGTTTGGATCAGTGGTCTAGGGGTAACATGCTGAACTTCAACTACCAATCAAGAGATTATGGGTTCAAAACTTTGCATCGCCTTTCGAATTTCTTAAGGATGCTTTTTCAGTGTCCATTTCCCAACTACAGAGTCAAGTGCTGTGTCTAGAAATTAACAGGAAAAAGGACGAGGCATGTATTGTTGCTTTACACGGGATACTTATCGATGAAGAACCAGGAAGAACTATTCGAAGAGTAGAGATATAAATGCCCGGTTCTCCTGTATCTTATCTCCCGTCTCTCTGGAACAGTTCTGTAATGACCATAACTGGACTGTTAAACAACAGATAAATAAATAAATCCTATATTGCCGTTATTCTGTCTCACTCAAACCTGTGTTAGAAGCTACCTCTGAATAAAGGTCATCCTGTGAATAAAGGTCATCCTTTTAAAAACCGTCATTGATCATAAATGACCTTCAAATGACCTGTCAGTGCAAGCCAATTTTGTCTTTCCCAAGGGTGGCCTTTGTTCACATGTTTTAATGTATTTGGTATTATTGATGCTAAGTTTCTTACAGTTGTTTGATTTCTATTAATTAGTATTATTGATATTAAGTTTTTTTTTAAATTTTTTTATTTCTGTTAATTAGTATTATTGATATTAAGTTTTTACAGTTCTTTGATTTCTATTATTTAGTATTATTGATATTAAGTTTTTACAGTTCTTTGATTTCTATTATTTAGTATTATTGATGTTAAGTTTTTACAGTTCTTTGATTTCTATTATTTACAGTGTCCGACAAATTTTTTTCTGTTCTTGTTGCCCACTGGGCAACCAAAATTTTGAACTGGTTGCCCGGAACTTTTAGCTCAATTTTTTATCGCACGCGGTGTATTTCTGCATATTTTGCAATTACACTGAAACTGAATAGCCAATCAAGTGACCTTTGATCTACTTAATGTGCATATAATACATGTACTTATTAACATGTTTTGATTACCACTGTTCAAGTATTCTAATGACCAGCATATATATATATGTATACAAATGTCTATAACCATGACTTGGCAAGTGTCAAGGCCAACAGAAACATTAAAGCAAACGTTTTTGTTCCTTTATTCATGTTTATAAGTATTTAAGACACATAACATTAAAACAATACAATCACATTTTAAGACATACTATATATACTGTACAACAACACTATTTAATTTAAAGTTCCAATTACACAAAAACAAGTCAATCATTATGCTCCATCGTTCCATGTCACTAACTAAAGTCACATTTTTCTTGAAAAAATATTGATGATATAAAAAATATTCAGGTACCATAACTTGTTTTCAAACACACAAAACTGTCCTGCCTCTCGGTGAGCAGTGTTCTTCATCATCTGAATCGTCCACTGACATTGTAAGAGAAATTATTGTAGTAAGTAATTTGTAGAGTCTGTTTTGTATCTCTTTTATTATACGAAATCAGGTCACACAAGTCAAAATATTTTATTGACATAAACATAAATACATGTACTGCTATATAAAAAGTCACACTCATCAAACATCTCGTGTATTTGCTATGGAAATTCGTCAAATAAAGATCGTCAGTGCGTTTGATCAACCTACCTGGCGTAGTTTTTCATTCTTCCACGCACGCCGCCAACAGAGGTGACCAAAAATCTAAACGCTCATCAAATACAACAAATTTCTTTTTTAAGTTTTTCGCACATTAGCCAGCATGTTGCTAATGACTCAGTTAAACGGTTCCCATTCTCGCGAGTAACAATTATATCGAAGCCGGTAAGCAGTAAGCACATGGCTCTAATAATAGAATTTTAGTCAATGACGTTACACGACGATAAAATCCGAGGATTTCGTATAGTTTTCATAATAAGGCGGAGTTAAATCTTCGATATCGTATAGAGTGTAGTACAGTGATTGACAGCTGTGGGCGGTCTTTAATGAACAGAAGCGTGTCAGTTTATTATGTTGATTGGGATTAACAAACAGAGAGCCGTAGGCGATGTTTGATGATCCTTAGCGGAAAACCAATATAGCGTGTCGGTTTATGATGTTAATGGGGGATATATATACAACTTTAGTATTGATCGAGCTGCTGATGTGCGCTATTTCCGGGCAATTGGTCCTTTGATTTTATGGTAGCCCGGCGTGCTGATCTGGAATATTTTTGGTTTCCCCGACAGAAAATTCTAGTTGCCCGCGGGCACCGGGCAAAGGATTTGTCGGACACTGATTTAGTATTATTATGCCCCCCCTCGAAGAAGAGGGGGTATATTGTTTTGCTAGCCTGTCGGTCTGTCTGTCTGCCTGTCGGTAGACCAGTTAGTTTCCGATCGATAACTCGTCAACGGATTGACCGATGGGTCTGATACTTCACAGGTACATTCGCCTTGGACAGTAGATGACCCCTATTGAAACTGGGGTCACTAGGTCAAAGGTCAAGGTCACTGTGACATTGAGTCTGAAAACCGTTTTCGATCAATAACTCGTCAACGGATTGACCAATGGGCCTGATACTTGGCTGGTGCATTGGCCTTGGACAGTAGATGACCCCTATTGAAACTGGGGCCACTAGGTCAAGGTCACTGTGACATTGAGTCTGAAAACCGTTTCCGATCGATAACTCGTCAACAGATTGACCGATGGGCCTGATACTTGGCTGGTGCATTGGCCTTGGACAGTAGATGACCCCTATTGAAACTGGGGTCACTAGGTCAAAGGTCAAGGTCACTGTGACATTGAGTGTGAAAACCGTTTCCGATCGATAACTCGTCAACTGATTGACCGATGGGTCTGATACTTCACAGGTATATTCGCCTTGGACAGTAGGTGACCCCTATTGAAACTGGGGTCACTAGGTCAAAGGTCAAGGTCACTGTGACCTTGAGTGTGAAAATCGTTTCCGATCGATAACTCGTCAATGGATTGACCGATGGGCCTGATACTTTGCAGGTGCATTGGCCATGGACACTAGGTGACCCCTATTGAAACCGGGGTCACTAGGTCAAAGATCAAGGTCACTGTGTCATGGAGTTTAAAAATCGTTTGAGCGATAACTCTGTGTTAAGGCCCTGTTTGGGGGGCATATGTCTCCGACCGCAGAGCTCTTGTTGATATTAAGTTTCTTACAGTTCTTTTGATTTCTATTATTTAGTATTATTGATGTTAAGTTTTTACAGTTCTTTGATTTCTATTATTTAGTATTATTGATATTAAGTTTTTACAGTTCTTTGATTTCTATTATTTAGTATTATTGATATTAAGTTTTTACTGTGCTTTGATTTCAATTAATTAGTATTATTGATATTAAGTTTTTACAGTTCTTTGATTTCTATTATTTAGTATTATTGATATTAAGTTTCTTACAGTTCTTTGATTTCTATTATTTAGTATTATTGATATTAAGTTTCTTACAGTTCTTTGATTTCTATTATTTAGTATTATTGATTTTAAGTTTCTTACAGTTCTTTGATTTCTATTATTTAATATTATTGATGTTAAAGGGGCATTCCCTACAACTGACAAACATTCTGTGAAAGTGTAAAAATGTGTTAGATGTATATGTAAAACAATATATAATGGATAATTGCAAGAAGAACTTGGGTCATAAAATGACTAGTTTAGGTACTAGCTGCAAAAATCATAGCTATGAATAATAAATCACTTCCACCCAAAAATTTTACAACAAATTCCAAAGAGTTTCCGATCTTTTATGGAAACTAATATTTTTTGTGATTTTATTTTTAATTGGATGAATTTTTGGCTGAAACTTTCTGTGTCGGCTTTTTTCTTTACAAACTTCTAATTATCATCATTTTGCCTTGATTCTAGATGCACCAAGTTGTAGGGTATGCCCCTTTAAGTTTCTTACAGTTCTTTGATTGTATCATTTCAGCAACCAGACCTTAGTAAAGTGAACGTTCCCTGGCCTCAGAGGAAGTTTGAAGGATATTACAAGATTTCCCGACATTACAAGTGGGCTTTGAATCAAGTTTTTCATACTTTCAACCATTCAGCCGTGATAATCGTGGAAGGTATGATCTCCGTGTTCTACAATAATATTTTCATTTCCTAGTATAGGTAGTAAACTGGGCTCGACACTAACTTATTTTTCATGGTGGACCAGAGGACCACCAGCTGGTCCAACAGAATTTCAGGTGGTCCTTCTGCCTATTAATATGTTATTTGTTTATTTACAGTAAAATATTGATACTTATCGATTTTAAGTTCAAGAGGTCATGGTCTTAGTTGGCCTTTCGATTGCATCCATGTTTCACAAACACTTTTTGTTATACGTAAATTTTTCTAGTCCCAGATGGATTTAAACTTGACTTAATTGTATTTATAATTTATATTTTATTTTCACTTTTTGTTCTATGTGAATTTTCTAGTCCCAGATGGATTTAAACTTGACTTAATTGTATTTATAATTTATATTTTATTTTCACTTTTTGTTCTATGTGAATTTTCTAGTCCCAGATGGATTTAAACTTGACTTAATTGTATTTATAATTTATATTTTATTTTCACTTTTTGTTCTATGTGAATTTTCTAGTCCCAGATGGATTTAAACTTGACTTAATTGTATTTATAATTTATATTTTATTTTCAGATGATTTGGACATTTCTCCAGATTTCTTTGAATATTTTGAGGCAACTTATAAAGTATTAGAAGCTGATAAAACATTATGGTGTGTCTCAGCCTGGAATGATAACGGCAAACAAGGCATGGTCAAAGATGATCCAGGTTTGTCATATTTATTTCTTGTTGAAAATGAATTTTTATTTTCTTCCAAATGATTAATGTCCTTGAAAATGAATTCTAATGTCCTTGAAAATGAATTTTTATTTTCTTTGAAATTATTTATGTCCTTGAGTTATGTCCCTTTGAACTTTCTACAGAGTTGTTTCCATTAGGTAAAATCTTGAGTAATTAAATGAATTTATGAAAAAAATCTTTGACAACAGTTCGAATGTATTGGTTAGCAAGGGAGCAAGTTTTCCTGTTTATTGAAGCCCAAGGGTCATAATCAGCCATATGGCACTGTTGCGGTCTCCAGAGTGAAGATTTTTAGGGTCAAACTTGCTCCCTCATTATAGGATTAAACTTTCATTTCTGGTTGTTTATCGAAGTGTAAACTCCCTCAGACCTCACAACACATTGAATTAAGCCCAAAGGGCTTTATGTGAAATGTGTGTTATGAGGTCTGAGGGAGCTAACAACACATTGAATAAAGCCCAAAGGGCTTTATGTGAAATATGTGTTATGAGGTCTGAGGGAGTTTACACTTCGATAAACGACCAGAAATGAAAGTTTAAATCTTTTATTTCCAATTAAATTAAATTGTTTTATTCAATTCTTACGAATGTCGGACATGAACCGCTAAAACTCTTTAGCTGGTAAAAGTAGTCCGTCCACAATGAACAGAAACAAAAGGTTTCCGATTGAAAAGGAGTTTATTGAAGTGTAAACTCCCTTCATTGACCAATCAAAATGCGTAGATATGTAAGAATTGTAAATAAGAATAAGTTATCTTTATAATATTTTCATGATAATGAATAAATATGGGTTGATTGTATATTTGTATACTTGGGTAAGATGAAAATATTCCTGTGATTTTGGTTGTGTAATTTGTGTACTTAATGTATTCGTTGCTATGGTTACAGAATTATTACATAGAACAGATTTTTTCCCTGGTCTTGGCTGGATGATGGACAGCAACATGTGGCGTGAACTTGGACCAAAATGGCCTGAAGCGTGAGTAGGATGATTTATATCAAAAGGCCCTTAAAATGAGTTAGTAGCAACACAATAAATATCAAACGACCCCCTAAATGCTGCTTGAATGATTTTAAACGATCAAGAATTAAATTGACCCCTTAATGTAGTGGTGGAACGATTCACTGGTGCACCTCATAACCGCAGTAAGAAAATGCTCAGTAAGATACACACCAGTACGAAACTGTCAAACCATTTTGAGGACAATACACATCCCGGCTTAATGGCAGCTCGACCGAGCCTTATGTAATTTGAACAAATAAATCCCTAGAAGAAGTCAGAAACGATTCATATCAAATGACCCCTTAATCATAATGGCCCCTTGTATTTGTTTGTGTTTTCAGATTTTGGGGACAGTACACACCCCTGCCTTAATGGCCGATTTGAACAAAATCAGCCCTGGATGAAGTCTGAAGTGATTTATATCAAATGACCCTTTAATTATAATGGCCCCTTGTATTTGTCAGGGTGCTCACTAGATGTCAAAAGTTGGGGGTTAAAAATGGCCTTAGCTGATTTATAATTTGAAGAGTCAACAAAATTTCCTACTATTTCAGTCTTCGAATTTAGCACCGGACCTTGGACCGTGTCCACCAAAATGGCCATGTGTCCAGTAATTTTTGTTAAGGTCACTGTAAAGTTTTCAGTGATAATTATACCCCCGCAAACGAAGTTTGAGAGGGGGTATATTGGAGTCACTCTGTCGGTCGGTCGTTGGTCGGTCCGTCCGTCCATCCGTCCGTCTGCATAAAGTTTGTTGAGCGAACTACTTCCACATTCTTCAAGCGATTGCAATGAAACTTGAAATATGTTATCACCATGAAGTGTAGATGTGCAAGTCACAATTTTCATGCCCAGCGATTCACTCATTGCAGAGTTATGTCCCCTTGGACTTAGCCATATAGTGTACTATTGCATTCTTAGTGTCAAAGCAGCGGCGGGGGTATTAGTCACCTCTGTGACAGCTCTAGTTTTACCATGTTTCAGGACAAAAAAATAGTATGTTAGTATGTTAATTACACTCGAAAAAAATGTTTTTTAGCCAAATTATATGAAATTTTTGTGTGTACTCTTAGTCCACTAAAACTTCTTTCAGTCCAGTAAAGTTTGCATTTTCACTCTACCAAATGTCCAGTACTTGAAGAAGTTTTTCGTGATGACTGCTATTTAACAGAAAATTGGACCCTTTGGTACAAATTCTCACAAAACAGAAGCTTTACTTTGCTTCTTTCAAGAGACAAAATACTGTTTTAAGGGTCACATGAATGCCCTGTTTGTTCGTGTTTTCAGTTTTTGGGATGATTGGATGAGACACCCAGATCAAAGGAAGGACAGGTCGTGTATACGTCCAGAAATCAGTAGGACAAGTACGTTCGGAAAAGTCGGAGTCAGCAAGTAAGGACAAACCCTATTTCCTATTTGCAATTAAATTTAGAATTTCTGAAAAATCTGTTTACTAAAGTATGATCTGCTTTCTTCATAAGTCTGAGTTTTTTCTTCAAAATCTTGTGAAGTTCCCTCTGTTTGGGGAATGGAAGTTGGTTTATTTCTAATACAATTTTAACAGATATTAAATCATCTCAGATTAATCTTATTTTATAACATTTTTTACATCGTGTTGAGTCATAGTCAGCTCTTTTCACAGGGACAGGCCAAACTTGCACAGGGGCAGCGATTTTTCCTCACATCTGTGGAAATACAGTTAAGACTGTGTAAGCAGCCACCTCCGAATAGAGGCCATTCTTTGAAAAACTCTTGATTACATAGAACATAATGATCTCCGAATAAGACCACCTGTCAATAAAGACCACCTGTCAATAAAGGCCATCTGTCAATAAAGACCACCTGTCAATAAAGGCCACATGTCAATAAAGGCCACATGTCAATAAAGGCCACATGTCAATAAAGACCACCTGTCAATAAAGGCCACATGTCAATAAAGACCACATGTCAATAAAGACCACCTGTCAATAAAGGCCACATGTCAATAAAGACCACCTGTCAATAAAGGCCACATGTCAATAAAGACCACCTGTCAATAAAGGCCACATGTCAATAAAGACCACCTGTCAATAAAGGCCACATGTCAATAAAGACCACCTGTCAATAAAGGCCACCTGTCAATAAATACCACCTGTCAATAAAGACCACCTGTCAATAAAGGCCACCTGTCAATAAAGGCCACATGTCAATAAAGGCCACCTGTCAATAAAGGCCACATGTCAATAAAGGCCACATGTCAATAAAGGCCACATGTCAATAAAGGCCACATGTCAATAAAGGCCACATTCAGTCGTTTTCCTAAGGGTGACCTTTGTTCACAGACTGTAGATCTAAAGTTTGTAAAACTTGTAAATCTGTAGAGAAAATTTTAGTATGGGGGAGTAAATTTATTTATATATTCAGTGCAACCTTGTAAGAAGGTGGCTGTTGTTGAGAGAGTGAAAATAGAGAAAACACATTAATTTGGGTTGCTAGTATACTGGCTGTAACAGGAAGGTGACTGTTGTTGAGAGAGTGAAAATAGAGTAAACACATTAATTTGGGTTGCTAGTATACTGGCTGTAACAGGAAGATGACTGTTGTTGAGAGAGTGAAAATAGAGTAAACACATTAATTTGAGTTGCTAGTATACTGGCTGTAACAGGAAGGTGACTGTTGTTGAGAGAGTGAAAATAGAGTAAACACATTAATTTGGGTTACTAGTATACTGGCTGTAACAGGAAGGTGACTGTTGTTGAGAGAGTGAAAATAGAGTAAACACATTAATTTGGGTTGCTAGTATACTGGCTGTAACAGGAAGGTGACTGTTGTTGAGAGAGTGAAAATAGAGTAAACACATTAATTTGGGTTACTAGTATACTGGCTGTAACAGGAAGGTGACTGTTGTTGAGAGAGTGAAAATAGAGTAAACACATTAATTTGGGTTGTTAGTATACTGGCTGTAACAGGAAGGTGACTGTTGTTGAGAGAGTGAAAATAGAGTAAACACATTAATTTGGATTGCTAGTATACTGGCTGTAACAGGAAGGTGACTGTTGTTGAGAGAGTGAAAATAGAGTAAACACATTAATTTGGATTGCTAGTATACTGGCTGTAACAGGAAGATGGCTGTTGTTCGGAGGTGACCATTCATTGAGGTTGTACTGTAATCTTAATTATGTTGTTATTAAAATGACCACATTTTTATTTTTCAGGGGTTTATTCTTTGAAAAACATTTAAAGTTTATAAAACTCAACGACAAATATGTGCCTTTTACGAAAAAAGATTTATCCTACTTGGTGAAGGTAAGTGACTTTAAAGGGACACAACTCCGGGTTAGATTGTGCTCTTTGTTCATTGAACTAGAGTTCTGTCCCTTTAGTAATAAAATTGGAGTTGTGTACCTTTAATAACAAAACTAAAGGTGTTGCTATATTAGAAAATTCGTTTAAAAATCAAAAGTTAAGAACTCATCTTGCTTTAAAGGATATCTTGATTTACACCTTGGATATTAAAAGCATGTTTTTCATGATATAAATGTTATTGATTAATCTAATTGATTAAAAATTCGAAAAAATATTTTCTTTCAACAATGTTTAGTTCTTTCTAAAATTCTTGATCCTCAAATTCAATATTTCGTCAGAAAGAGACTTGTTATGTTTTATGTAGCATTCTTGTTATGATACACCCACAAATGAAGTTTGAGAAGGGGTATATTGGAGTCACTCTGTCCGTCCGTCTGTCCGTCCGTCTGCATAAAATATCACACATTTGTGGAGCAAACTACTTCCACATTTTTCAAGGGGTTGAATTGAAACTTGAAATATATAATCAATATGAAGTGTAGATGTGCATGACACAATTTTCATGCCCAGTGATCCCCTTATGTTCCCTTGAACTTAGCCATATAATGTACTGTCGTATTCTTAGTGTCAAAGTGGTTGCGGGGGTATTAGTCAACTCTGTGACAAGGCTCTAGTGTTAACATCGAGATGTTAGAAAAGAAATTATGATTTTTATATATAGATAAAACAATTCTGTATTATAGGAAGCGTATGACCCGGCATTTATATCATACATATATCACGTACCAGAGATCTCGTTGAACGAAGTTGCTTTAGCTAAACGCTCAGATCTCCTAGAAGTCCGAGTCACGTATAAAAATAAAAACGACTTCAAAGCCGTAGCTAAAAAATTGGGAATCATGGATGATTTTAAGGTAAGATTTTTTTTCTGAATTTGATGAAAAAGTAATTTTGTGGGGTTTTTTTTTTGTTGTTACTTGTTTCATTAGGTCAGGTGTTTTCAAAGAAAAAGTTAAGTTATTATGATCACTGCATCGTCTGCGTCTGTGAAAAAAGTTAAATGTCGCTCATGAAACTATAAGAGGTAGCAACATGAAACTTCATAATAATGTGGATAGATCTCACTGAGGCAGTGAACAGAAAGCATTTGCACTGCTTGCAGCGCTCTTGTTTATTTTAAGTATTAATTATGCCCCTTTTGTAGGAAAAGGGATATAATGCTTTGCACATGTCAGTCCTTCCGTCTGTACATCAGTTGGTCTGTAACTGAACCTTGTCCGGGCAATAACTAGGGAACTATTTGGCCTAAGCTCCTCATGTTTGGATGGGAGGTTGGACGTCACATGTAGATCAGCCTTATCGATTTTGAGGTCACTAGGTCAAGGTCAAACTATCCAGATGACCTTAAGGGGGCATCCTTGTTTCACAAACCTTTCTTGTTTCAGGTTGTAATTATTGTTTTATGTGTTTTCAGGCTGGGGTAGAGAGAACAGCTTATAGAGGTGTCGTGAGTTTTAACTATAAAGGACAACGTGTGCACGTAGCGCCACTACCTAACTGGTCCGGATACGATCCCTCATGGAGTTGACCGAAGCCCGAGTTGGTGTACTTTGGACTAGAAATATTTTATTGTTTGTTATTTGGCATTAAAAAAAAGCTCGAAAAGGATCAAAAGCATGAAATTGTTGAAAGCAAGATTCTGATTGGTTAATTGTCGACATGGATTCAAAATCAACCAATGACAATGCTGCATTTTTTAACAGAGATAGGTGTGTTTTCCTCCAGCAAATGTGTGAGTGGTGGAAATTGGTGCTTTCAGCAGAACATAAAAAACAGTGGAAAGTGTTTGTCTTTAGAAATCATCTGGTCATTACTATAGTTATCTCCCCTCCCAGTTACAACAAAAAGTTAAGCTGATACTATAATTTCTAAGTGTATGTTTAACTTGGGCTAGATACATTTATTTCTGTCTGTTGCTGTCAGCATTTTGTTGGCAATGCAATATCACAAGCTACAGACAGACAGGGATTACTGTGATTCTAGTCGATGTCTAAAGTCGAAATTAGTCCAAAAAAAATCTAATTATTATGGTGCGCTTTTTAGAGTATAATCCATGTCAGAACATTTCCTAATAAATGCCCCAGGGTTGTTTGAACAAAATTTTCTGAGTAGGGACAATTAGGTTACCATAAGCACTCAAATTTTCTTCCAGCCTAGAAAATTAATTGAAAGATTAATGTGACATTTATTACCATTCATATTTTTATTCGCCCTTTTTGAAAAATGGTCGTATTATGGGAACACACACAGTGGGCCGGTCGACGTATGGGCAGGCAGTGTCTACAATAGTGTCCACTCTCTAATTCAAACAGTTTTATTCGGATCCTCACCAACCTTGATGGAAGTATTTATAGCCATGAGATCTCAGTCAAGTTCAATAATCAGCCCAATCAGCCCAGGCACTTCTGAGTTATGGCCCTTGACGGGCATATTTTGTGACCTGGCACTCTTGTTTCATTTTTGTCTTTCTTAAGAAAAGTTTACGGGACTTTACTTATGGGAGGGGGTTATTATCAGGATTAATTTGACATGTTTTCAAACTGCCCTTAAATATTTATTTGTCTTTGTTAGATATACTGTTACAAGGATGCCTGAAATTGTGTTAGAGGAAGTGAATGTATTTCATGCAATTCGTAGGTACTACGTTGATATGTGATAGGGGTGTCACTATACGTTTGACGCGTACCACGATAAATTGCGATACTGAAGCAACGCATTGCAATACGCACCAAAATAAATTGCGGCTTTATAAGCCCTGAGTTATACCTATTAAAAATCTACTTTTTTTATTTAAATTTATTCGAATGTATTGCAGAAATAAACAGAAGGTAAAATGAAACTATAGAAGTACTTTAATTTGACTAGTACTGTTTTAGATTTATTTTAAACAAAATGTCAATTTTGACACAAAACAGTCGAAACATTAAATAATCAAGAATTTTCTGATGTCTATTTGGAAAATAAATAAAAAGGAAAAATATTGCTAAAAAACAGTACGGTCATTTCATACCGCGATACTATACATTTTAGCTCCACATTGCGGTATACCGTTTTATCGTGACGCCCCTAATATACGTCCTTGTTATATACATGTTGATAATTCTTTTATCGCTAACATTAATTGCTCAAAATGAATTTTAAAAAAATATAAAAGGAGTTAGGTAGAAGGAACTATATCCTTGATGCTTAGTTGGCATTTTTTCTGAGGCCTAATTTGGGAATTTATATCTATCACAGTGTGCTATAGAATACTTTTTTCAAATGCTGAAATGTGAACGTTCCGCAGCTCTGTTACAGTAAGGTTTGTACAAAGTTTGTGTGTGTTTTTAAATGTTCTAAATTTATTGTAATACGTTGTTTATTTAGTCAGTCTGCTTAACTGTATAGTGTATGTATAAGAGACCAAACTCAAGTCTAAAAACTTGGACCCTCAGCTTTGAGACCAAACTCAAGTCTAAAAACCTTGGACCCTGAGTTTTGAGACCAAACTCAAGTCTAAAAACTCGGACCTTGAGTTTTGAGACCAAACTCAAGTCTAAAAACTTGGACCCTCAGCTTTGAGACCAAACTCAAGTCTAAAACCTTGGACCCTCAGCTTTGAGACCAAACTCAAGTCTAAAACCTTGGATCCTGAGCTTTGAGACCAAACTCAAGTCTAAAAACCTTGGACCCTGAGTTTTGAGACCAAACTCAAGTATAATAAACTTGGACCCTGAGCTTTGAGACCAAACTCAAGTTTAAAACCTTGGACCCTGAGTTTTCAGACCAAACTCAAGTTTAAAACCTTGGACCCTGAGTTTTCAGACCAAACTCAAGTTTAAAGCCTTGAATGCTGAGCTTTAAGTTTAATAATCTTGAGCTTTTAGACTAACCTCGAGTTGATGACCTTGAGAATTGAGGTCAGTATCAACTTTTTGAACCATTAACCCTGATCTAGGATTTACAGGCCTTTAATAGAAAACTACTCTTATATTTTAAAGCACTAGCCTAAACTATTCATGGACTATTGAAAATAGACAATATACCACCAGCCTGAATGCACAATTTTGAGAAAGTTCTCTGGCCCGAATAGAAATTTACTAGCCCTGGGCTGTGGGTTAGCGTGAAGACTATTAAGGATTAGATGGTATTAACTCTTACATTGCTGGAACCAAAACTGCAAAGCTTGTACCACCAGGAATAATGAGAAGAGAGCAAGGCCAGTCTTTTTACTGTTGGATGACTAACTTCTAACTTTTTATTGTGATCTCCCTTAAATTCATAATGGACTGTTTCAAAATAGAAGTTAGACAAGTCCATTTAGGTAATTCAGCAGGTTAAGGGTTGATTTTTCATTGGTTTCTTTGCCAGGTGCTCTGTAGTTATCAATTAGCATTAGTTTCCATATTTGTACATTCCAAAGTAAGGCAAAAAAATTGATTGCTTGTTTCTCCTTCTTTATTTTAGGGGGATAAAATGAATATTTGGGTGGATTTTGGCTTTTATTGTTTAACCTGAGTATCAAAAACATTGCCTTTTCTTTTGTCGTATTATTAACTATCAAGAAAAAAAAAATTCATTTACAAAGCACACTAATTCTTTACGAAAAGTGTTTATTTATAATTGCTAAGGCCTTAAAAAAATGTTTGTTTCTGGTTATGTGCTCATTAAATTTTATTAAAGTGTAGGACGAGGGGGCGGGGCTCCTGGAAGTCTGTGGAATGGTAAAAGGGTGAAAAAATGGATGTACGGTACCGTTTATATGGCCAAATAAAAAGTTCAGGGGTTGCAGGGAAAAATTAGAGGTAGGTCGTGTAACCAGAAAGGTTTTTTTTTGTGCCCCCAACACTTTAGGGGGCTGGCATATAGATCTGTTATGCCTAATTAGGTACCAAAGTCCAATAAATTCAATGGACACAAACTGAAAAGTGAACACAACTCTGAATAGGGATCTGTCCCCTTAAAGCCAAATAAAGGAAAGGATATTAGTCATACTATTTTAAATGGTTATCAAGTTAATGTGTTAGACAATACAGAAATCCAGTCTTGAAATATTTGGTCATCATAGAAAGTTTGTTTAGTATTATATACTTTGCAAAGAGGATTTTCTGAATCAACCAATGTTGTTAGATGCATTACTGTGCTTTTGACGAGTAAAATCTGTATCGTTTTTGCTTATTTGTGCCAAAGTTGTTATAAGATGTAGAAAAAATTATTTTTATTTATATATAATTTTATTGTATTGGTGATTGGTTGTTCATGTCTTTTTTTTTCAAATGAAGCAAATCTTCATTTATTGTATATTGTCTGACAGCAAAGGGGGGTAACTCCATGTTGTTGTTTTTTCTTTTCTAAAAAAGGGAGGCTACTCTCATATTTTATAGTTATTTTCAATGAAATTTTGATTTAAGAAAATGAAGATTTTGATCCCCTTCATATTTCAGAGGCTAAAGTTGTTAATTTTGCCAAAATAAGCATATTTTTAAAGATTTTTAACTCCTTTATTTATTTCAATACTGCACTATTTTTCAGACAGATTTATCTTCAGATACAAAATGTATGTTCCTAACATTTCCTACATTTTAATTCCATTTTTTAGTTTACTTATCCAGGGAATTAAATTCGCCAAAAAAATCTTCCAAATTTGTTGCTTTATTTGTATTTTGAATAAAAGAATATTTTAGATTTCTGTATCCAAACCAGTGACTTTTTTCATCTCTTTGGGAATGGGTCCAGGTGCGGTCAGATTTGGAATTTTGGAGTCGTGACAACTAGGTTATTGGGAAATTTTATCAACAGACAATGCCTAATAAATTGAGTTCTCTGGTTTCTTTGCACTTGTATACTATAGCATATCAAAACTTGGCCATAACTTTGTCATTTTATGTCCGATTTTGAAATTCTTTTTTTTAAATATTCATTGGGAATTTCTCTCTTTAGCTTTTGGGATAATTGAAGCCAAAAGCTATTTGGGAGGGCCCGTTTACCAGACCCAAACAAAGAAGGAAAAGAACTACTGCTGAAACAGTATTTAACCCTTGAGTGTGGTTTGTACCAAAGATATATAATTGAGATATTTAGATAAAATATTGTTTAAGTTGTTAAAGTAATCATTATAATTATTATGTGTTATATATGTCCTTAGTAAGTGTATTAATTAGACATTTACCTGTAGTTTTATTTGGATTGGTTTAGTCTCAGACTTTCTTACATACAGTGCAACCTCTCCAAAGCAACACCCTTTGGAAGTAACAAAAGTATGTTGTTGTCGCAAGGTTGTTTAATTAATAGTTAAATTGTGCAGTGGAAAAAAATCTTGCTGTTGTTAACGGGAGGTTGTTGCTGAAGAGAGGGCTGTTCAGGAGAGTTTGTTGCTGTATTATATTTTCTAGCTTAATAATTCCTCTCCAATTGAATTTCAATTGCTATCACCTGTCTTGTTGTTTTTTTACCTCTCTAAAAGCTCAAATCTGATTGGTTGATCGTGTGTTCATGCCGAAATTTGACCAATCAAAAAATTGAGTTTAGAGACTGTTGAAGAAACTCAAACCTGATTGGTTAATTCTGTGTTTATTCTTTTATTCAACCAATTAAAAGACTGCATTTAGGATTGGTGTTGACACTCAAACTTGATTGGTTGGTTTTGTGTTATTTCTTTTATTCAACCAATCAAGACTGTGTTTACAGACTGGTCCGGAAACTCAAAATCTGATTGGTTGATTTTGTGCTCCTCGATTTTAAGATGGCCGCTAGCTCCGTTTTACTACGTATTCTTGAATGGCGTGATGTGAATCTTATCTCTTTGTAGAAATACAGTATTCAAACATGCTTCTATTCAAAATCATTGTCTTGCTGGTCAACACAATTTGCTGCAATCATCAAAAGTTATGGCAGTCTTCACAAAAAACATTTTTAAGCACTGGACATTTGGTCCAGTGAAAATGCAAACTTCACTGGACTTAATGAATTTTTAGTGAACCAACAAAAGTACGCACAAAATTCATTTTCTTTTGTTCGGAAATATGACAAAATTATCACTGAAACATTTTCTAGACCGTCGGTCCACTGACCTGTTCAAATTCACTCAGGGCCGATGGCAAGTTTGGTGGACTCGGACCAGGGCATAATTTGAAGACTGTAATGCCTTGGTTTTTTTTATTTGGAATATGAGATGACATAATGTCCATATACTGTTAAGCCTGTGAACAAAGGCCATCCTTAGGAAAGAAAAATGTGGTCTTTATTGACACTTGACCTTTATTTAGAGGTCATTCATTCAAAATAATCAATGATAGTTTTTTAAAGATTGGCCTTTATTCACATGTTTGACTGTACGAACTAACTTTATACCTTACCTAACTATCACTTTGATCGACTCTGATTTTCATAATTATAATAATAAAAGTTTTCATTAATGTAACCGTGTAAACATTGCCTGATGTCATATTTCATATTTTGTGAGAGAAAAAAGTTTGTATTACCTATGCACTACATTTTTGTATCATTTTATATTCGTAGTCATTGTACATGTATGTATATAGATAATATATAAATATGTTTGAATAGATCATTTTGAATAACTGACTGCACTAAATGGTAATTGTTGTTTTTTTTTGTTCAAGTACTAGTATATAAGGTAATTTGAGTTTCTTATGTTAGAAGTTGAGTATTTATTTCATGTAAAATTCTGTAAATGGCTTCCATTCTGCTTGGAAGTGGAAATAACAAAATAAATATTAATTATACTAAATAATGGCTTGTGTCAGGTGTTTTCAATTAGAGGTGGTCAGAGGCCATATTGACTGCTTAGAAATGAAAATTGGCCGCCTAGAAATCCCAAATAATGCAAATATACCATTTACAACGTTGGATATTAGCAATCAGGGTTTGGCCTCTTACAGGAAAACTTAATGAAAAACCTGGTCAAATGAGGGCTCTGCTTGTAGACATTGTCTGATGTTGTATTTCACATTTTGTGGAAACCCAGTTGTTCATGTTTTGGCTCAGCCTTAGTCAGTTAGGCCGAGAAAAACGCAGTTTTATGTATGGTAACCCGACCACAACTAGTCTGTGGAGCTTGCTACTGTTTCTAACAGCATTATTCTAAAGATGGATGATTGGTGGTGTACTAGTGAAAGATCGTGGGTTTGATTCTTAGCTCCGATTTTCGAAATGACGTCAATAAACATGTATTTTTAAAGAGACTATAAACATTTTTTTTTTAAAGAGACTATAACGTAACGTCACTTTTTGACGTTGTGATGTCATATGTTATGACGTCATGACGTCACACATATGTTTACCATCATTACAATACTAGTTGCCTGACGAAGTAAACTACGAAACGCGTTGCAACTTAATTTGAGTTATGTTTTCTTTTTTACCGTAATAAAGACACTATAACACAACCATTGTGTTTTTATAGATGCACAGTAAATAGTAAAAATATAATACTAGTAATGAAGATTAGCTGTTGTTTATGAAACTCACAGCATAAATTAACAGCACATGGTGCCGACCGGAAAACCAAGATGGCTTTCAAAATGGCTTCCTCGGCGTCCAAGATGGCTGCTTTATACAGTAAAACCTCTCCAGAGTGACCCGGTCTTGTGCAAAAACCTCCATTCAATA
Source organism: Lutraria lutraria (assembly GCA_964023205.1). Lineage (NCBI taxonomy): Eukaryota > Metazoa > Mollusca > Bivalvia > Venerida > Mactridae > Lutraria > Lutraria lutraria. Next base: position 21,556,344 of record OZ026849.1, read on the forward strand.
ACAGTAAGGATTTTCCACGCTGCACAATTTAACTATTTATTTAACCTATCTAGAGTAACAACCGCCCGTCAACTACATGATGTTGCTTCTCCAAAAGAGAGGTTGCACTGTATTGCCATATGCAGTGTAAATCCTACGTCAAAAATGCGGCAGTTTTGTTTATTTCCAAATAGTTGCATGGATATTATTCAAGGTCTTTAATCACGTGATACTACAGGGTCGAGAAAAATGGCGGCGCCCAAGAGTTCCAAAGTCGTATTTTTCGTCGAATGCTATATTGTTTTGAGTTTAACAAGTAGTCCATGTTCCAGTTAATAATTTTCCGAATCCATGGGAACCAAAAATTAGCGAGAAATTTGTAGTGGACAGACTTATTCAGTTATATTTTCAAATTTCTCTGCATGCTCTTTGGACAAACTGCGACAGTCATAATGCTAATTTTTGTACCGATGGATTCGAGAAATTGTTGGCTGGAACATGGGCTACATGAAAAACTCGGAATATTTAAACTTTCGACGAAAAATACGACTAACCTTCGAACTCTTGGGCGCCGCCATTTTTAGCTCACCAGAGCACGAATGTGCTCAAGGTGAGCTTTTGTGATCGCCCTGCGTCCATCGTGCGTCGTGAAGTGGCGTCCATGTGTACTTAAAACAACATCTCCTATTACACCGCTATGCCGATTGCAACCAAACTTTGCTGGAATTATCCTTAGGTAGTCCCCTTTCAAAGTTGTTCAAAAATTAAATTTAATTAAAAACTGGTTGCTATGGCAATTAACAAATAGAAAAAACTTAAAAAATCTTCTTGTCCGAAACCACAGGGCCTAGAGCTGAGATATTTGGTATGTAGCATTGTCTAATGGAACTCTACAAAGTTTGTTCAAATTATTCCCCTGGGGTCAAAATTGGCTCCGCCCCGGGGGTAACTTGATTTAACATAGACTTATATAGGAAATTTAAAAAATCTTCTTGTCAAAAACTACAATGCCTAGAGCTTTGATATTTGGTGTGTAGCATAGTCCAGTGGACCTCTACCAAGTTTGTTCAAATTATTGCCCTAGGGTCAAAATTGGCCCCGCCCCAGGGGTCACTTGATTTATATAGACTTATATAGGAAAATTTAAAAAATCTCCTCTCCGAAACCGCAAGGCCTAGAGCTGAGATATTTTTTATGTGGCATTGTGTAGTTGACCTCTACCAAGTTTGTTCAAATTATGGCCCCGGGGTCAAAATTGGCCCTGCCCTGGGGTTTATTCTATTTTATATAGGAAAATTTAAAAAATCTTCTCCGAAACCACAAGGCCAAGAGATAAGATATTTGGTATGTAGCATTGTCTAGTGGACCTCTACCAAGTTTGTTAGAATTATTGCCCTAGGGCAAAATTGGCCCCGCCCCGGGGGTCACTTGATTTACATAGACTTATATAGGAAAATTTTAAAAATCTCCCAAACTGCAAGGCCTAGAGCTTATATATTTTGTATGTGGCATTGTCTAGTGGACCTCTACCAAGATTGTTCAAATTATGGCCCCGGGGTCAAAATTGGCCCTGCCCTGGGGTTTATTCTATTTAAAATTTAAAAAATCTTCTCCGAAACCACAAGGCCTAGGGCTAAGATATTTGGTATCTAGCTTTGTCTAATGGACCTCTTTTAAATCTGTTCATATAATGGCAATGGGATAAAAAACGGCCCAGATGGGTCACTTGATCTTACTTGGACTCGTATAGAAAACTTCAACAATGTTCATCTCCAAATGACCTTTTCTCCTGGTGAGCATTTATAGGGCCATTATGGCCCTCTTGTTCTATACACTGTTGTATCAATTATTATCAAAACAATATATCACGTGATTATAGGCTGTGATTAGTCATCACATAATGTGCAATACCAAGGCGTTCTTCTAATTAACAACAAGTCCGATGATAATAATGACATAATTAGTACAATCATGTAAGCATGTGTTTATGCGCACGTAGACATATCTTATTGCTCTACTTTAGGCCTTAAATAGTGTTCGTTTCTGGTTAATATACTTGGCCTAATTTTTTCCCCGCGAACTTGCACTTTTTATTATTTTATTAGGCCGAGGAACTGTACACCCATTTTTCAAATGCTGACGTCACGTGATCAGCACATTTTCAAGAGCCAAAAAATGTCACGACCTCCTTATCCTGTTTTTAAGAAACAAACATTTTTTGATACCTTTAATAGTACACATGATATTATATACATGCCTGATAACTTCATAGTACTTAATACATAGTTTCCATATCTACAATATTTACCTCCCTTGGCAGCCATCTTAGTTGGCAAATAAAAAAAATTAGACAAAATAAGAAAGTTGGTTATTAAACAACTCAATTTATAAAAGATAACTTAATCATGAAGTTGTTAAGGCCATAAGAACATCAGACTTAAGAAATTGCAGTTGTCACATGTAAATGATTTTCCTATATTTAGAATTATCAAAACAAAAATATAAATATCTTCTACCAATGCTTGTTGAATTTGCCAACAAAGATGGCCGCCATGGGAGGTAAATATTGTAGATGTGGGAACTGTGTATGTAGTAAGTACAACATTGTATCATTACGAGACTGTTTAATTAATAAATAATTGATTAATTCATAACATAAAATTATCAAGTTGATCCGTAGAGATAACTAACGATATACATTATCCAGGCCACTGCAGTCAAATTGAGTACGCACATGCGTTCAAATAGTTAAAGTAATATTTAGCATATGACTTAAAGGTGCATGCCCAGGAACTGCTGTGTCGTTTTTTTTCGTACACCAAAAATGTGTTTGTTACTTGTAAAACCAATTATTACCGAAAAGTCAAAGAAGAATGCGTTGAAAAATGACCCTATAATGCGTGCGTCGGTATTTGTATGTCGGTTTGAATAAAAGGCTGTCAGCCTTTTATTGACGACAACGATACGTCTGAGAGTTTAACTGAGCATGTGCGCTGCCTTTCAAGTGAACATAACATGAGCAATACTTGCCATTTCAGTTTGTTGACATTTTTTCCGCGATGGTTTCGATTTTTACAGATACCAAAAGGGTCGAGTTGTTAAAATGACGAATAATTTTTGAGGCCGAAATCGGCAGGTTTGGTAAATCTTGAAATGTATATTTTGAGTAAACGAGCGGGATATTTTGTAAATATTTTACAGGGCTTTCATTAATTGATGTAGGCATTAAAATGATACCATTTTGATTGCTATTCGAGACTCTTCAGTTTCAGGGCATGCCCCTTTAAATTTGAGGTTAAATTAAACTGCAAACACTCAACCAGCCAGAGAAAAATGTGCGACTTTCCAACTTTGGCAATGAATGGAGACCCCAGGCGTACACATAGGTAGAGCCACCGAACTTCCGTAAGACTAGCTGGACTTCTGAAAAATCGTATCTACTCGGGCATTTCCGTAACTTAAAATACGTACTTTCCTTTAGTCAAACGCCGAGGAGTACTGATTGCTTCTACACCTGTCAATATTTTGCCCGCCCGGGGGGCGGCGGGCTGACCCAAGAGAATTAGACATTTCTAAAATACGTACTTTTCTTTAGTCAAACTTGTTGTATCAAACGGACATGGATGTAAAGTCCAGTATATAGGATTCGAACGGACAGTGGTATGAGGCTATTGATTACTACTATATGTATTACCGCCTGATCACGTAAGCCCCTGAGACATTTGTTTAATAAGTTTAAAGTTGTTTAGTCCTCAAAGTCACGCTGATTATAACACGATAGTCACGTGATACTGGTAATTAAAGTTTTGCATCTGACATGCTAGAACGCACGTACGCGAATTTAACTAGGACTGGTTTAGATATTGATTTGTTCGTGTTTATAATAATCAAGTTTACATTTCATAAATAGATTTAATACATTAAAACAATTATGAAACTGGTGAGAACAACTATAGTTGTTTAGATTCGATGTATACGGAATCTAGTTAGTGCCATATGAAATATCGTGTCTCGCGCCATCAGGGATCCGAAATCTCATGGTGTGTTTTAGTTACAGTACGAAATCCCGTGTTACCATTCCGTGTCTCGCTTCGTGTCACGTCAGAATATCGTGTCTCGGCGAATTCTTGTGTCTCGCCCTAAGGATATTCCATATGGCACTAACTGGATTCTGTAGATTTAAGTATCACGTGGCAGACACGTAAACAATTTATCACAAATGGCGGAAACTAGTAAGTGGCGACTCTGTTCTGTCGAAAAAGTTTGTGTCTGCAGGGGCGTGCCTGGGCCAAAATTCAGAGTACGCAGGGGGAGGGTATGTGAGGGGACCTCCCGTCCCATTCGGGACCGAATGTTTTTTCGGGTGCAGCTAAAGTATAGCTTCTGGTGCATTTTGGCACCCTGTTAATGCTTAACACTGCAGTGGAAATAAAAGACGCATTTTCTTCCCAATTGATGGGAATACCAAACTCCATGTACCGATCAAGATAGATAACATTGAGACACAATATATGATTTCAAAAATGCATTTAATAAATTCTCTATCAATTTATGAAAAGAAAGCACCACCATCATGGGTGTGTGAACACATGTATGGCAAAAAATGACTTGCAAGGTCCATGTCCTGCGAAATGCGTCTCAATTGCAAAATGTTATATTTCTACTATTTTGCTCGGCGATTTATTATCACTAATATATACGTCTCAAGTACTGACTAGCATGTTGATACACCAAACAATAAATGAGCCCCGTCGTGTAATTTTTGGTTTTCGGAAATATGTAACCAGTGTAGCTCCAGATAAGCCTGTGCATCCGCGCAGTCTGAGCTGGAGCTACATTGTCCGTTGGATTGAAGAACATGGTCATTTTGATAAATTATACCTTAAAAATGAACTTATCTATTGAAAGTTGACATCGTAGATCGAAGGTATGTTTTCAATCTTCGCATGGAACTGAAAGAACGTTCGGTCGTTGCAGTGGAGACAGGCATGGACAGAAGTACGTGCAAACATGTACATATGTTGTTGGGATAAAGTTCCGCATTCATGTCCGCAATCGTGTCAGCAATGTTTGAGACAGGTATATCTGCAGCTAACTGGCATCTAACCTTCCACCTTCTAGTTTAACCCTCAAACTCTTCGAATGATTCGCACTGTAGATCTGGGCGGAATGTGTCAAAGAGTACTTGCACTTTTGCGGCAGTAAGCTGTGCAATATGCGCGGATAACAAATACTGAACATTGAAGCGGTCTTGTCCATTCAAGAGACGTTCAGTCATCTCCACTACCAAATGGTCTAGAAATGGAAGCCACATGTTTAGCTTCCAGTACTCAGGGATGTCTGCTGCTGGTACATTCTGGCGATTTTGTTGGCGCCCAACGTTGCGAGGTCTGGACGGCTCCACACCCACTGCCGCGGCCATAGTAACTGCCTTGCCATACAACTCCAGCCACAATGTATCGTCGTTGCGCTCATTTTGGACGAGGGTACATATAACACTCGCTCCCTTAGACGCCTCAACAAGATCGCATGTTTTGTTCTGGAGCATCTTGGAGAGGAACAAGTTGGGCTAGTATGAAACTAGTGTCACAATAAAACCAAACTGTGTGATAGCCAATTGGACCGTTTAATTAACAATGTAAGCTGTCCGAGATGTTTTGGTTGACGACTACAATATGATGGCATATTTTAGTCATTGTGTTACTCAAGCCCATGCGTGATAGTCTTTCTAAGATATTTTTTTTAAATATGATTCAATGTCTTGCCATCTTTTAGGCCTAACCATGCTTCACATCTGTTCAAACTTTTATTGCATTTTTCGCGATATTAGACTTTTTATTTTTTTGACTTTCAAAATTAAAAGTACGCAGTTGCGTACTTTGCGTATAGGCAGGCACGCCCTTGGTCTGTGCCAATTCTATCAGCAACCATATCAATCGGAACTTCTCGGCGTTTGTCTAGAGAAAATGCCTCGTTCATAATAAATAGAGTGACCGTTAAAAACATATAAATAAATTTAACTTGTTCTTAATGTGACTTGTTCTTGTTTCGAACTTGCAAGCTCTCGATCAGAAGTCCTAGGTATAACTGTTTAAGCTAGTCTGCTGAGGCAGGGCCAGCTCTAGGTACCACAACATCCGGACCAGCTGTGTCGCGCCCAATCGTAACTACTCGGGTATTTCCGTAACTGAGAAATACGCACTTTCTTTAGACAAACGCCGAGGAGTTCCGATTGTGCCGCGCCCTACGGCATGAGAAAAACCTCGCAAGATCGTTCCAATACCTTACAGTATACGGAATTTGAGCTTGTATGAAATTTGTTCTAATTTCAAATTAATTATGTTTGCATTTCTACAACCTTGTAATCTACAGCGAACACACACACATTAATCTTATCACGGTATGTGCAAACAAGTTAAAACTGATTATCTAAACGAAATATTTCCTTTTTTCTCGCAATGTCGGCCATTTATGCAAATTGGTTCCCGTTCCTTGTTGCAGTGCACCAAAGGTACAGACAGAGTCAACGGGAACCAGTTTATCATTTCGTGCGACAATCTGTACAGTAAGGCCATTCTAATCCGTGCTTGTCCGCATCGCGTGAAAAGGCCGGATAAGACGGGTTTTATGACTATATATAGCAGCTGGTTTGTAAAATGGTTCCCATTGACTATGTCTGTACAAAGCCTTTGGTGCACTGCAACATGAAACGGGAACCAGTTTATCTGGTTTGTTGACAAAATGAACAGTTTCACAACAATTAATAGAGTGTCTTATTACATGGAAATGCAATACATGTATGTTTACATTTCACTGAAATTCAAGGTTAAATCCGGATAATGTCGTTATAAATTATGCAGTTAGTGTAAACAAGAAATATCTTTATTGTCACATGAAACCTTCGAACCTGTATAATATAAGCCAACAAAGAGAATCAGAAATCACTCCTTTATACACAGGTAGTCAATTTTCTGCGGTTTATTTCTGATTTACACATCAGGTTTAAATCGTCAAACCCGTGAACAAGGGACACTTCTTTGTCGTATTTTTTCACTAAAGTATAACGTCCATTACCAAAAGCCCGGGATCATTTGGCAACTTCTCAAGCTTTAGTAGTGGATTAGGAGCCCAGGCATGCACCCGGGTAGAACCCCTGACCCTCCGTAAGCAAATAAGACAGCTTTCTCGCAATTGAAATCATTCGGTCCCGGGTAAAATTCGAACTCATAGCGGGGAAGGGCTTTTATTACAAGCCAGAGGTCTTTATCACTGAGCCACAGAGGCCCCTACAAAGGCCACTTCAGGAAACGGAGACTTAAAGCGTTGATTGTAGTATACACGGCTATAGCTTTAATTCCAAGGATTCACACTATACTGTGGCATATAGATATACAGTACAACCTCTGTATAGCAACACCCTGTTGGAGCTTCAAATATCGGCCGTTGTTTAGAGGTTGTTGCTCTACAGAGGTTAAATTTAGAGTAAATATCAACTTAGGGAAATTTTGAAGGTGTTGTTATAGAAAGGTTGTTGCTCTTCAGAGGGCCGCTCTGGAGAGGTTTTACTTATGTAAAGTAGTGTGTCGATCGTAGAGTATATTTCTCCCTGGTTACATTTGTTTCAATAGTTTTCGCCGGATAATATCCGAGACACGGAGAGTGTTTGGTCTACAGTCCGCAGACTCATGAGTTCGATCCTTTGGGCGCGGTGCCTGTACTATAAGGCCATTGTGTCCTCCTTCCATATATTCATAATATGATTCAAATATGTAAATACACGCACTATACAAATTACTAGAAAATTCTGTTCAGTATAGAAATGCATATATTTACGGACTATACTAAAGTACTAGAATGTTCTGTCCACTGAAGAAATGCATATATTGCGCAAAATACAAATACATGTACTAGAAATTTCTATACAGTATAGAAATGTGCATAGATTACGCAATATCAACAATAATAATACCAATATGGAAATACATACATGTAATTACGCACAATTTTTCCTGTGCCGTACAAAATATACGCACAATAAAAAAGTACTAAAAAACAGTGTGCATAAATTCACGTTATAGAAATTAATCATCTTTCAATTTACGCATGCAGCTAGTTTCAATTACCAGCAATACAAATGTTAAGTTTATTTATAAACAAAACTTGTATTTATAGATCTTTGTTTAACACCCACATGTCGCTATTGATTTTATCAAGCCTGTTTTGTGCGATACGTGCTTAGTACGGAGTGAAGGTCAACGCAATGTGACCTTCCTATCAATTATCGGGTCTATTGCGATTGGATAATTTCGTTCGTGAATTTCCGTCATCCTTAATCGGTAATTCCCGCGAGGTTTCGTCATTTCTCGAAAATTCGCTAAGTAATTTTCTGGTAAGGCCGAGCAAATTGTTGTTTAACGTTTAGGAATGAAACAAAATACGTCTTCTTTTATATTACTTTGTACGTTAGAGGTTCTTTATATATCGTAGAAGAAAGTTGATCCAAATTGTTATTATCGCTGTCTTCATCATCATCATTAACGAAAGCCGCAACAACAAGAAAAGTTAACTTCGAAGCATCAAGTACATGTATGTAAAAACAACAGCATCGAAGTCGTCATCAGTAATATCGATCATTATAAATAGTGTTGATGGAAGCAGAATTTATGACGCAATCATCATCATCGACAACAACAACCACGTGACTGTCATCATTACTATTATCTTCAATGGCGTCGATGGTTGCAGTTGAGAATGATGATGATGATGATGATGATTATTGAGTCATAAATACTGCTTCCATCGACATTTTCTCTATGATTACAACCCGATATACCGGACTTTGTGGTCCCATAATCGCATCTTGCCAAGCGGAAGATCTGCCATGTGGTCTAGTCGCGTAAATAATTAGTCACATGAAATAAATATAATTTTACCTTATTGCGGTAGTTGACTAAATAAGGCGTAAAATATGTTTGTTTCTGGTAACATGCTCATTAAAAATAGGGAAGTTTTTCTTGATGGGAGAGGGAGGGGCTTTTTAAGGCGTGTGGACAGATGAAACAGTCAGAAAGTGGATGTACAGAATAAAAAATCTAGGGTCGGGCGGCGGGGGGGGGAGAAATTAAGGTCCGTCGGGTAACCAGAAACAAACGATAAAATATTTTAGGCCTTTTACGAGACGATTCACGGACTTTACCGATATAGCTGTATCGGTAATGTCGACATGAAATGTCTACGTGCAGACATTCATGTGGGGATACATCCGCGTTCCGATAAAATTCGTCTGCTTGCATTACTTGTTAAATCATCGTTCGAACAATTTTGAATCATATTTGTGGATGTAGAAATTAACTAATATTAGTAAAATAATTTCCCCAACAAAGGTAAGATTTTATTCTTGTTAATTAACAATGTTATTATTAGCTACCATTAAATTTTATTTGTTCATCAACAGTTCTTTGAATAATTGGCGCACTACTTCATATTTCCCCCGGACGGAAAATTTCTCTTATGAAAAGAGCTAATTGCAGAGCATGGTTAAAACTTGGTATACGACATGCGCTTTCATAGCATGAATATAATGAATGAAAATGTATCGGAGCGACACTGGTTTTCTTTAAGTATGTGAATTATGACCTAAAATAAACTCCAAATTTTTTAGACAAAATGATAGAAGGTCCGTCATTGAAACTGAATTTAACATTAATCGAACCCAAAATAGCTTTGTCACTCGCCCCTTTGTTCATTCCTGGAAACTAATTAAATATAATTTGAACTTTTTCGCAATGAAATACACGAAATTTGAAAATTGAAAAAGTTTTCAAGGTGAAAGAAAAACAAGGTGACGAATTAACACAAATAGATAACTACAATGTAAAAGCAAAACAAACTAAAAATCCCGCCTCCTCTCGTCTTACAGAAATTGTTACCTTTGTTTAATTTCGCGTACTTTTAAAACAATACTATCGAATTCAAGTTCCGTTTGCCTTAAAAACTCGACTCGTTGTTTATACAGTCAAACCTGAAAATAACGTACTTTAATATTTAGAATTTTATTTGATAGATCAGAATTCATAATGCGTGATTTAAGAAAGGCCGCTGATCACGTGGTATTTGTTGATAACCTTTGTCCCAGGTTTGAGTGTCATTGCATTCAGATAAATTGGTTACAGTACAACTCGGTTATAGCGAATTCCTGGGACCTCGAATAATCTCTTCTTTCTGTGTACATTTCACTACATCAAACACAATGATATAATGAAGATCGTGCTCGATGAAAGCTAATTATATTTCATTGTATCCGAATATTCGCTATATCCGAATGCAAAACAGCCTTGTTTTACTCAATTATTATAATTAGATAGTTATAATTGGAATAAAAAATATTCGAATGAAAGAGTATGGAATGAAATCATTTAAGTAGATTTTACGAAATAATTATGTAGGGACCAGAACGTGCATTGTCATGAACACAACACCTGGCGCTTGCATTCAAAGTCCCTTTTTTCAACGGAAGGAGCTAAATGTTTATACGTAACAACAGTCGATCATATCCGCAAACAAAGACCACATTCGGGAAAGACAAAATGTGGCCAATACTGACAGATGGTCTTTATTCGGAGGTCGTTCTGTTCTAAATAATCAATGAGTTTTTTTAAACAAATGGCCGTTATTCACAGGGTTGACTTTATTTGGAGGTGGCCCCTAACACAGGGATGACTTTATTTGGTTGTGGCCGCTAACACAGGGTTGACTTTATTTAGTTGTGGCCGCTAACATAGGGTTGACTTTATTTGAAGGTGGCCGCTAACACAGGGTTGACTTTATTTGAAGGTGGCCGCTAACACAGGGTTGACTTTATTTGGTTGTGGCCGCTAACATAGGGTTGACTTTATTTGGTTGTGGCCGCTAACATAGGGTTGACTTTATTTGGTTGTGGCCTCTAACATATTGATGACTTTATTTGGAAGTGGCCGCTAACATAGGGTTGACTTTATTTGGAAGTGGCCACTAACATAGGGTTGACTTTATTTGGACGTGGCCGCTAACACAGGGTTGACTTTATTTGGTTGTGGCCGCTAACACAGGGTTGATTGTACATCATAAATTCAAGGTCGCGTACATGACTTTGAAAACTTGATAATGAATTTAACTTACTGATAACGAACAAACACGCATAATGCATCTTAGTGGCCATCTCAAACAACGAAACTATTTGTCATATTACAAAGTCTATGTTTTTCAACCTATTTTTAGGCGGAACTCAGATTTTTTGTTGACAAATTATTCGAATAATTTTAAACGTCCTTTTCAATGTCAAACTGGATGCGTATCTGTTGATTGTAAGATATACAATACGGGCGCACCCGACCATAGATAGAAATGAAATATCATTTAATGATAAATGAAATAGCATTCAATCAATTATGCACCTGTCAATATTTTGCTCGCCCGGGGTTGGCGGTGGGCAAACCCGGGACTTTAGACAGACGACCATTTCCGACAGACGGGAATTCGATAAACATAATGACTCCGCGTACCGGGAAATAGACGTTGGTCAAGTTTTACATACCGGGACTCGGGAATTTTGCCAACGCAAAATGAAATAAAGTTGTCCCTGGGGATTTAGATGAATACGTCTCTAGGTCCGCCTCTTCGGCTATCGATTGGAGATTTACAATTGGGGAGGGGGGGGGCAAACATGTCGTCTGCAAACTTCGTAAGACAATACAGTTTTTATCAACGGACAAACTGATAAAAAGTTAATACTAATTCCTGGAACAGCGGAAGTCTACAATTACATCAAAATTTAGAAAAAAATAGTCCCATAAAATAGTGCGATGTAACATGTATGACTATTTATAACGATTTCTATATATGGCGTATGCATGTTTATGTGATTTATGCTTAAGATATGAGTAAACATTAACCGCGGAAGATAAACATGTACATGTATATAACGTCACGTGATGAAACATATTTACACCCGGAAGTTGTAGAAAATGCGGCACTTTTATTCAACAGTTCTAACGTAGGCGTGACTAAAATAAAAGTTCGCTTGTTTATATTCAGCGACATATCTACGGATGACGGGTCCGGGAGTTCAAAGTTCTGTGACGATTTGGCGGCAATAACAAACATAGCCATGTGTTCTGATCATATAGTTTGTAATTTATGAGTGCAGTTGCTATGGTGACAATGAGAAGTCACCGAATAGCATTCTGACCACCTCTGAATAAAGGCCACCCTGTGAATAGATGCCATTATTTTAAAACCTGTTTTTGATTATTTAGAACAAAATGACCTCCAAATAAAGACCATAAAAGGTCATATTCTGTCTTTAGCATGGATGGCCTTTGTTTACAAGTTAGATTGTATATGGCGATAGCAATAAAGACACTAAATGATACTGAATACGGTACATTGTTATTCATACCTGAAAATGACTCAGTAATAAGAGGAATAATCGAGCCAGCATTGCTACAGCGATAGTTTGGTATGTACAATTGACCTTGTATTCAATACATTGTAAACAATATTCATTATTTTTTAGGTACCCCACCCACCATATCTTCATATTATTTTCAGATACCCCACCCACCATATCTTCATACTATTTTCAGATACCCCACCCACAATATCGGCATACTATTTTCAGATACCCCACCCACCATATTTTTATATTATTTTGAGATACCCCACCCACTAAGTGTTTATTCTATTTTCAGAAACCCCACCAACAATGTCTAAGTACATTAGCCACATTCGTGGATTGATGCACCATAAGGAGGTAAATATATGCATGTTTCTTGCTTTGCTTGAGAAAAAAAAAAACCAGATAATACCCGCTTTAATCCGGACTTATCCAGGCCGGGATCGGGAAGTGCGGTTTAAACCCCCTGAAATCCGGACTCCTTCCGAATTGGGTCATAATTATGTCCGGTTTTCTGAGAAGTCCGGTTTTCAGAGAACTTTTGAGAAGTTCTTTACAGAAATGGGGTTTGAAAAATTGTCCGAATTTCAGAAACTTTGATTCGGTTTTCGGGGAGTGCGGTTTCTGGGATGTTACTGTACATAAACATTTACTCGTACAAAATGCGTATCTACAAATTGAACAGTTTTAAAGGAAACCGTTAAACTGTTTGTTTGTTAAAAGACACACTTCCCACATGGGGGAATGGGTTCAAACTATTTTACCACGATTCGTCATATACTGAACAAAACTTATGCCCCATGCCCCCCCTGCCCCCCTGTAATACGATTCATCGACCAAAATTCATTGATCATTTTAACAAAATGTTTATAAGTTGCAAAATTAGAAATTTCTAAACTGGTAAATTTACATATCTTTTCTCCAAGCGTAACTAATCGGGACGAGTGGTGCACTTTATGAAAATTGGCTCGAAAATTCACGTGCATATCGTAAATATGCGGCGTGGGGTTTAGTAAGATTTTTTCAGTATAATAGTATGCACTTTTAATTCTCTCTTATTTCAAATTTCAACATAAAAAATGGATACATAAAAATGCATTCTCTTCTTGCTAATCAAGTTTACCATATCTAACAAGCCACAGTCTGATCTATCGAGTATCGGAAAGTACATTTGTCTGTGTCAGATTGCAGACATACCGATGTTGGATTTATCGAACAGTGATTGATTTTCTAGCTGTGTCCTTCACCAAGGTCGTTTTCAAGGTCAATGACAAAGGATGGAAACGTGACTTGGCCAGACTCGTCAATTCCTGATAATAAAGGTCGATCTCTGTAGTTCACCCAGGAGAGATAAATCAGGAGATAGAAATTGGATGAATACTTTAGTTTCATCTGGCTGACAATTATTAATATAATATTTCCGGAGTTCTTACAGCATATTAAAGAGCTTTATAATATAACAGCATGCAGGCAATTATATACCGACGTACACAAGCAACAAACAGAAACCCTAGTTATATTGCAAAAGTACAGCAATAAAATCATTTGGCATGAACGTAAAGGTTACTTGCGTAGCCTTGTCCATAAGGCCTAAAAAAGAATAGTCTGTTTCTGGTTTCCCAACCCAAAGACCTATTCATACACAGATAAGCAACTAGTTTAAATCTCTCAGTCACGCGGCAGGTTGACAAAATCTCGCAAAATCACGTTTGCTTATTGCTCATTTTCTATTGAAGATATATTAAAGTAAATTATATCTTGCAATAGAGCAAGACATTCCCTACAAAATGATACCTAGTTGATAAAAATTGGAACACAAAAAAAGGCGCTTACAGGAGTCTCTTATCTATAGATCTAGATGTCTTTGTCCAACCTAATCAATTTTCCCCGCGACCCTAAATTTTTTATTAGACCCGAGGAACGAATTATCCACTTTCTCGCTTTGTTTACCTTCCTACACGCTTTCAAGAGCAACAAACAAAAATAACAACAACAACAACAAAAACACCCCCCGACACACCCCGACACGCCCCGACACGCCTACCTTATTTTTAATGAGCGTGTAACCAGAAACAAACACTTTTTGAACTTAAACGTCATTCCCGCGCATGCGCAATCCTGCCCCTAAAGCGACCCGTATAGTACCCTCTAAATTTGGTTTTCGCGATAATGCTTTCTAACTTTCCGTCGTCATGATGATTTCGAATATTGATAAGAAACTATTTTTATGAGGAAAACGCATATAAACTATTTTTTGAAAATTGTTGAAATTCAATGATATTTTGTCCAAAATGTCGATTTTTCTCCGTATATGGGGAAATTGCCGGCTCCTTGTGGAAGGGTAAGTTAGTACTGGTTAGAATACAGTCCAGGAAAACTGGTCAGGTGAAGTGGTCGCTGTACATAACTGAAACGGCGTTTAACCCCTCAGAAACAATGAAAAAGTGATTATCCGGTAAAAACACTTTTTTCTGAGTCTAGTTACGTGTTAATGTCAGATATATTAGACATTTTTCCTCGAGAAAAAAATCTTCTGTAGCACGTTACTCGTTAACTATCTGTCTAGATCGATCAGCAGGGAAAGCAAACCTATACAGTAGAACTCTGTTAGGGTGAATTCCTTGGGAAACCGAACAGTTCTATCTATCTGTCTACCTAAATAAATGTAATATCAAAAGTCAATCTCTGGCTATACTGATAGGTATAAATTACTTTATTACAAATTATAATGTTTATAGGTAATTCCGGGGGGTCTGTATAATAATAATGAAGTTATTATTCGGGACCCCTGGCAGTCATTTTAACTCTAGTGAGGTGATTGAATAATGAAATATAGATATACGAGTACAGTGCAACCTCTCCAAAACAACATCCTTTGAGAATAGCAAAATTATGTTGTTGTTGTTGTGATGTTGTTCTAGAGAGGTAAAATTGACAGTTAAATCATGCAGTGAGAGAAATCATGTTGTTGTTGTATGAAGGTTGCTGCTCAAAAGAGGGGCCGCTCTAGAGAGGTCGCACCGTATATTCGAGTCCACTATAACGGGGTTTTACTGTATCGTTGTCATAGTCAAGTTCCAGGAAGTATTTCCTTATCTTTTATCTCGGTTCATTGTTCTCTGTGTCTGATCTGACCTTGAACTTTTAACTACAGTGAAGACCGTCTACAAAGACAATTTCTTAGCTGATATACATGTAGTATGATTCTATATACAGTAAAATCTCACATGGCGACCATCTTAATATTGGTATTAATACAACTTCATTAAAACGATTATGTACACACATGGCTTCGCAACTTCCGCATTTATAATTCAGTCAAAAGTAATCAAATCCCGCGGAAGCGACGTGAATCAACGAGATTTCATGCTCATGTTTACAACACCGAAAATATCCGTGATGATCCGAATGTTTACAACCGCGAAAATATCCGAATACGAACGGATGATACTAAATGTCCGCCATGTTGGAAGTTAAAGCGACACATCTCCCTTATTTGAAATGCTTGATAGATGCCATTTTCAATTCGTATGCTTGCAGGTGTGTACCTTCAGTTATTTTATTGAAGCTTGTTGCATCACAACTAATTTCTCGGCCTAAATGGCAGAGTCTTCTAGTATACAATGTATTTAAGTTCGTAAACACAGCTGTCGGATACTGAAGTCCGAAATAGTCGGAAACAATCGAGTGTCGCAATGGATTGTCACTCGATATCGTTTTAGCTATTTTTAGCAGTTGCGAATCCGTGTGTGTATATAAGCGATCACTCATTTCGGACATGTTTTCAATACATTATTACATCATTACACCGGGCACGATAAAAAACAAGGAAAAACTACTAGTTTTCGAAATAAGAATAGGAATAAAAATGCCCGGTTCTCATGTATCTTCTCTCCGCTCACTCTGGGGTGGTCCTGAAGCAACCACAGTAGTGTCGTATGGGCCGTTAAACAAACATCAGATAAATTAGAATTTAAGAATTGAGATTCGAAGACTGGTCTAAATCGCTGTAAGACACAGGAGCTGCATCTATGCTTTGAAAGGCCGAGATGTCAGTATTTTGTATGCCCTTCCGTGCCAAGCCAGCGCAGAAAGGACGACTTTCACATTAAGTAAAATGATATACGATTTCTTTTCCACATACACTAGTGTATATTTCATCCTTTTTATGTTTCTGTAGGGAAAAATAAACGTCTCCATCAATGAATATTGATGTCAGTGTTTCTTGTCAATGTTATTCGAAGCAAGCTATAAATCTTCTCTCGTTTGAACTGTAATGTAATGATGTGTGCTCCCAACTCGATAAGGATACGAATGTAACTTAATGGATTTGTCAGTAAAAATCAGAGATAAAGAACACTTAACACAATTATTATTCAAAACTGATAAGAAATATTGAACCGAAACAGTATATATAGAGGGCTATATGTATCGTGTACTGCAAAAAAAACACAGAACATGAGTCATTATCAATGCGTACCGTCATTGTTGTGACGTCATATTTACAACGTACCGTCATTGTTACGACGTATCGCCATTGTTACGACGTACCGTCATTGTTACAACGTACCGTTATTGTTACGACGTATCGTCAATGTTACAACGTACCGTCATAGTTACGACGTATCGCCATTGTTACAACATACCGTCATTGTTACGACGTTTCGCCATTGTTACAACGTACCGTCATTGTTACAACGTACCGTCATAGTTACGACGTACCGTCATTGTTACAACGCACAGTCATTGTTACGACGCACAGTCATTGTTACGACGTACCGTCATAGTTACGACGCACAGTCATTGTTACGACGTACCGTCATAGTTACGACGCACAGTCATTGTTACGACCCACCGTCATAGTTACCACGCACAGTCATAGTTACGACGCACAGTCATTGTTACGACGCACCGTCATTGTTGCAACGTACCGTCAATGTTACAATTTACAATCATTGCTAAAACGTACCGTCATAGTTACAACGTGCCGTCATTGTGACGACGTATCGTTATTTTTGCAACGTACCGTTTTTGATCAGTGTTACAACTTTGATGCATTAGTGCAATTTTGTTAATCTTTCATTGGTATGAAAAACTGTCAGAATATTGAGTTTAAAAAACTAGGAACCATATCATTAGATACAAACTAGGATGGATAAACATGTATATTCTTTTTTTGGTATGGTAAAAGTTTTTCTAAAATCACACAAAGTGATAATTTTCCATTAATGCTCATGTATTTTGAAGTACGCACCCAAATCATCCCCGCTAGAAGATTTGCTATATCCAGTGATAATCATTTACAACCATTCGAGCGTTGAAGAACACAAACACAGCTACATAGTATATTAATGTTATCAGTACGATATGCAAATACAAATGCACGTGCATACTTGAATTGGTCGATATTTTCCATATAAACACAATCGTTGTTATGACAAGCTTGTTAGAAAATGAATAATGAAACACCTGTACAGTAAAACTTGGCTATATTAAACACGAATGAAGTAAATAAATGAAGTAACTGTTTGGTTCTTTGGGAATTAGTTTAACCGTGTACTGTTTGTATTGTACATGTATATGTAGATATTTGTTCATTTTGTTATGTTTGTTGGAAACAGCACGATAGTTCAACTTTCCTTAGTCGTCTCTTGGTCAGAGCGCATGTATTTTTATGCGGGCCTAAGTACATGTACTAAATTTATCTACCTCCGCCATGCTGTCTCCTCGTCTCTTGCTCAGAGCGCATGTATTTTTATGCGGGCCTAAGTACATGTACTAAATTTATCTACCCCCGCCATGCTGTCTCCTCGTCTCTTGCTCAGAGCGCATGTATTTTTATGCGGGCCTAAGTACATGTACTAAATTTATCTACCTCCGCCATGCTGTCTCCTCGTCTCTTGCTCAGAGCGCATGTATTTTTATGCGGGCCTAAGTACATGTACTAAATTTATCTACCTCCGCCATGCTGTCTCCTCGTCTCTTGCTCAGAGCGCATGTATTTTTATGCGGACCTAAGTACATGTACTAAATTTATCTACCTCCACCATGCTGTCTCCTCGTCTCTTGCTCAGAGCGCATGTATTTTTATGCGGACCTAAGTACATGTACTAAATTTATCTACCTCCGCCATGCTGTCTCCTCGTCTCTTGCTCAGAGCGCATGTATTTTTATGCGGGCCTAAGTACATGTACTAAATTTATCTACCTCCACCATGCTGTCTCCTCGTCTCTTGCTCAGAGCGCATGTATTTTTATGCGGGCCTAAGTACATGTACTAAATGTATCTACATCCGCCATGCAACTGTTAAACTAGTTCCCGTTTCATATTGCAGTTCATGTCTATGTAAGTTCAGTTTCCATGAGTACCTTCAGTTCTTTGATTTTTTTATAAAATATAAACATATTGTCCCTGATAATGACGTTCGTCAAAGTGATAAGAGATAACAAACACAATAAAACAGATCAATCACGCTTTTGTTCACCATGATAACAAGTACAGTAAAACATGGTTATAATGAACTCTTATATAGTGAACTGTCGGATACAGGGAAGTAAATATTTTCCTGGAATTGATATACAGTGCAACCTCTTCGAAGTAACACCCTTTGGGAGTAGCAAAATTATGTTGTTGTTAATAGGTTGTTGCTCTAGAGAGGTTAAATACATAGTTCCCACATCTACATTATTTACCTCCCTTGGCGATCATCTTGAAAGTCTAATTTGACTAGCATTGATAGAGGATATTTATATTTTTGTTCTGATAATTCTAAATATAGAATTTTCATATGTGACAACTACATTTTCCGGGAATTCAGTATAACCGGTTTGTACTGTACTTTATATGGTAAAGTTAAACACGTGACCTAAGTGTACAGAACCTATATGATTATTGTCCTATTTTTGTGCAAATTAATAATAAAGATCATTATTTATACTCGCAAGCAAAATACTTCTAAAAAATAAGAAAGAATAATTCAATGATAATAAAATAGAACCGCAATTTATAACACGAAACAAGGGAGGTAACTCTGTATATAATCGTAAGCATTGTCTCAGCAGTTTTCTCCCTTCTTCAATACTAAATTTAAGAATTTGTCTATCTATACACATTAAGCGCGTTGCAAAGAACATCACGAGATCAAAGAACGATAACTCTACACAATTAAACTCGTTACAAAGAAAGACAACCGTGCAATATCAATGTGAAATAAAGAGCGACAACTTTATATATTAAAACGCTGCAGAGAACAATATATATGCCAGTTTAAAAAGAATGACAACTGTATATATTAACACGCTGTAAAGAACGGCAACTCATGCTAGTTCAGAGAATGACAACTGTATATATTAACACGTTGTAAAGAACGGCAACTCATGCTAGTTCAGAGAATGACAACTGTATATATTAACACGCTGTAAAGAACGGCAACTCATGCTAGTTCAGAGAATGACAACTGTATATATTGACACGTTGTAAAGAACGGCAACTCATGCTAGTTCAGAGAATGACAACTGTATATATTAACACGCTGTAAAGAACGGCAACTCATGCTAGTTCAGAGAATGACAACTGTATATATTAACACGCTGTAAAGAACGACAACTCATGCTAGTTCAGAGAATGACAACTGTATATATTAACACGTTGTAAAGAACGGCAACTCATGCTAGTTCAGAGAATGACAACTGTATATATTAACACGCTGTAAAGAACGACAACTCATGCTAGTTCAGAGAATGATAACTGTATATATTAACACGCTGTAAAGAACGACAACTCATGCTAGTTCAGAGAATGACAACTGTATATATTAACACGTTGTAAAGAACGGCAACTCATGCTAGTTCAGAAAATGATAACTGTATATATTAACACGTTGTAAAGAACGGCAACTCATGCTAGTTCAGAGAATGATAACTGTATATATTAACACGCTGTAAAGAACGGCAACTCATGCTAGTTCAGAGAATGACAACTGTATATATTAACACGTTGTAAAGAACGGCAACTCATGCTAGTTCAGAGAATGACAACTGTATATATTAACACGCTGTAAAGAACGGCAACTCATGCTAGTTCAGAAAATGACAACTGTATATATTAACACGTTGTAAAGAACGGCAACTCATGCTAGTTCAGAGAATGATAACTGTATATATTAACACGCTGTAAAGAACGACAACTCATGCTAGTTCAGAGAATGATAACTGTATATATTAACACGCTGTAAAGAACGGCAACTCATGCTAGTTCAGAGAATGATAACTGTATATATTAACACGCTGTAAAGAACGACAACTCATGCTAGTTCAGAGAATGATAACTGTATATATTAACACGCTGTAAAGAACGACAACTCATGCTAGTTCAGAGAATGATAACTGTATATATTAACACGCTGTAAAGAACGGCAACTCATGCTAGTTCAGAGAATGACAACTGTATATATTAACACGCTGTAAAGAACGGCAACTCATGCTAGTTCAGAGAATGACAACTGTATATATTAACACGATGTAAAGAACGGCAACTCATGCTAGTTCAGAGAATGACAACTGTATATATTAACGCACTGCAAAGAACTACAACTGGCATGCTAAAACGCCGTGAATTATGACAATATTTATGATCGAAGTTGTATTTTTCAGCTTTTGGTGCAAAATGTAATGATAGGGGCAGGCTGTGTCGTCGGGGTCTGGTTTTTCGGCTGGAACTGTTTACAATTTTACAAAAAAGGTAAACCATTGATATATATACAGTGCAACTTCCCTACAACAGCTACCAAGGGGAAGTACAAAAATGGCTGTTGTAAGGAGGTGACCGTTGTTAAGAGAGTGAAAATAGATTGAAACGTCAATTTGGGATGCTAGTATACTGGTTGTAACAGGAAGGTGGCAGTTGTTAAGATAGTGAAAATAGAGTGAAATGTCAATTTGGGTTGCTAGTATACTGGCTGTAACAGGAAGGTGGCAGTTGTTAAGATAGTGAAAATAGAGTGAAATGTCAATTTGGGTTGCTAGCATACTGGCTGTAACAGGAAGGTGGCTGTTTTTAAGAGAGTGAAAATAGAGTGAAATGTCAATTTGGGTTGCTAGTATACTGGCTGTAACAGGGAGGTGGATGTTTTTCGGAGGTGACGGTTCATGGAGGTTACACTGTACTTATAGTCCCGTAACCTTGTCATTAAGTACACATGGCAACCTTTTCAAAGCAACACCCTTTGGAGTAGCAAAACTATGATGTTGTTAAGAGGTTGTTGCTCTAGAGAGGTTAGATAAATAGTTAAATATTGCAGTGAAGGCTGCTTTGGAGAGGTTGTACTGTATATACATGTATATTCAATATTTGCTGTCTATTTGTAAATACAAAACCAGTATAGTTAATTGATTGATTGATTGATTGATTGATTGATTGATTGATTGATTGATTGATTGATTGATTGATTGATTTTATTTGATTGATTGATTGATTGATTGATTGAGTGATTATTTGATTTGATTTGATTTGATAGATCGATTGATCGATCGATTTGATTTGATTTGATTGTCCTCTTTCAGACCTAGCACCTGAACCACCATTTGTAAATTATAATCCTGAGCTTGTTGAGGTATGTATATTCCTTCATGTTTAAGCATGGTTTGACTTGAGTTCCTTCTTTTAAGATTTTTTAAATTGTCGGTGGGTATAAACACAGACGCAATACTATAAATATTCTTTATTATCTGGCCTCCAACGACTTCCAAATTACGAACAATTAATAAAGATGTCTTTAAGACCGTTCCCGCATAAATGTTCTTACGAAAAATATTATACATGCGTACTTTTATGGAACCGCTAACTTGAATTTTATTAAGAGCAAATCGCAATCTCTTAGCAAAACAAAATATGAGCAAATTTCTCAATATCTTGGACAAAAAAGTACCGATAATGTCCGAAATATCCGCTTGTCAATTTATTGTTTTGTTTCAGATAAGACCGCTGAGTGAGAGAATTACAGAATCGACCGAAAAGAAGAGGAAATTAACCCTAATAGACATGTCCATGTGATCTTTGTGTTAATTATATTCTAAAAATGGAGTTGAAGGTGCAGATCACCATTTTTAACAATTTGACGATTTTTATCTAAATACGAGACAATCATTTTCTGTAATCGTAAAAAAAACATTATTACCGAAGATGGTTTGCATAATTTCATGATTTTCGATTAAGAATTTTTTTATTAGAAAAAATGTCTTTACAAGATATGAAAAGTTTTTTTTTAAAATCATGCAAGTTTTGGTTTTAAAAGCACGTAAAACGGATTTTAAGCCTAACCTTTATCCGGAACCGGAAGTCATTTTATTATTTTTGTTTTGTTTTCTAAAGCAGCTAAATATAACACAAGTTCTGCTGCAATTACTGGATATTTTTCATGATGTGAATTTAATTACATGAGTATATGAGTGCGTATGTAATCTAGTGGATTGGAATATATTCTTGCAAGTTGTTGTTGATGGTGAATCGGAGTTAACGTTTACTGTACGTGGCTCGTCTAGACGCTTGGATGTGTGTTATGTATTCAATTGAATGTTATCAATTTTATGTCGTGGTGTACATAAATATGTGTATCATAAAAAACTACATTTTCAAATAAAAGAAAAACTGACTAACCGACTTGAGTATATTTGAATATTTTTACAGATCTTTAATATCATGTCACAATAAAAGTTAAAATTCAAACGTCAAATGTGGAAATATGTTTGCTTTCCGTGTAGGAGTTAAGAAGGTTTTATGGCTATCAGGGGTCAACATGGACACAAAATTAGAGAAATGTTAAATTAAAATTCAAGGACTCAGAAAAATATATAAATGCATGTTTAAAATATACAATATACTACATGTATCATAAATGTTCTATGCTGTACAAATTACGTCATTAACTACAATCACAACACATAATGACGTCATATACAGTTACGCCTTAAAATACGCCAATACACACTATTTAATACACCATAAATGACGTCATTTGCATAAAAAGCATAATGCACCATAAATGACGTCATATATTGCATCATTAATAAACGTCACATACATGTTGTAACAATGCTAGTATAAATTGCCGCGTAAGCATCAATAAAAATAATTATGATTATGTATTTACAATGTATGTACAAAAAATGTAAATGTTTGTGCTTAAATGTGTGATTACTTTACATTGCAATCACAGTTTTTCAATATGTATCTCTTCGTCTGACGTGATGATATTTTGTTCGTATGCGTTGCCATAGCTACTGTTGTCGTCATTTTGTCTCCATTGCTTGGATATATCTTCAATCGTTTTATTCTTAGTTTCTGGTACATATTTGTACGTAAATATGAAAAATATTGCAAGACATATTGTGAAGGGTAGGAAAGAAAAATCTCCTAATCCGGTCTGAAAAAAAAAACACGAAAATATTGGTATATGTAGCAGTAGTTTTTAAATAGATAGATTGGCTGCGATATTAAACAGCCCGATTCACTCAGTAAGAAGAAAATAAGATTTGCAAGCAGGAGGTCGCAGGTTCGAGCCCCGCATCAGGTACATTATTTTATATGATGAAATGTCATAGTTTTAAAAACTGAGAAAACGAAATGTAGCAGGGCTGTAAGAAGTAGTTGAATGCTAGATTGGGACTTGGCGCCTTAAATAATTTCGACTGTAATGGACTAATAAGTTATTGTTATTGAAGGGGGTCCTGTCTAGACAAAATCTAAAATATCCCCTCCCTAATCTGAAATTGCTTCCTGCGGACATAGATTGTGTATGTGAGACGAATGAGTCGTCGCAGAGGAATTAAAAAGACCGGACGATTTTATCTTTGAATGAAATTAAAAGAAAACAAAGTAATTCATAGAAAAGGAAGGCGAGACATCGACTCATTATAGAGCTCACTTACCTGCATGTATGGGAAACAATATCCAACGGTGAAATTAGCCAACCAGTTTGTTAGAACTGAAACACTGATGGCCGCTGGGCGTGGTCCTTGCGGAAAAAGTTCCGATACAATCAACCATGGAATCGAGCCTGAAACAGTAAAACATGGTTATAGTGAACTTGTTCCCGGTCCATGTTTCAGTGCAAGTTTATGTAGGAATCGAGCCTAGAACCAGACGGAATATACAAATATACAGTAAAAACATGGTTATAGTGAACTTGTTCCCGGTCCATGTTTCGGTGCAAGTCTATGTAGGAATTGAGCCAGACACCGGACGTCATATACAAATATACAGTAAAAACATGGTTATAGTGAACTTGTTCCCGGTCCATGTTTCAGTGCAAGTCTATGTAGGAATCGAGCCTGGAACCAGTACTTTTGATACATACAGTAAGTTGACAGTACAGTGCAACCTCTAAAAGCAACACGCTTAGGGAGAAGCAAAATTAAGTCGTAGTTGAGAGGTTGTCGCTCTAGAGAGGTTAAACTTACTGGTTGTTAAATGGTACAATTGAGAAAAACTATGCTATTATTGGATGGAGGTTGTTGCTCAAGAGGGGGGCCGCTCTGGAGAGGCTGTACTGTACTTTTAAAGGGGCATACCCTACAACTTGGTGCATCTAGAATCAAGGCAAAATGATGATAAATTAGAAGCTTATAAAGAAAAAAGCCGACGAAGAAAGTTTCAGCCAAAAGTACATCCAATTAAAAAATAAAATTACAAAACAATATTAGTTTCCATAAAAGATCGGAAACTCTTTGGACTTTGTTGTACAATTTTTGGGTGGAAGTGATTTATTATTCATAGCTAGGATTTTTGCGGCTAGTACCTTAACTAGTCATTTTATGACCCAAGTTCTTCTTGCAATTATCCATTAAATATTGTTTTACATATACATCTAACACATTTTTACACTTTCACAGAATGTTTGTCAGTTGTAGGGTATGCCCCTTTAATGATATGATTGTATAGTTAACTTACCAGGACCGAGTGCGAAAAATACGACGTACAAGAGTGACACAGCAATGTTGAAAATCTTAAACCAGTCTGCGAGATCCTGAAAAGTTCGTACACGTGCATGCAGTAATGTTAATATACAGTCAAACCTGAACTAGTTGCTATCATGTGAACACCGGCCACACTTCACTGATGTTACGTCTTCATACATTATTCGAATTTACAAAAAAAAACACTAAAACACACAGGGAGTCGTTACGGACCTGCGATGGTAAAATTGTAATAAGTTACGTATAAAACACCATAAAACAGTTAAAACTTAGTACATGTATATCATTTGAACGGGGTCGAATTCAGTGACTGTTTTCCGTTTAAGTCACAATATGTCTTAACATTGGTATTATTTTCAATATACTCAATACCTTGCAAGATTGTGATTTCAACAGGGGCAACAACTCTTACAATATTTTTAAAATAGTCATAACATTAATTACAGTATCCGAGGTAACTACCAAAGAAAGAATGATACTTTTATTGAAAAATTAACGTTTTTGTGTAACACTGAGCATGTACATAAAACAATTGGGAGTTAAGATCCGTATACATTAAAGAAACGCAAAGATTTCGAATTCCGTGCAAGGCTCACACTGTTCGTGACAAATTTGACTAAAGATATTACATATATCACGGCTAAACTGTACCTCACCTCTAAATTATGTGAGGTAGCTTGGCAGAAGCTTACGAATAGAATGTGGTTAGTACTGGTTTTTGCCTAAATGAAGTCCAGGGAAGCTGGTTAGGATAACTGCCGGCCACTGTGTAACTGAGATAATGTTGAAAATGGCGTTAAACCCGATGAAATAAAAAGATTTACCGTTAAACTCAAGGACACGGTGATCAGAATACTGGTAACAAACATTCCACCGAGACCAACTAAATGCAGAGTACGTCGTCCAAGTCTATCCATCAAAGGTATAGTCACCATTGTCATAATAATCATTGTCCCGCCCACACCGGAAGTTGCGTGCGCAGCTGATGACTTTTCTAAACCGGCTTGTTTGAAGAGGTTGTACGAATAATAGAAAATCTGAAACATCATACGTTATGTACACAGGGGTGTTAATATTCCAGATATATCCGGAATTCCAGATTTATCTGTCCTTAAAGAGCTATGATAAAAGTTATTTGATGAAAATATCTCAAGAAATGGCAAAGTTATGGCCTCTTGTGTGGCAAAAATGGTTGGCCGCGTATGATTTTCAGGATTTTTCATTTGGCTCTGTTGACACCCCTATGTACAACAGTTTAAACCTTACCGTTATTGACCATTTCAAGTTTGCGACCACTATAGACCCTTTTTCGGGCCCCAAAGGTGGTTGTAATATCGAGGTATTTAGCGTTATAAAGCACATGCAATTTAACTTCCATGAACGGTCACCTCTGAACAACACTCACTTATCTGTTACAGCCAAATAATAGCAACCCAAATTGACGTTTTATTCTATTTTCACTCTCTCAACAACAGCCACCTCCTTACAACAGCCATTTCTGTCCTTCCCATCGACGACTGTCGTATGGAGGATGCTGCTGTGTGGAGGTGGTTGCTGTATGGAGGTGGTTGTCGTATGGAGGTGGCTGCTGTGTGGAGATGGTTGCTGTATGGAGGTGGTTGTCGTACGGAGGTGGCTGCTATATGGAGGTGGTTGCTGTATGGAGGTGGCTGCTGTGTGGAGGTGGTTGTCGTATGGAGGTGGCTGTTGTATGGATGTGGTTGTCGTATGGAGGTGGCTGTTGTATGGAGGTTGTGCAGTAGTGGAAAATGTATTTATACTTACTGCATTGATACCAGACAGCTGTTGTGATAACTGCATTATTATGCTTATGACCAACGGCATTTGTAGAGACTTTTTTCTGAATAATCCAATGATACTAATCTGAAAACAAATACATAGATATACAAGACATATCGACCACTTACATGCATACAGAATAACCGTGTTTTTGTCGTAAGTCCTTCGTAAGACACGAGTTCGAGTTACGACTAAGGCGTTTTATCAACGTTTGTCGTAGCTGCGTAGTCGTAAATTGTCACATCTGTGAGAAAGACATAATTTGATAAAGTTGCCTTTATTCAAAGATCGGTTTGTTCTTAATAATCAATGACGGTCTTTAAATAATGACCTTTATCAACTGGGTGGCAAATATTCAGAGGTCATACAGGATACATCACGTCAGATCTAACAAAAGTTTGTAAGTTTAATTTAATTTACGTAAATCAATAGAATTCAGGTCACCCAAATTTCAGATAGCCCGACGGGATAACCAGCTTGGAAACATAGGTAGTCCTTGGAGAAAATAGGTAGCCTTGGGCTAACTGACATTGTTCGTGTCGAGCCCTGCTTAATACTCAATGACGTTTTTTTTTTAAAGAATGGCCTTTATTCACAGGTGGCCGCTAAAACAGGTCGGACTGTATATTAGTTGAACCGGGTAAAATTCAGAAATGAACTGACATTCGATTTCTCAATGAAAACGACTTACCGATTCGTCAGTATTCATTGATTTGCCTTCAGACTTGATTTCGTCCACTTCAAAATCAACATTCATAGTACCTCTTAACCGTTTCAATGCTACAAACACACAAAAAAATATACTTTAAGATCCATCCAAAAATATAGAGGTGGTACTATGGTTAAACGTTTTTAAAGGCTAAGTATTGATAAAAAAAAAATTTTAACGATTGTTCGGCTTGCCATAGCCTTCACTTGCTTGGCTCGCATGAGTTTTCATGCGGACCTAAGTAGTAAGAACTACGTTTTTCTACATTTCTACTAAAAACTGGAAATACAACCTATCCGAAAAAAAAGAAAGTTGCTAAGTTACCATTCACAGCTTGTTCTTCTTTGTTTTTTGTGAGGAGAAGAAATCTTGGGCTTTCCGGACATATTGGCATTGTTATTAACTGTATAGCACAAGGTATAAGACCAATTCCTGTAAGAATAATACAGTGAAACTCAGCTTAATGTGATCACATCAACCCAACGAACTGGGTTCGATTCAAGCACAGGACCTCAGTGAAATATTATCCATATAACACAAATAGCCCCCCCCCCCCTAAACATAGTCCGAGCCTCGCTTATAGACCAGTACATGTACAGTACAACCTCTCCAGAGCGGCCCTCTGTAGAGCAACAACCTCTCTATAACAACACCTTCAAAATTTCCCTAAGCTGATATTTACTATAAATTTAACCCAACCTCTAAACAACGGCCAATATTTGCAGCTCCCATAGGGTATTGTTCTACAGAGGTTGTACTGTATATAAAAACACAAGGAGTGCAACGACTTTTACTAGCCCACCCACTAAAATAATGTTATCAACAATGTCTAATTTCCTCTACACAAATAGTTTATGACGCCTGGTCATGATCATTGCATGAATTTTAATACGAGTATGCTGTGTCAATGCTAATTTCATAATTTCGTGATACTACCATGAAAATACAGTAATTAATCAATTCCCTGTAAATTTTAAAATGATCATTTTCAGTAAAATCGATTAATTTGTGATTACCCCTCCCCCTCCACCTCAAAGTAGAATCCTCACAACATGAAGGTGTCTGCATTTCTTTAAAGCATTACAAAACTGATACATGTATTTAATTAACTGAGATAAAAAAAAGTACACATATTTTAAAACGCATGTGATCAAAGACGTATAAATACATAGAGCTACATAAATTCGCAACTTCCGTATTTACAGTAAGAAGTAATCAAATCCCGCAGAAGCGACGTGAATCAACGGGATTTCAAGCTCATGTTTACAACAGCGAAAATATCCGTGATAATCCGAATCTTTGATACTACAAGGCCTTGATGTGACTGAAAATAATATGTGCGATGCTTAATTTAAAAACAAATGATCGGGGAAAATGTTTTTGTATTTGTTGTATTTTTGTGTTCACCTTACCTAAAAGGAGATTCCAATATTCGCTGTTTCCGAGAATTTCCGGAAATCCAAGGATTTGTGACGTCAGTAAACCAATGACGACGCCAAGTTGGTGCAAGGTTCCAAGCGCACCTCTCATGCGTGACGGCGATATTTCCGAGAGGTACATCGGCGTTAAACCAGTGAACAGTCCTACCAAACAATAAAAGTGTGGTTAAAGATCATTAATATAATCCGGACCACCATATTCCGGACCTTTCCGATACGGAAATCACCTTTATCCGGATGGATAGTATTATTATTATTTTGTACAAAATACAGACAGATTTTTTTTTTGAAAATAACACGCCAGTGCATATTATCAGAAGGGGTTTTCTGGATGGCGCCCTAGCCCTTAATAGGGACATAAAATAGCGGATTGAATCCTCTTTTGAGGGAAATGCTCGCCTGAACCAACTTGGGGGATGCAATTTCATGGAGTTTTTTGGCGTAAAGGGAAACAACTAGTTTATCACACAAGTAAAAAAATCAATAACGACAGGAGTTGTCTTTTCATAGAAAAATAGCGTCAATGTTCCGCATGAAATTGGAAATTTCATGGAAAATTGCATGCCGGTGATTTAAAAAAAAATCCAAAAAAAAAAATTCAGAATTCTTGAAAATCATGCACATACAAGTCATGTAGTTTCTAACAGTATGCATTACGTAATTGATCAGAAATCTTCGAATGGTATACTTACGTTACTTACAAACTATTCCTACTAAAATGAACAGAAGACTTTGTCAAGAGACGATCTTATTCTTACCACAAGAAACTCCAACAATAAACCTCCCGACTATAATCATTTCGAAGGAGTGAGTAGTCCTGCTGAGGTACATCAACACACAGGCCGATATCCCTAAGAAATTGTTGAGAATCATTCCAAATTTCCTAAAAAAAAAAAAAAAAAAAAATATACCCATACGGTAACGCTAAGAAACTTCTAAACGTCGTTTTTGCGGCTGCCCGATCGATCTGTTGTAAAAGCTTGGCAAAATCAGAGACGTATACATCTCTGGCAAAATCTAAACAACAAAACTATTTGGTAATTATACGTAATTTGTCTTCTTACAAAAGGTATGCGTAGAAAAAAATACAGGACTATTTTTCGACCAAGATCTAGATTCTACCTACTTTTTGTCAAGTAACTCTGAACATATTTTGTTCTCGCGTAATTGATATTCAAATATTCGATGTTTTACCTCCCAAAGAAGTCTGCCCACCAACCAGCGGTCAGGCCTCCTACCACACCACCTACGGCAAATATGGCGACGATTAAAGCATAAAGGGAGGTAATTGTGGAATCAGACATACTACTTCCGGTTCGTCTGTACTGAGTGGAATTCATGAAGATCTTTATGTCCTGAAACCAGAGATTTTACCGAATGATCTGTTAAAGTTCCATGACCAACATAATATCATTACATACTAAAAGGAATTTATGAGCATCTTTAAAGCGAGATCTGTATCTTTATCATTTTTACCAAAATTCAAAATCAATTTTTTGGTCACGTAGTAATTTAATCAGTCATCAAATGCAAATTGTTGCTAATATATTAAGCAGATCAGTTAAATTGAAAAAAATCGCTGCAGCCTTTTATTAACGCTTTGTATGCCTACTACGTTGTTAACTGATTGGCGTCATTTTGAATTCTGGTTTGTTTAAAGCCCGAACGACATACGCCGCCCGTATCAGTTATGAAAGCCGTAACAATTTTAGAACGTGCCAGTCAGCCTTTCACCCTCTCATTCACGTGTCTTACCGTTTCAGGAGCGTTAATGACGCCGGTATTGAAGCCGAACTCTACAGATCCCATGATGGCTGAGAATACAGCTAAACATAATGACGCCGTCACTTTCTGAAAGTAAACATAAAACTATAAACAGAGTCGACGGGAACCAGTTTAATAAAACTATAAACTGGTTCCCGTTCCATGTTGCCTTGTACCATAGACTTTGTGCAGACAAAGTCAACGGGATCGAGTTTAATAAATCTAAGTGTCTTTTGTCACCATAAATAGCGATGCGTGCGCATAAAGCTCAGACTTGGACTGCCATAACACTAGTCCCTCAACGCCCTGAGTTCGAAACCTATACGGGCGACACAATTTCACATGTGAGGAAAGCTGTCCAGCTATCTTACGGATAGGTCCATGGGTCCACTGAGGTGTTCATCTGGGGTACAGTATTCATCCTCCGCCGTGAAAGCCAGAAAGGTCACCAAATAACCATTGCTGTAGGTTAGACGTTAAGCCCCAGGGGAAAATACTAGTACTTACCGATGGTCTATCTTGGGCTTCCGGCTCTCTGTCGATCTTTATACTGTTATAGTATTGCTGTGGAAGCTCGCCATTCACTTTTTCGGTAATTTCTTGGCAACCCTGTTCACAATGCCCGTTACAAGCTTCCAGTTTGGTCATGGTGAATTTATTTGTTTGCTTAAAGTGAAATAAACAATATATAGTACAACCTCTCCAGAGTGGCACTCTCTTGAGCGAGAGCAACAACCTCCCTTCATCATCAACAGTATGTTTTTTTCGCATTGTACGATTTAACTATTACTTTAACCTCTCTAGAGCAACAACCTCTCAACAGCAACATAATTTTGCTACTTCCAAAGGGTGTTGCTTTGGAGAGGTTGTACTGTATAGTTAATCAGGGGTTTCAATTGACCCTTAAAATGGTATTTTGACCCTTGAAATTAGTAAAATAAGGATTCAGGCTCCTCAGAATTTGTAACAAAGGGTTACCTTTGCTATTACTATAAAGCTTAAATTTATTGAATTAAATTTTTGCAGTTGGAAAAATCATGTTGTTGTTAAAGGGGGGGGGGTTGCTCAAGAGAGGGCAACTCTGGAGAGGTTGTACTGTATATACACATTATTACTAGGGAAAAGATTATAGATAAAAAACTAATATTTGATTTTTTTATTATTCAATTCAGAATATGTTTGATAATTAATGTAAGTGTTGGAATTTCAATGCTTGGTACATACATGTATGCTGTTCATAAAAAGCAAAGCAAATCCATCCCTATTTAGTATTTACTTTCATAAGAACACTTAGTAAAATTATTGGTACAAGGGCTTTAGCTCGCCGCTTAAGAGCGCAAATATTGCCGTCTTTGTTTAAAGACGATCACTGCACTCGGGTTTCGCCGTTTTAAATCATAAAAAAAATTGTTTGTTTCTAGATATATGGTCATAAAAGTATACAAGATGGTTATGATGTTTTTATTTCTCTTGTAAAGCGAGTGGGAAAGGTAAAAAAGCCAGACAATGGATGAACAGTTCCTCAGACCTAATAAACAGTCTAAGGTGGCGGGAAAACATGCGAAAATACCAGGATTACATGCCGCACGTTGTTGCGCAAGGAGTCAGTATACGGAAATAAAGAAGTTTCTTCGTTAATATAGAAAAAATTGCAAAATAAGAGCTATCAATCAGTTACACAGGATGAAATTATAGCCAGATCGCCGACAACGGCCATGAAATTTTTGAATCCAGAATCCCAATATAATTTTAATGTCCCAATGTCGATTACTGATCAAATAGGCCAAAGTCTACGCGGATAAGTAAAAACTATATTTACATTATTTTTTTGAGGACGAAATGGATTTGTAACCATAAACAAACATTTATTTACCTTACGAAACAATCAACAAACATTTATTTACCTTACGAAACAATCAACAAACGAATATCAAACGGAGCGATATCAGTTTGAGATAAAATATTTAATAATCAAACATAAATTAAGTGTCCTATCATATCTGTGCTGACAACTTCGAGTATGGCAGACAAAAAATAAAGTGAATTATGATAAAAACGTCTCATAGTTGGGTTAAAAATCCGGACAGTTTGGCTAAACGGGACGTTGTCACGTACACGTCTAACTAACCGACTTACAGTATTACGTAACAGAAACTAAAAACTAAACATATACCGTAGAGAAAGAAATTTTCGTGAGTTTGAAATTTTCGCAGTTTTCTGTGTTATGGTATATTCAGAAAAATGAATTTTAAAAAGTAATTATCAATTATCACGTGGTATCGCGCGGTAAATTTTGGAAGCCATATAATGATTGTTCCTTATTTTTCGGGCGTTTATACAGTATAAACGCCCAGGCGGGGTTTTGAAAATTCTGTGAACCCCGCCTGGGCGTTTATACTGTATAAACGCCCGAAAAGTAAGATTCAATCCTTATATTTACATTTTGTCCTTTGTTTTCTTACATTAATCATTTTTAACCCTGTGTAAACGCTGATTTTTCGTTTTATTAGTGAACAAAACAGTATTGTCGCACGTGAAACGCGTTCTGGATAGATTGTTACTAAATTTAGACTGACAAGTAGTACGGTAAGAATATAGATACCCGCTATCACAGCGTCTATCAATCAGAATTGTCGGTTTAGATGCCCTGCCCTAGTAAGCGGTCTCGGAAGGCCGATCGCATACGAAAAATAAACGCTATTTTTTTCCTACAGAAAATTAAGAATGAATGTAAATATCCAACGCGTAATCTTCGAATCCAGTCCCTTTAACCATTAATCTGTTATCTAGTTCCTTTAAACACAAATCTGGAATCTAGTTCCTTTAAGCACAAACCTATAATTTAGTCCATGTATGCATACGCCTAGGGTCTATACCTTTTAAACACAAATGGAGGGGTCTAGTCCTTTTGAATACACAAACTTTGAATCTAGTCTGGATTATGGATCCTTTAAAGACAAGTATTCCTTTAAATACAAATATTCCTTTAAACACAAATATTGGGTCCAGGGGCAGCAAATCAATTGTCCGTATTGCCCAGGTTGTCCCACAGCCTGTACGGACATCACGGTAAAAAAAAATCAAAATTTACTGTATAAAAGTCAGATTTTACCGGCCCTGGAGTCTATTCCTTATAAACATAAAACTAGATTTTTGTTCCTTTAAACACAAATCCAGCTTCTAGCCTCTTAAATATGATCCCTTTACAAAATAAATATTCGAGTATAGCACATGTACAGTTTTAGTCACGACACACGACAAAGAAGTAGAGAGATACGTAGTTTGCTTGTCAATTATGAAGTAGATACGACGTTAACTAAAGAAGGACCTACTTTCTTCCGAGGGTAATACAATTAGCAAAGATCATCACGGCATCACGTGTTTATACAGTGATCAGTACGCTTATACAATACTTATTTTAGTACACTTATATAAATACAATAATTTTGTTGCAGGCCCGAGTTGACTTTCATACAGGTTTATCAAGATGTCATATATAGTGTGAACAGCGACCAGTTTATCTAATAAATGACCTCAAGGCTGAGGTGGTCTTAGAACTGCTCAGTTGATCCAATGAATGGTCAATTTTTACCATGTAAGTAAAGAAATCGCAGTCCGTTTGTCTGTTAGTCTCGTTCTACAGACAACTAATTCAGTTTCCCTAGGGGACCAATTCCACCACGATTCTATTACAATCAAGCTTTTTATAGAAAACAATGCGGCAGAATTTTCGCCAATGCCCACCATTATAAATCTTTTGATATGTTTAAAGTTCGGTGTAACACGTACCGGAAGCCAGGACTAACTAAATGCTTCTTTATATTGTTTCGTATATTATAAAACATGTACATAAAATGTCGATTTAACATGTTAAAGTTACGTATTTGTGCGTACATCAGTTGGTAGATTAAACTGTGTTGATAGACACGTTCGGTGCTAGCCAAAAAACTTAATTTACGGCCAGCAAAAATAAATGATGTTTTCCTGATTATTTGACCAAAAAATATGATATTTAGATGGGAAAACTTTCTCTTTTTTTGTAAGCAATCTATCATATGTTAAGGCATTATTCGTCTCTATAGTATTTATCGTTCGCGATTTTCAAAATGGACATCATGCAAGTTTCCATTGAAAGAGAAACAGGTCGTTTCCATCCGATTGGATTCCAAACCGCGTCTGTCATAATGGAAAATAGACCGTGAACAACATCAACAAAATGGTGGCTTGCCTATCATATCCGAGGTACTTTCTTAGACAAATGCCGAGGAGTTTCGATTGTTACGGTGTAAGATGACACTAACACGTGATAATCCTCGCACGTGATCACGTGCACGGGCATGTGACCACGTGTCTTAGTTATCGTAAAAAATGACAACGATTTGATGATAAAAACTAACATGTACGTGTCTATGAACTATATAAAATGAATAAACTTTTACAATGTACATTAAACGGTCATCTTTCCACTTGTGCAACGCGAGCTTCGCCATTATGTAAAAAAAATGTGACGTTGCATAAGCAAGAAAATTAACACCGTCTATAGCCGTCATTCTTGTCTTCGTTAAATTAATAAGCGAGCGAAAATAATGGAAATAAACGGTTGTCATTAAAAGACAAAAATAAATAGGTACTTACTCCTGTCTCCAAGTTTTAGGTACTGGTCGTAAATCCGTACGGTTTTCTAAATATGAGGCAGATGAACAAAAGGTGCATGCCTTGGTATGGTATAATATACATCTCACAAAGTTACTTGATTGATTTAAGTACCGAATTCGGCAAAATTCGGCAATTTTATTCCACGCAATCAATAGATAGATGCAATGCCAATATGGGATCGATGTTTGAGATATTAATTTAAGAAAAAACAAGATATTTACAAAGTGAAGACAATATTTTAAAAAATCATTTTCATGTCGCGCCAATTTTGAGCGCGCACCTTTAAATTTTCGTCACGTGACTTACTTCAAGGTTTAACGAAATCGGTTTCTATTTTTAGCACAGTATCTTAACAACGTTGGATTCTAGGACATCGGTAAATCATGGACATGTTATGTACATCGGTCAGTCAAGTATTGTATAATCATATGTCACGAACACTTCACGACTTAACAAGCCCGTGAGGTAAGTCCCTGAATCTACCGATGTTTGAATACATTGTAAGCATGAAATTACAATGTATTTGTATTTGCCTTCACGTAGAAAGTGAGTTTAATGTTTGTTTATTTATTTCATCGGATTTAACGCCGTTTTCAACATTATTTCAGCTATATCGTAGCGGGCAGTTATCCTAACCAGCTTCCCTGGATTTCATTTAGGCCTTAACCAGTACTAACCATATTCTATCCGCAAGCTGCTACTAAGCTACCACACATAATTCAGGTGGAGGATGTAATATCTTCGTTTAGTCAAATTTGTCACGGACAGTGTGAGCATCACCCGGTGTTCGAACTCACAACTTCTTGATAAGTAGACCAACGCTCTAACCACTGAGCTAACCGGATGGGCTTGAGTTTAATGCAATATATCTATCCATACTGTCCAACTGTTCTCTCGAAAAAAAAAGTTGTTCGTACTGGAGGAAGGGAAGCCTATGTAGAGGTCCTGGTGGAGGCACCCAAGGGGACTTGCGGGGATGAAGGGTTATAAAAACAAGGGAAAAAAACATAATAAAATATTCTAAAGAAAAAAAAATAAGACGTAATTTCATAATATAAGTTTTCTGTCATATCATTGAACAAAAATAAATCTGTAGAAATTTTAAAGAAATAATATACAATCATATACCAAAATAATAATTTTTCACATCGTCTCATGAACAATCCAAATATTAAAGACAATAAAAGCGCTGAAAACCGAACCCGTTCCGGACCGAGACTAAACTCCAGTTTTCACGAGTTAACTATTAATTTATTCTCTCTAGAGCAGCAACCTCTCGACAACATTGATTGTATTTTTGTTACTCCCGAAGGATGTTGCTTAAGAGAGGTTGCACTGCATTTATAATGAGGCATTAAAATGGTCTCTGAATAAGAGTCTATGCTACCATCACTGATAGAGAACAGTATGGTAGGCAATTATTTTGTTTAAAATGTTTGTTTTTTTTCAGATATTTTTCTTTGAGACCGCCATGTTACGTGTGTGTTAGAAGTTTGTATGACTGCTATAGCCAAGCCTGTGAACAATGGCCACCCTTGGGAAAGACAATGTGGCCCTTTTTCGGAGGTTAATTTGTTCGAAATAATCAATGGCAGTAGAATGACCTCTATTCAGAGGTTAGTCTTTACTCCAAGGTGGCCGTTAACACAAGTTTGACTTTATGATATTTAAAAAAAAAAAGAATTACTCATATTCTTATTTTTCTGAATTATTAAATGTGTAGTTTAGCATTTAAATACATTTAAATGCATTGTCACACAACATCTATATTGTTAAAACCACGTACCTTGGGAAAGACATAATGTGGTCTTTATTGACATGTCGACTTTATTCGGAAGTCATTTTGTTCTATACAATCAATAACAGTTTTTTTTAAAAAATGGCTTTTATTCACAGGGTGGTCTTTATTGGGGGAGGTGGCCACTAACACAGGTTTGACTGTATTTACAATCAGCGAAGATAAGTACTGTATAAGACGAATACAGTGAAATCGGACATATTAGAGAATCGAACATAAAAAAGGAACCATTCACTTTATGAATTCAACCGTTTTTTTAATGTTCTTTAGTCGAACTGGTAACAATTTACAAAACACTACTACATGTACTTTGATAAAACATTTCAAATTTCAGATAAATTCAACGATAAATTATCATATTTTTATCTTATCACGTGCTATCAAATAGTATCGTTTTTAGGAAATTACATTTGTATTTAATGTCCGACCAGAGTGTCAAATAAAAGTTGTAGCAATGCTTAGGCAAAATTCGTAAAAGGCAAAACATTGACTGAAGATTAGAAATACAGTACGACCTCTCTAGAGCAACAACCTCCCTTCAACAACAGCATGAATTTTCCCACTGCATGATTTACCTATAAGTGTGTCCTCTCTAGAGCAACAACCTCTCAACAACAACATAATTTTGCTACTCCCGAAGGATGTTGCTTTGGAGAAGTTGTACTGTATAATCAATGACTTAAGTCCTGTCCGGCTTAAGGTCTCCGTGATTACTAGTATTTAAAAACCCAATTTAGCTAACTTTTATATATTGCATTGTTTGTAGACCGGACAAGAATTTTATCAATAAGTGTATAAAATAATGCATATACATGTACATGTTTACATCGATTAAAAAGAAAATAGCGCACATTTAATAACAACATCCGGTAAACGACTGTACATAGCAGAAAAAAATACACAAAAAGGTCCGCCATTTTGGATTTCCTCAATCCATCCCGTTCAGTTTATTTCTATAAGAATGGTATATCTTCATAAAGTTGTCCTTGGACATATCTGGATCCCTGAAAGAGTGGTAGGTAACAATAAATCCCTTTTAAACCTTTTTTCAGAATATCAGGGAAGGTAATCCATGCAATTAGAATTTTTAATACACGTCATTTCCGGTATATAGCTCGTAACAGCCAATGTACGATCAATATGTTAATAAGTTACTATAAATAGCAACAAGATGGCCGTCGCGCATGCGCAATTCAAAATAAACCCAATCCGTATATTTCCAACGCATCCAACACAACCAAGAAATGATGTCACAAAAATAGACGATAATCGTGATTGTCCATGAGTAAATTAATATTTTACACACGAGTATTAAATATATTTTGATGTCCGGGTAAGGCGTAAAACATCGTTCGTTTCTGGTTCCCACCTCCCTTATTGTCTACGCGATCCTTGATTTTTTATTTTGGCACTATGAACGGTACAACCCTTTTCCTAACTCTTTGAATTTTACATAAGCTTTCAAAAATAATTATAAAAAAGATTCACAAAAAAAAATGCTCTGAACAAGTGACCAGAAACAAACAATATCTAAGACTTATAATTAATTAACATAAATAAAATAAAGTCTTTATCAACACAAAAAGATAAAAAATATTCATGATGCGTAAGAAAAGCTGCGTATTTCGTGTTTCAAAAAGATGCTTTGTCATATTACCTGTAACCCGTACTCATAGAATTATGAATTTTCTTGTTGCTTTATTTCGCCGATAACGTCTGGGAAGCAAGCTATAATAAAAGCGTGCATACATGCTCTTGTATTAGCGAATACATGCAAAATACAACAAAAATGCATACAGTTAAACACGGTTATAGTGAACGCAGGCATAGTGGAGAATTGAATACAGGGGAGCCATCCTGTTTTCGTTCTTTATTTCATTAATATGGTTATATTGACAAATTATTCGAATAAAATAATTCACATGTATTCGGATCGCCATAGTTTCACTATAACCTTGTTCCGCTGTACAAATATAGTATACAAAGCAAGCTGTACGATTTGGTGTCATTACATATCTATAAGTAAAAGTCTTTTGTATAGAAGACAATTTGACCTTGTTCTATGATTTTTTCACAATATCTTATAATACACTTATTGTATTTCATTATATTTAAATATTTTTATAATATTTCATGACACATTTATGGTATTTTATTTAGACATTTTTCTAGTTTTGTGCCAGCGGTTGAAATATTCATCATTGGCATATTTCAATATATGCTAAAATTTGTTTACATCTGATCAGGGATGCTATACAGCATCCCTGATCTGATTTATATATGAAAAGACACCATTATCGGTAATTACAGTGGACACTCGCTAATTCGGACTTGTCCGGACCAAAGGGCTAGTCCGGATTTCCGGACAAGAAATACACTCTTGTTCCAGACAAAAGTATATTTTTTTACTTTTGAATAAGTCCCGAAGTTTTACTTGAAAGTGAAAGATACATGTACTAAATGAAGTCGGTACTGCCTTTGTCAGTCACTCCGGGACGGACAGGATTCAAGTCCAGAGAGAATCCACTGTAATTGGTAATTAACAAGCGTAGTCTACAATTATGCTCTTGGCGACACATAGCTGATACAAATGTACATTGTAAGCCAGTGATTCATATACATGTATACTTTCAACAGAAAATATCGGGTGTTAGGGTATAAATGTATAAAAAGCGAAATTTTTGCTTAATGGCAATATATGGTTAAACACTCTTCAACTTAAAACTGATAACATATACCTTGCACATCTTACTAATTTACAAGGTAAATGTTGAGATGTTTGGAATGAGTTATTATCGAATGTTATCAACTTATTACTTAAGAAATAAATTTAAAAGTAAAACGGGACGACTTTTATTCAAATCAGAACAAAAAGTCGAATGATACGTCCCAGTTTCAAATCACCCGGTTGAAATGTTTTAACATGCAAGATGACAGTCTCTATCCAGGGGTGCCCTTTCTGACTCACTGTCTGACTAAACTGTTTTCCGTTCCATGTTGCAGTTCACCAACGATGTACAGAGAGTAAACGGAAACCAGTTTATGTCAAAACAGGAACGTAACTCTGGGTAGCCTAAATATATCAATATCACTTTCTATCCAGAGTTGTCCCATTTCTGCGATCATGAGTGATAAACTGGTCCCCGTTGTCTTCATTAACATTAAGAGCACTGCGACATGGAACAAGCACCAGTTCACCTGCGTAAGGGTATACTGGCCCCCGTTGAATCCGCACAGAGGCTTATGTGCATTGTAGCATAGGACGGAGACCAGCTTAGCGTGAGGACAAGAACGGTAACTCTGGATAGAGTTTGAAAAATGTATCATAATAAATATGTTATCACGGTGCATACATATCTACCACCAATGGTAATTTATCCATCCAATTCATCCGGGTTATGGTCAAGGTAAATTATCTCCCCTAAATCAGCTGGTCTATACCTCGGGATCGTATACACCTCGTAGCTAACAAATACGTTATATAACATAAAGTTAGTATAAAATACTGCTTATTGCCTCTGGTTCAGACTTTTACTATAATACAGACAAGACTGGGTGTACAGCAATTTGAGACCAACGACCTATATGATCTATAGTATGCATTTAAGCTATCTTTCCAGAAACAATACGATGACGCATGCTCTTGCATGCAAATCCGAAATTATTGATCAATAAGTTCAGTTTTTTACAAAAAAACATGTCAGAATACTGGCCTGCCATTGGTTAATCTGTGAGTGCTCAGAATCCAATCAAATGATGGAATTCTTAAAACTTGTTTTATAACAACCAATAACGATATATTATAATTCCTCCATTTTTGTTACATTCAAGTACAATGTATAAAAAAAGTAAACTGAACTTAGATACAAAAAAAAGTTGTCGGCGTAGGATTTGGTGACTGTCCGGAACACGTCCCGGTCTACGCGACTTTATACTTACTGTCCGTACGTCTGTGCGTAATAACCTTCAGCCTCGTCTTGATTCATACCACCGATGGTCATGTCGACACGACGAGATGTTGTGTACTCAGTGATCACTTCTTCACCTGAACCACGATTGTGATCAGCGGCACTGTTTGAAAATAATTGAAGTTAATTTAGGCAATAAAATAAATTAATTAAAACCCCGGACCCCTTCCGGTATGGGTTAAAA
This sequence comes from Lutraria lutraria, assembly GCA_964023205.1. NCBI lineage: Eukaryota > Metazoa > Mollusca > Bivalvia > Venerida > Mactridae > Lutraria > Lutraria lutraria. The sequence continues at coordinate 21,598,045 of OZ026849.1, forward strand.
GTCATATTTCCTGAGAATTCCGGTTTTCAGGAGTGTTAATGTAACTAGTTTCCGCGACCAATCCCCCGAATATATTGACTCGATAAATAACCTTTATTTTCAAATCTATCTAATCAGCCTGGAATATGGTTTAAAAGAAAATGAATATACACGATTACATATCAGCCTAAAAGAAATTGACGTAGGTTTTTAAGTTGGCAGCAAAAATTGGATAGGTCAGGTTAGCTCAAACGAGGGATCCCATATATTTTAAATTGATTTGGCGGAAATAATTCTTAAAAGCCATGTTTTAATCTACGACACTAGATACGTGAAAATCTATCACAAATGTTTATTTTATAAATACGGATAGACAAACTAGACTTGCACCGAATGCATTTTTTCCGCTTCGATTTCTATTGCATGACGCATGCATATGGTATTGACACGGGCCAATATACATATGTGTATAATATAAGTCCAACGTATTATTTATTATTAATGCCATTATCCAGACGTAACACAACAATAAAACAAAAAAAAAACACGCAACATAACTGACTGCTCGTTTTTTATCTGACCGAAATCTACAACGTTTTGGGAAAGATAACTCATACCTGTACGCTGCTGCACTTCCGTTTCCGCCTTCACCGGAAGCATACGTCACAATTCCAGACTGTGTTACCATTTCCTCTGCGCCACTTCCGCCATTTCCGGCTCGCAAAGCAGCGTCAATCTCGTCTCTGTAGAGAATCAATCACCATTAAATATTCAACAACCTAGCATAAATACATTTGCTCGTATTTTATTCCCCTCCCCTCTCTGCTGACTCAGGAAGACTTCTGAATGAGCGTCTACTGTTAACTAAAGTCAAATTACCCCTCATCTGATTTTCACATAGCGCAAAAAAAGACATTGCACAAAACGCGGCTTACACCAATAGCCACACAACATAATATTATCGATATTACTAGAACATAACCTAAAATAAAAAAATAAAGATGTCAAGTTTCGTACCTTGTCATGTCAACTCCTTCCCAACCACCATCTCGTTCGTGCAATCTGGACTCGTACTGACCTCTGAAAAATCATACAAATCCAGTTTGTTTATGCATGTAATTTGTTTACATAATGTAGGGTGTTTTCTCTCCAGAATAGCCGTAAACATGTCTGTACCCTATTTTCCCCCACGACCCTAACTGAACTGTATTTAGCTAGTTCCAAGAGTCAAAATGCCATTTTAAGGGTCAAACGGAAGCCATGAATAATTTCCCGACCTACCAACCATATTTTTATTGAGCATTTAACCACAAAACAAACACTTTTTTACGCCTCTTAGTTTTGGTGGATCCCTGGGAATCTGAAACATTTCTTCGTTAAATGATATAGCGTATTATTTTATACTTTTTATAAACATAACAAAGAATCAACGAACAATGTGTCCAGGGCGGATTAAATACTTTATATCATAGAGTACAACCTCTCCAGAGCGGACTTTCTTGAGGAACAACTTCCCTTCAACAACAATACTTAGTATGATTTTTCCCATCGTACGATTTAACTACTTTTATTAATTCACCCTCTCTAGAGCAACAACCTCTCTTCAAAAACATCATGATTTTCCCCCACTGCACGTTTTAACTATAAATTTAAAGTGCAACAACCTCTGAACCACAACATATTAATGTTAAAGGGTGTTGCTTTGGAGAGGTTACACCGTATATACATTCTTCACTTAATTGGATTTCACTATAACTGTATTTTACTGTAACTCGAAATTAATGTTTATATCTTTAAAACACATATTGACTAATAGCAAAACGATGTAACACAAATCACGTGATGACACAACGTCGTTAAAACTGCATTTAAAATAATGTACAACCCATCCCGACGGCAAAATTAGCTTTTAAGCAATTAGGTAATGATAAAGTTTATGTCGCCGTACCGTACCGTATACGGAGATGATATAGCCCAGTTCGTGATTACAACGACTTGTCTCGGCTAGCACGAATTTAACCGTGGTGTTTTGAAATATTTAGCCTAGAGGACGTATGTAAGGACTATAATGTGTGTATTTATCAAAAGTCATTTATAAACGGCCATTAACTTTACCTATAGTCACATTCCGGAAATGGGCGGATTTTGTCGACCAGCCGAACGAACTGACGCTCGGGCACAATGTATTTATCACCAAAGTTACCCAATTTATGATGAAAAAATATTCATTTTCATTTAATAGCACAAATGAATCCTCTCTAATCCGAACCACTCCTATCCGAAAATCACATCAGTCGGGAAAATAATTGTTGGTACCGATTATTTACACTTCTCGAAACCCTTCCGTCAGATCTGGGCAAGCGGAGATTAAAAAAGTTGTTAGTTACTCCATCTCTGAAACGATTACTTACCCTGTAATAGAATTATCAACCCAGGGTCTTGGTAACTTCATGTCTCTGAAATGTTTATTACATATCATGTATATAATTGTATGTGTATTCTTATTAAAACTCACATTGCAAAAAGAAGCTTAAAGGCCGGTATGTGTAATTGCCATTTAATCAACAACTTGTAAATCACAATCACCATACGGTCAATGATCAGTTATGATGATTATGTTTTTAATATGTATATACTGCTCTGCGTACTGAACTTAGTGGGTGGGGTAAGTTAAACAAGTTTGTACAAAAAGAAGTGGAAACCACCTACACGCCGTACAGATGTTCATAATCCATCTTGTCCCCTTTTCCCCATGTCCCCGAGCTCCAGAATGACTCGTTGTCCGATCTGCAAACAGTGAAAATAATATATTTTACGGGCCGCATTGGAAATAAATCACTATGTTGTGTCAATCCCTTCCTCTGCTAATCCCCTAAGGATAACGGAAAACTATTGGAAATAAACGTGTAACAGGGGCGTAACCAGCTTTGTTGCGCGCACAAGTGGAGGTTTCGAGCGAGATACCATTTAGGCGTATCTATATTTTCCCCTTTTCAATTCATATTACGCACGTGCGTATGTGCTACATCCTCTTGTATAATTTGGTGTAGAAAGGAGAATGATACTTATATAGTGTTATACTCCGCAGCATCCATCAAGTATAAAATAGTCCAACTTATTAGACTGTTTCTGACGGCGAGACACTATTTCGATTTGGCCCCGTCTCCCACACACTGAGAGGATGGCCATTCCGATTTCATTTATGAAATCGGCTAACCGAAAGGCTGACAACTAGTAAGTAAGGCTACCATTTGGTTATGTTGTCATGACGTGTTACCTCGTGATATTAGCTTGTTTGTGGCCACCACTAACTGCAGCAGACTTTTTCTTTCCCCACCATCCGCCTCCTGCGCTTTTCCCGCAACACGCGCATGGGAAGGGACACAGACAACACAGAATCGGTAGCAGCAAAAACAGAAAAGCTGCCAAACCAGTCAACACTCCCGCCAATATGGCCGTCTCTTCCGGTGTTAGTCCAGGTAAAGCGCCACCTGTACCGGCAGCGTACACCATTGGAGTTTTGTCTACATCGTGAACAAGGCCTGTAAGATAAATAAAATCTGAGTTAGTGTTAATCCAAAAGAAACGACAACGACCATCTTACGGGACCCCTTTCAAACTGAGGCCGAGTATTATCTATAAGGATTTCCGGATCTGTAACAATGACTCAAATTATTATAACAAATTATAGCTAAACTTTATTTAATGCGTCTTAATAAAGAAAACATAATCCGGAAACCCCGCATATCTTGATGCTTCTCTTATCCGAAAACCTCTCTATCCGAAAACACCCCTTATCCGAAAACCTATCTATCTGAAAACACCCCTTATCCGAAAACATATCTTATCCAGAAACCTCGCATATTGAAAACCTCTGTTATCTGGAAACCTTGCCGCAATCTGAATAAGACATTTATCTGAAAACCTTCGATTACCGATGTTTCGATGTGTAACATATAAATTAGACATTCAGGTAAAACCTGAGGCATTTTACCGTGAATTTCTAAACCGACTAACTCACGAGAGGTCCTAGGTTCTACCCAGATGTACACCAAAGGTCTCCCTCCCTCGGTACCTCCCTGGCTGGGACCTGGCTGGCTGGCCCTGGCTGGGACCCGACTGACCCGGCTGAGACGTTAAACCTCAATGAAAATAGAAAAGAAATAAAGATTTCTTCGGTCTCTTACCTACTCCCGAAGATCGGCATTCACACCCAGGTGTCGCTATCCATGATGAGGGATCTTTCAAGAACTCTGCAACCGGAACTGTGTTACCTAAACATAAACAAAAAATGGCGTACTTAAAGGGGTATACCCTACAATTGACAAACATTCTGTGAAAGTGTAAAAATATGTTAGATTTATATGTAAAACAATACATAATGGATAATTGCAAGAAGAACTTGGGTCATAAAACGACTAGTTTAGGTACTAGCCGCAAAAACATAGCTATGAATAATAAATCACTTCCACCCAAAATGTCCATGACTAAATGTATGTGTCACAAATATATATTTTTATGATTTTATTTTTAATTGGATGAATTTTTGGCTGAAACTTTCTTCGTCGGCTTTTTTTCTTTACAAGCTTCTAATTTATCATCATTTTGCCTTGATTCTAGATGCACCAAGTTGTAGGGTATGCCCATTTAATCCAAAAACACAGATCAACGTACCTCAGATTAGTGTGATATTATTTTATACTTCAATTTTGAGCAGTATTTGCGGTGTGTGTTTTTTTTCCTTCATTTTTGAAAAGTGAACGAATAAGATGTTAGTCGTCATTTTGAATTACCTGAACAGAGTTTATTAGATTAAATCTACACTAAATGTGGAAAAATCTTTATTAACAAAATACTGAGTAAAACTTGTTTTAAAATCCTTTGGACTTGTAGTAAAAGAAATCTTACTCATAGCGATGTTTCGATACTTCCGATTTATAACTTTTTCCTGTTATTACAAGCACAACACAATAGTATCCAAAATTCGCGATATGAAGAAATTTTAATGCTATTTAACAATTATTATTACGAAAATAAGTCCGAAAAATGAATTCGTGTAAACAGTTCTAAAATTGGGTGAGAATAAACTTTGTCAACAACGTCACGACAAACGGACAAAGTACATTAGACAAGGGGCATCATCATTTAGTGCAACACCGGCGTACATAGTGTATAGTTATGTCAAAAGATGCGGCATTTTTGCCGTCACACAGTCGAGCAATAGGGCGAAAACTTTCGATGTAATTGATACCATCAATTTACGAGGTTTTAAGGCCAAAGAAATTGTTGATAGGTTGTCGGAACCCGTGGCTCTACGTAAACAGGGGAACTGTTCGTGCGTCTGTTTGTTCGTTCGTCCGTCCGTTCGTTCGTCTTCCGTTCGTTCATTCGTCCGTCTGCCCGCCCGATAGCCCGCCCGCTCGTTCGTTCGTTCGTTCGTCCGTCCGTCCGTCCGCCCTTTCGTTCGTGCGTCCGCACATCCAGGAGCGACATTATGGGGTTTGGGTTTGGGTCAGGGTAAGCATTATGGGGTTTCCATTACGTCCAAACGGTCATTGTGGGGTTTAATTGCGTTTGTGGGGTTGAAAAAAATACACTTGTGGGGTTGAAAAATGGTAAAGGAGTATAGAAGGAAAAAACGCCGTAACGTCCGTCCGTTGGTCCATAACCGGAAACCACTTTAATCCAGACAGAAGAATCTGAATAAAATTTTATTCAACATACAAATGTACTAGACTTATTAGACTTCATGTAACATTTTGAATTTTTCATAGCAATTATGTCCCATGCCATATTTCTGGTAAACTGGTTCCCGTTGTTTCTGTCTGTACAAAGCCTTTGGTGCAATGCAACATGGAACGGGAACCAGTTTATATTTCTAGTTATGCAAGAGTCACGTCCTTCTTCTTGATACAGTATAATAAAAAGTGAGTTTTTTTATTTCTAAAAATAGATGAAAATGGAGCTTGGTAATTGCAAAAGTGTGTACAAACTAATAAAATTATTTAGTTTTGCCTCGTCTGCGTTTCGCCGACAGCGGAAAACATCAAGAAACTTAGACAATGAAATATCGTCTTCATCAACAAAATGACCCCGAGGGTTAACTTGCAAAGATTTAATCATATTGTTTTATAGACAATACATACACGATGCAGTCATGCGAAAGTACACACCTAAAATGACAAGCTGCCTTCAGATATTTATCACTCGTCACAATTCGGTCGATTCCGGTCATTTCCGTCCATGTATAAAAATAAAAGACAGTCATTCGGACCACCTCACACGTTTTTCTTCGAACTGAAGACACCTGACAATTTTGTCCGAGGTTGTCCGCATAAAATATATACAGTACATCCTGTCCAGAGCGGCCCCTCTCTTGAGCAACAACCTCCCTTCAACTACAGCATGATCATTTCCCACTGCACGATTCAACTATTCATTTAACCTCTCTAGAGCAATAACCTTTTAACAACAACAACATAATTTTGCTACTTCCAAAGGATGTTGCTTTGGACAGGTTGCACGTATACTGTATTGCTACAAGTTGAAACCATATACACGAACATGCATTAAATTTTATTTTTTAATTCTAAATTAGCTTGAAGAACCATATTAATTCGTGTTTATAAAATCGTAATTTGTGAACATGCAAAAACATGTTAAAGTCGTGAATTAAGATTTATTTTTTTAAGTCAACTCGTAAATATCGTGTAAGTACAGGGATGCTATATTACATGTAATATAACATCCCTGGTTAGTACAATGGCAATAAATCGTTTTCAGTCAAGTGATGGCTCGCTTTCTCATCATTCAAAGACAACGATTTTTATAATTTCACTTATTATTCAAATTCATAACTGAATTTTATCATACTTTATATATTTTGTGATATGTACTTTCCTTATTTCGAATAAGAATCGTTCATAAAATCACACTTATTAAAAATCTTACAACCATTCGTCCTTTTAGCTTTTCAATGCCAAGAAAGGTAACTCTGTAAACTATACTGACATTCTATATCTGAGTTACTTCCCTTACATATATAGATAAGAATTATTTTATTTGTTTGGCACTTTCCATACAAGTTTGTCTCAGAGAACTATACCAATTCTGGTTTCTAATTGCTTTTGTCCAAGTGGAAATCTTTTAATATGTCTATTATCCCGAGACTACCCTATTTTTTCCGCTACCTTTGACTTTTTTAAGGCACGAGGAAAGGTACATGTATCCGCTTTTACCTTTCCATACATAAGAGCAGGGAGATTTTATACCCAGAGTCCCCGAGTATTTTTGACAAAACAAGCCAGTTTTAGTGTAGATTCTACCCTACTTAACAGCAGGTAATTTAGGACTATGTACAAAAATGTGTTGTTAGAGGCCGTATTTAGAGAGATTTCTTTATTTTTCATTCATTCATAGGGTGTTATATTTTAGAATCCAAACAATGCGTTTTATGACGTCACGTAATGACGTCACATTAAATGTTGACAAACATGTCATGGGCGGTATTGTCAGACTGCCCACCATAATATCGAGTATGTTTTCATGTTTCAAGAAAAATTCGACCGCAAATTACGAAAAGGTAAGCGCTGTTAAGGGGAAAGTATCCTGTTCGAAGTGACATTGACCTTGCTCACGTAGAGTAGTCTTTCCTAGGAGTGTTTACATTTTTGATATACTCAATCCAGGGCTGCATAAAAAAATCATTAAAAATATATTGAAATTTTGAGGGCCCTGGTGCACGCATACTTTTCGTTTGTCCTTAAGCAGTGTGATACATTGGAGGTCGCATTAGATTACAATTCGTGATTTAAATCACGAAGGAATATTTCACACTTGGCGTGATTTCGTGTATTGACAACCTTACGGAAAACTTTTACCAAGGTAAATGTCTTTGCTTGTATGAATTTACTGTATTTTTCGATTTAGAAAATGAAAATAAATGAAATAATCCCCCACCCATGGCCGGTGAATTTGCATCGTGTGTTAAAACTTAAATGAAAGTAAAACTTATTTTATAGTGGTTTAGCACATCTGTAGATTTCCTGGTTGGAGACATAAGTACTAGAAGGCATTGTAGTTAATGAATGGCAATTAACCAGATTAGTTTGCTGTCATTTTGCCAAAAATCTACTTGTAGTCCAACTGTATGTTACTAACAGACCACGATGAAATGAGTATTCTTCATAATTTTATCACAATATGGGCACTTCAAGTATTCTATCAAGTCAAGTTGAATCAGGACCAGTCACATTTGTGGGGTAATAAAATTTCCATGACTCGGCAACATTTTTTTAATAGAGCAATTTCTGTTCCCACACGGTTAACATGCCTGTGTGCACATTTAGTGGTAGAATCTATTCGGAAAACTATAAAAAACTTGGGTGAAAAATTTAGTTGGGATATGCGTAGTCTAATTTATGCGACATACGGGCAATTTGTTCATGATATTGTCCCCCAAGTCTAAAAGTGTCTCGATATTCATCTGCAGATAGCCCTACTAATTCGTGAACGAATTGTCAAGTACAGTTATTTATACTAGGATATGAGTGTCCAAATTGGGATAAAGTATCTACTAGGTTTCTGATCTAACCAAGCACCCTACTATTTATGGCTGTAGGAACCAGGGGCCACTGCCGGTGTTCAGATTATTCTTAATTCCGACTGCGACCTTTCAATTCATATTCCTGATATGTCAAAGGTCATTTAGCGACTTAGGAGTAGGAAAGTCTTATAAAGAGTAATGTGAAGACCTACATTTCAGTCTTCGAATTAGTGGGTTGCACCTAGTCGAGGGTCTTTGACGATGATACGTATGCATTACATTGCAGTTCATCGTCAAAGCCACTTGTTCTTGAAAAAGCTAACAGGTAAACGACTCAATCTGAGTCGCGTTCGGTTTCCTATTTAACGCACAAATTTCTGTAAAACCTGTGTACATTTCGATGAATTATAGTATAATCTGTCAATAGACGATTCTATTTCCATCAATTAGACCGCCGCCATTGTTTTATCACGTGACCGTCCGCCATTACAGGAGTGAAAGTTCCTAAGAAGTATGCGAGTTGATTACCGATAAAAATCTATAACCGCAAGTTTTGTCTGTAAAAATGACACAGAAGGAGCAATTTCGTTAGTATTTGCTAGCGGAGTAGTGTATAATAATGAATATACCTGTAAATAAATGATTTGCCTATCTTGTGTCTTTTATTATTTGTTTAATTGCTAATATGAGACCTCAGACTGTTTCTACCTGCCTTCATAAGCAGAAAACGAATGCTTGATCAGATTTTAATTATTCAATTCAATAGATCCTTGGCTTTTGAACAGACATGCATTAGCGTGTGATGATGATGGTGCTCGTCGTAATTTCTTTGTTTTCTTCGTAATGATGATGATAATGATGGTGGTGGTGATCGTGTGCTGGTTGTGATAAAAACTTTGTTGCATGAATGTGATTGTTTAAAACCATGTTTTCCTTTCAGAACTGCATGATGACAAATTTAATGTGATGTATTCGTTGTCAATTTCATATTCCTGTGTCCACTTTTTGGAATATGTCACATCTGACACGTGTGATATATTCGGTCGAATTTTTCACTCGTGTTACATATTCGATCTGTGACATGTGTGACTCGATCAACAATAGTTAATCAATAATAAACAGCAACAGTTCATGAAAAAAAAATCAATTAGTAATTTTATATCACAGTTCTTATATCTTTTTACTGAAATAACATCTAGCTGATAATGATTTTACATTTTATTTTCAAATTATAGACAAGTGACACACTTTGTTTATTTATTCTATGTTGTACGTGTACCTAAAACAATCACCAAGGTCCCAATATGCTACTATTAATCCAATTCCACATCATTAAAACATCAGATAAGATGTCACACGCATATACTGTCTCAGCAAGTTTTATGATACCGAGACAGGAAAACAGGAAATTGACAGCTGACTTCAAAAAGAAGCACCGACACTTAAAGACATTGAACCAGGAATGCGAGGCAAGTGCGTTATGGACCAGCAAGACCCCTGTTTCCACAGTAGGGGGTAATAAAACAGACAGGGTCATTGATAGACTAGCTTCTCTTTACATAATCAGTTACTCTATGCTTATAAAAACAACAGGAATTTAGTCATAAACTTATTATCACCATATCAATAAAATTATGACCCTACTTTTTTACTAGGTGTCAAGTCTACAGACCATGACCAGCCAGGATTAATCCAATTATATAGGGACAATAAAACAATTAAGAGATTAGACCTCATGTGGATTTGGGAGGGGGGTCACTTATATAGTAGCTGTTCAATGTCTATTAGATGACTGTGTAATATGGCAAACCTAAGTGTGATCGTGTGATCAATTAATTAGCGACTTTCGGTTGTTCAATTAAAATTATGGATCACTGCATGATACAAATGATATACTGGGTGCTTATGCCTTATCGTTAATAAAAACTATTTTGTAAAATACCTGCGATATGCGTAAAGACAAACTGAATATATTTATTTAAAATCATTGCAATGAACTCTGTACAGTGATTTATTTTAAGTATACAACTATGGTTTAGTTTTTAAATCTATAAATTGACTAAATATATATGACTGGATAATAAACAACGAAGAAGTTACTACGCTTTCCAATTCATTTGCTGTAGTTTTCACTATTTTACTAAAGATGTACATTATGTTTGTTTGAATTAATGTTCACAATGAAATGGAATTGTTTTATTAATTATGGCAATGAAATATCGGAACATTGTGATATTAGTTTACTAAATTTTACAATGATATATTGACAATTTAATAATGCTGTACTTCTATAATTTGTGTTAAAATGTATGTCGCTATGTGTGTCTGGCACGTAGAATTTCCCATTCATTTAGTCTTTTTTTATTGTTAGATCAATCAAACACAACACATTGTCTACCACCACCGCGCTTATAAGGCATTTTTACTGATTTATTTACTATCAGTTTCTTTGTGTTTTCACTCCTGTAATGGTGGATAGGAGATTGAAGAGTACTTTTTCAGGGGAGGTAAATCGTACAAAATTTAAAAATAGAATCGTCTATATGACCAAAAACATACCTTCAACAGACGACAGTTATCAAATATTTTGCCGATGTTTCATACTACCCTTAGTTTCAAAATTGTCCTCGTAAATGCTTTGGATTAAGTCTGTAGCATTCCGGAAAGTATGTAAATTGATCTGATTCAATAGACGCATGAACAAGCGTCTTAAGCTGTTGACTTTGTAAGAGGAGAATTCCATAACTAAAATGGTCAAAAAGACGAAATAAAAAAGACCAATTTAGTTATGGGACCCAGAACTAGGTTGCACCCTGCCTGAAAGGATTTTTTCCTTCTTTAAGTTGTCTTTTTGGGGACATCCTAGTTTTAGAGAGTTTCCTTCATGAAGTAAATAGTTGGGCAACCTGTCACAAAAAAAAATAATTCAAAGACTGACATTTTTATTTCAGATGGCACAAATGTTGGCAACGTCATCTGGGTCTGGACAGGCCTTGACCTCAAAGGGTTCATCACTGGTAAGAAATAATCCTTTTCTTAGTTCAATATTACCCATCCCTCCGCATTTTCCCTAAGTTTATTGCTTTAGTAGATAAAAGAAAAATGTGCATTAGTTGATTATTTCATGTGGTTTTAATGTCGCACCAACTGCCAGGATGATAAAGGCAACCTTTCCTGCTTCAATGTTAGAGGAATACCCCAGGCTCACACCTGGGTAGAACCTCTCTCAGCTCTGGCCTCCCGTAATTTGAGCTAGCTGGACGCTTAGTTGAAATATGAAATTGGGTCCTGGGTGCAATTTAAGCTCTTAGCGGGGAGGTAGAGTGAGACCATGCAAGTGATTACCACTGTAACCACTCAACCACAGAGGCATTGTACATATATAATTTATTTTCCTTACGATTTCTTTACTTCGGTCTTACCAGTATTGGTGATTGGCATGATATATATGCCATCGAAAGTCGTGATTAGTCAGACATCATGAATAATAGAATCCAAATCAAGGCCCTGTCCCCTTGCCCCTGAAAAAGCATTATTGAGTGTCCTGTGGAAAGGTTGAATTGTGGTACCTGACAGACTTGTTAAAAATGGATGATATAAATTATATTTAGTTGTTTTTACCCATTGCCATGGTTATGCTATTTTCTCAAATACCAAAATATGCTGAATTTTTTAGCCACAAAATCAGGTAAATACTCTGTACTGTTGTATTATGGTGTCTGCCAATGACTGTTTGCTTTCTTATTATTACATTTGTAAGATTTATATTGGAAATCCCTGAATTTACTATTTATTCATAGGGATTTTCTCCAGATTTAGTATAAAGGGTCAAGACTCAAGATTTAGTTTAAAGGGACTAGACTCTAATATATATATATATATATATATAATTATTACATGATTCATTTGTTGAAAACTTTGTGATAGTGATTGGAAGTAAAAAGTAAAAATTTATTGTATCAAGAATTCAAATGCTGCATATCGAGGGCTCAGCGCAACACTGTCCTAACTTGTTCTTATTTCAATATGAGTTACGACACTGTTGCGTTAAACCCTCGAATTATACTAACATATAATGCAACATTTTGCTTATAAATTGCCTAATCTTTAGAAATGTTGATTTAAAGTTGAGTAATAGAATGAGAAGTATAATCTAATTAAATTTCAATTTAGCTGTTATTGCGGTTTTACATATTCTCATGGGACATTTATTTTCGTGAATGAGCTTATCCACAAATTCAAGTACCAAAGATTTTTGTAATATCCAAAATTTGAAAAAATGGACAAGTTTATCTCCCGCCCCCCCAAAATTACAAATTTAGGCAAACCCACAAAATTTGATATTAAAATATTTCATATCCTCAAACTACAGTAAAACCTCGATTATCCGAACACCGATTATCCGAATACCCGGTATTATCCGAATAAAATCTACGGTCCCGATTACGTCTCTATATATTTCAACTACGATGAACCCCGGTTTTACGAATCGGATTTTACGAATACCTGGTGTAATCCGAATACATTATTTGGTCCCTAAAGTAACGAATGCGCGTATTTTCACACCTATTATTCGAATATCAATTGATAACAATGGCCGATTGAGAATCAAATGTCGTGTGACAAACAAAGTGTAACATCAATTCATACACGAAGCGTGTCAACAGTTTAATTATCGTTAAGTTGACCATATTGTTTGTTACGATTTTATACTATGCATGACGAATATTTCACTGTGATCTCGGTTATAATAAGTTCATACGCGTACGTACCTGGTGATCTGTATGAAATTATTTGCATTTCAACGTCTTTCAAACTTTAAAAACTCATTCGAACACAATTAAACAAAACTAAATAGAATAATGATGATTTAGTGAAAAAATGTACCGAACATAAAAACATTATGTCTTCTATTCTTTAATTGTTTTAGAATGTGACGATAGTGATGTCTAGTCGATCGTTAGTAAGTGAAGTGAGAATGACATATTATTGTGTCGGATTATGTTCTGCATAATCCATAAATGCGCGGGTATTTATTTAACCAAAACTATTGTTTCATTTGTTAATTAACTCATACATTAATAAATCAAGGATAAATAATGAGTGTTTGCAAGGACTTACATACACATATGTATATAAGTCCTTTGTGTTTGTTATACATTTTATTTTATTCTCATTATCACTCACGTAACGTCATTTTTGCATACGAGAGTTAACTCCCTTGCAATATACGGACAGTACGGAATTTATCGTTTCCAACCAGTACATCATACTGAAATGGATTATTCGAAACCATGGATTATCCGAATGATTTTCCAGGGCCCAATGACATTCGAATAATCGGGGTTTTACTGTATAGTTAAATTTTAAAGTGACTTGTGGGAAGATTTAATATCTATAATTATTTATTATGTTTTTTCTGATATTAATCTGAAGTCCAGTACCTTTTATAGATAAGAAAGCAAGACAGAAGTCTCAGACATCAATTGTTTTTATAAGTACTGTGCAACCTCTTCAAGGCAATACCCTTTGGGAGAATAAAAAATGTTGTAGACAGGTTAAATTTTATAGTTAAATCACGGGTTTTTTTCTCGGTATTTTGGGAATATGACCCATACCCTTGGGATTGGGAATTTTCGCGGTGTTTTAATCAAAATTGGGGAAAATGTATAACTACAATTTTTGCAATGTTCAACTTATTCTACTTATTCTCCCATAGAACAGTAGCAGAATAATTATGGTATTTACTACCAAAAGTGATGTTAATGAACTTAGAAAAATTAATAAAAAAAATATATATTTTTTTTTTTATTGGGAATTTTTGTCTGTGAATTGGGAAAAAAAGATACTATTTTCCATTGGGAATATGACCGAATTTCGGCTATAAAATCGCCCAAAAAAAATCCCTGAATCATGCTGTAGGAAAAAATCATGTAGTTGTTGTAGGGAGGTTGTTGCTTAAGAGAGGGCTGCTCTGTAGAGGTTGTACTGTAATTATTGTTAACTTATGACGTTGCTGTTGAATTTCTTTGAATAATCTGCTGTTAACTTTTTACGCTCATATTTCATATCTAATGTTTAGACTTTTGTTAGAAAGTTCCGTGTTTTAATTATTATGCAGGGATTTTTGCCTTATATGAGAGTTTTGACCGTTTCCAAATTTCTGCTAAAATTTCTAAAACAAAGGCATGTTTTTCTACCTAAATGTTTTAATATTATATGCATGCATGTAGTTTTATTTGATTTAATTAACGCTATTCTTCAGTAATAGTAATAAATCGAATGATAATCAATTTTTTCACTAACATATTTTTGCGACCCAGTAAAAATTTTGAAAATTTGTTTTTCAAAGATTGTCATTTTGACTTAATTTCTTTTCTCATATTGAAATGTGAAAAACTGTTTTCTCCAATTAAGTCTGTCGATACTGGATCTTTTGCCTTTTAAAAAATACGGAAAAAAATCCCTGTTACATTTTTAACTGGTGTTTGATACTAAATTATTACATCTCGGAGTTTGATAAATGTTTGATAGAAGTCATTAAATTTGGAAGTTTTAATGTGTTTATATGCTTATAAAACCAACACTTTACAGAAGAAACAAAATTGCTTATCGCATTGTCTATGATATTATTGCTGAGTCAGCTACAATGCACTTTCTATTGTATGTTTTATTGTGTGATATAAATGTGTCAGAATTCTTCTGACATGAACTACTTTACCTATAGTATACTTTCTGAGCATTACCATTATATAAATTCTTCCTGATAGAATTCTCTGTCATTCAATTTCTTTGTGGGCAGGAGATTGGGCCGTGATTGTAATGTTGGCGGTACACATAAAAAGCGTTTGTCAAGTTTTGCTTTTCTTTCTAACCAACCAAGGGGGTCAGGGCCCTTTAATTGGTCTAGGGCCCTCTAGATTGATTTTTTTTTAAATGCTGTTTTGAGTTAGCCGTATTTCTGAATATGACAAGTCTGTTGTCTGAATTATTAGTGAATTTTAAATTAATTTAAAATATATGGAAGTTATCTGTGCTTGGTAAAACTTAGTGCACAGTTATCTGCTCTACAAATTTAACAGAGTTATTTGCCCATGACAAAATATTGTACATATGATTACAGACCGAGGTTACTGAATCTGATTCGACAGTAAGTATTTATATTGCATGCAAACTACCATAATCAAAGCTTGAATATCCTTTTCCAGCATAGGAGGGAAATATTTTATGTGGACATGGTTCAGGAATCAGGATGTGTGAAGATGATATTAAGTTATTTGTGAAAGAAATTTCCAAGCCTGGGCCTTTTTTTATAGAAATATCTATTGTGACCCCATGTTAGTGAATAAGTCATCTTATTGTTTGATCGGGGGAACTGTTGTCAGCTGGTGTTTTACAATTTAATTAAACTGTAACTCAAGGCCTTTTTCCAAAATTTGGGAAAAGGCCTTAGCCTTTCATTTTGGGAAATCAAGCGCAATATTTGGCCAAATTTTGAAAAGGTTAGACAACTGAGATAGAATATCAATTGTATTTTTGGGAATTTCTTGCCTCAAATTGGGAAAAAAAACAACCTTTTTGCAATTGGGAAGTCACCCAATCTCAGCCTCTGTTATAGAAGGAAAAAAAGCCTTGCTGTCAAAGTTGCATCATTTCACCGTCAGTGCTTGCATTTATTTATAGCTTCGGTGAGATTTGATTACTTTTGTATGATATATTGGTAATACGAAAATTATCGTTATATACCTTTTGTCAAATGTACATGTATTTAACGATGCTGATCTACATAATATTATATAAACTTGCAGAATTGTACATTCCCTAACAGTAAAATAAATGGAAACTATCGCCTGGTATAAAGTTTTAAAAAATCACATTCAGCGACCGTGTAATTATTCAACTTTGACAGTTTAGTAAAGTCTTACGAATTAAATGTCTGGAATTTAATACCATAATTAGTTTACAAAACCTTGTCTTAGCTGAATTATATGTCTATCAAATGTGACCCAGGTTTTCATTAAATGTTAATTTATTTGTCATCTTAAAATATTACGGATACTAACTTTAATTTTAGAAATATTGTCAACAGTAATGTTCTGTTAACATATTTTCTGTGTCATAATGCTATTAAATACTTATTCTTAATGGTTGACAAATTAGAAAAAAAGTTGTCATAAAATTAAAATCTCTGGTGCTTAAAATTTGAGATTTGTTTTCAGACTTAATCTTGTGATCTCAGAACCATGATCTACAAACTTGAGACTTGCTTCAAATCTCAATGTAATCTTTTTTTAAACCATATTTATTGAAGGTATTAATTGAGATTCAGTTGCAATCTCAAAAACTAGCTTGCTTTAACATCGCTTTAAGAATTTCCACACACCTGCATATTACATAACTGTCACAAAGGGAGACTAATCCGGGTGCTTTAAATGTACTCAAGGGAGGTAATTTGTTTTACCAATCATTTTATTTGCAGTTTTACGGTAATTTATTTATACCGCATATGGAGGAAATTCGATACATGACCTTTTGTTAGAATCGAGTCTATATAAGACTGAAAAACATTTGGTTGGCGGATGTTAGTAAATAAGTTTATGTGTAACTCAATACATAGGAGACGACATACATGTACAACTTTTATTAAATGTGTTTTTTTAGTTTATTTGTGAGTTATTTGTGTTATAGTTGGGAATAAAAAAAATAAAAGAATTTTAAAAAAGAAGAGTTACATTTTATTTGGAATGTGTGGATTTAAAGTTTTGAAGTGAACATAAAAATGTCGACCCCTCATACTCCAGATATTGAATTAAATGGGTCCCTCTTGGAAGGCCCTCAATGGGGCTTCTATATCAACAGAATAGGGTCCTCGGGTATGACTAGTGATGTCATGCAAAGAATAGGATCGGGTGCTTCGACCACATCGGGGCAGGTAAGGGATTTATTCTGAGATATATAAGGGCTGTATGCATGTATACATTTACTCAGTTTTAGGGGTCGTTCAGAAATAAGGGCCACTTTATCAAAGTTAATTTTTATGTTGGGAAAGATAAATTGCTTTGGTTTTTCGAACATTATGTTTAATACATGTGTGATAAAAAGGGCCAAGAACTTGTATAAGCATTTTATTAAGGGCAAGAACCCTGACAAGCTTTATAATAGGTGTCAGGAACCTTGTATAATCAGTACTTAAGGGGCCAGGAATCCTTATATTTTGGACTTGGGAAATCTTTTCAGGTTTGTTTAATGTTATTTTAGGGGTTTTAAAAATAGGGTCTGGAACCTTTATAAGTGCAACATTAGGGGTCAGAAATCTTTGTGAGTACAGAGTGAAGAGGGTTCAACACAACAGTGTCGTAACTCATATTGAAATAAGAACAAGTTACATCAGTGTTGCACTGAGCCCTTGATTATTATTCTGACTAGGATGGAAAATATATATTAATATGTATATTGATTTAACTGATATAAATTCAGTTTGTATCAAAGTATTAATGTAGTCGTACAAAGACCTGTTTTACAAGATAATTGTTTTAGATTATTTCGGCTTTTGAAGCGTCTGCAATATATCAGGCTTGCATAAATATTATGAAGTACCGGCACCATATTTGGCTTTTGTTATCTTTTTGCTTGATATTATCTTAAACATTATTTTGGTGGTTATGCAAATGGAAATTTTCCAGGAGATATTTAGACCTGGCTTCGTCTGGCAAATGCTAGTCTGGTATTTGACATTTTAGTTATTAACATGTATATCTTTCATTGTGAATATTTGTAAAATCAATAGTAAAACTATAAAGTGGCAATTGTAGGTATTTTTTAGCGTGTATATAATACAGCCCCTACTGGAGCCCCTTTTCCTTACTTTCCTCATACATACCCCCGAAACATTCTCTTTCTCCAATGTCTTTTGGTTCCCCGATCCCTAGTTCTCTTCCTCAACTTCACCACCTCCTCTATGTCTGTCATGTGACCTCTAACTCAGACCTCCCTATCCCTAATGTCTTTGACTCATTCCCTTTCCAGACCCTTCACCTCTGACCCTTTCTAGACCCTTCACCTCTGACACTTTCTAGACCCTTCACCTCTGACCCTTTCTAGACCCTTCACCTCTGACCCTTCCTAGATCCTTCATCTCTGACCCTCTCCAGACCGTTCATCCCTGACCCTTTCCAGACCCTTTACCTCTGACCCTTTCTTGATACTTCACCTCTGATCCTTTCTAGACCCTTCACCTCTGACCCTTTCTAGACCCTTCACCTCTGACACTTTTTAGACCCTTCACCTCTGACCCTTTCTAGACCCTTCACCTCTGACCCTTTCTAGACCCTTCACCTCTGACACTTTTTAGACCCTTCACCTCTGACACTTTCTAGACCCTTCACCTCTGACCCTTTCTAGACCCTTCACCTCTTACACTTTTTAGACCCTTCACCTCTGACCCTTTCTAGACCCTTCACCTCTGACATTTTTTAGACCCTTCACCTCTGACCCTTTCTAGACCCTTCACCTCTGACACTTTTTAGACCCTTCACCTCTGACCCTTTCTAGACCCTTCACCTCTGACACTTTTTAGACCCTTCACCTCTGATCCATTCTAGACCCTTCTCCTCTGACCCTTTTCCAAAACCTCCATGACCTTGACCCCTGACTTTCAGTCTGATCATCATGGTGTTCAGCATCCTCAGCCATGTTTTGAATGTCATCAGACTGATTTAAATTTTCTGTTCAACATAAGTGGAACCTAGACTGGTATTGACATTATTGAAATGTTCATTAGTCAGCTGCAATTTTGCATCCTTATTGGTTGATTTATTTCCTGACTGCATCGGTCGTTTTGAATAATTTATGAATGTTGAAATGTTTTGCCTAGTGGTTGCTTATGTTCCCTTGAAGTTCTGTTGATTCAGCAATTTTCTATTGAACTCAGTCTGAACAACTTTGCATGTATTTTATTAAAAGCAATCTTTGGAAACTGAAGGGTTGTTCAGCTTTCCATAGCCAACACTTGCTCAGCGGGTATGAATTTTTATGTGGACCTGAGTACTATGTTCATCTACATCCGCCATGCAATTGTTAAACTAGTTCCCGTTTCATATTACAGTGCAAGTTTGTTAAGTTTATTTTTCATGAGTACTTTCAGTACTCTGATTTATTCCTCTCCTTTAACCCAAGCTAATAAAGGTCATGTTTATATTAAAGGTCATGTTTATATTAAAGGTCAAGGATATATTAAAGTTCAAGGTTATAGTAAAGGTCAAGGATATATGAAAGGTCAAGGTTATATTAAAGCCAAGTATATATGAAACGTCAAGGTTACAGTAAAGGTCATGGTTATAGTAAAGGTCAAGGAAATATTAAAGGTCAAGGTTATATTAGAAAATCATTGAATTGGATGGATTTTGTAGATTTGGAACCCTGGGATCAGTTTTCCTTCCAATGAGTTTTTTTTCTCACCGATGGCAGGTGCATTTATTGGAGAAAATTAGGTAATCATTTCATGCGCAGATAATAACATACATGTACTCAACAAGGATTTTCACAGATGGGAGTGACTTTCTTGAATCAACATCTTGGTTACAATACAACATAATAGTTATGATGTAGATTGGTTGTTGTAAAGCATGAGGAAGTTTCACATATTTTCACAAATTTCTGTCCATTTTGATCATGTTTAATGTGTTATTACAGGGCCCTAGCTGCACATTAGGGGAAGGGGCCCAGGGCCCTCAGGTAGGGGAATTTCGTGTCATTTTGAGGAAAAAGGGGAATTTCAGGGGTTTATTTCAACTGCCTTATTACCCTGCAGTAAACGTTTTAAGCTTAAAATAGCTGTATTTAAATATATTACATACATTAATATACAATTAATCAAAGGTTAATAACTTAATATCAACAATTTATGGGGAAAACATTTTTTGACAGGAATTTTTATTAAAAATAGGGGAAAAAAGCACATTAATTTAGGAGGGAAATGGGGCCGAATTTCGGCCCCAAAAAACGTCAAATGAGGGCCCTGTATTAAATTATCAATATACTTTATACTTCAGTGTTATTTCTTTGCTTTTCTTTTGGGCCTTATAACATTCAGACCCAAAAGGTTAAACAACTGAATCAAAGAGAAGAGTTGACACACAAGTTATGATAGAACATGAAAGAAATATTTTGCATGTGATCATGTATCATGGACTAGAGATTTGGAATTTAAACTTCCTTCAGGAAATTAATGTTTAAGCTTAGCATTGAATGACAAGACTCGGGGCCAAATATAGACACCTATGTTTTGATGTGTAGTTTCTGCGCTTTAGTTTGTCTTCAAAGTTGTGTTTTTAGCCGGACATTCAACGATCCTAAAAGCTCACCTGATGAATCAGGTGAGCTTTTAGAATCGTTGAATGTTTGGCGTCCGGCGTCCGGCCACAATGTGTTTGTTTACACTCTAGCAACCGCAGCTCTTAACGAATCGTGATTAAACTTGCTCACAAAGTGTATGGCCACAATGTCTCGGCTAAGTTGGATTATGGGCAAAATCGGACAGTACCTTCTAGGGTTATGGGCCCTTGAATGACAAAATTTGCTACATTTAGCTTGTTTACACTCTCCACCTGGTATTTGAACTAGTACACCTTGGGTTCACTTCCCCTTCAAATGGAATTAAATAAAAACATGAACTATTCTTGAACTTTTCTTGAACCATTCTTGAACTTTTCTGGAAATATTCTTGAACTTTTCTGAAAATATTCTTGAACTTTTCTTGAATTATTCTTGAATTATTCTTGCGCACTTCATAATTAGTTCTTGAAGTATGAATAACTTATTAAAACAGGGGTCTGTCAGTTGAATTTAATTGACCAAAGTTGTGATTCAAGTAAAATATTCAAGGGCTGCATAGATTTTAAATTATGTGATTAAAGTTTTGGATGCAATTTTAAAAACCTTTTCACATGCAAAAAAAGGGTATACAGTCATGTGATACTTCCATGATTGTTAACAAGTTTTATGTCAGAATTTGTTACCTTGTGTACATGTAGTTGAAAATTACATTGTTAACGCTCTGTCATTGTATTTTAGATGTAGTTGAACCTTGGTAGGATCTCATGAAATACCTGTGTTCATTCGTCTGACCCTTTTTTCATTCATTTTGAAAATCTATGGATATAAATTATGACAAAATTTTTTTTTTGAAAAAGTATTTTTGATTTTAAAATTATTCGAATTTAATTAAAATTTAATTTTTTTGAGAATTACCAAAAAAACTTTTTACTTTTTTGGGGGGAATGCTTGATTACTTTATTCATTTAGTGGAAATTAGTCGTTGAGTGCAATTATAGTACATGTTGAGCAATCTTATAAAAGGGATTCTGTGACCCGCCTTTAGTTGACAGATTTCCATGGAAAAAACTATTACATGTGTCCAAGACAGTGTGAGAAATGTATTGGGAAAATTTTAGTATTTAGTCGCGTCTTAAATATCGTCATTATTTAGTCAGTGTCAAGTTATCGACTTCTGTAGAACTGAACGCCACAGAATAGAACAGAACAGAATAAAAGGATTCCGCAATGTTTTCTGTGTACAGAAATTAGTAATTGGCTCTCAACTAATTTTAATCGCGGAGACATGATAACATTTTTGCGACAAAATGGATTACAGGGCAGTGCCATTAGTCTTAGAAAGCAAGTACGTAAAAATTGTTCAATATTGTCTTTCGTATTATTCTGTCATTCTCGGATCTTCCTATGTGCATATTGATGCTTATATCTGATTTGTTTTACAGCTGTATAAGCATTCAAGTAATCAATTGTACAAATTGAGTGCATGGCCGTGTATCCTTCACTTTTGTTACTGTCTGGTGTCATTGATTTTTAACAAGTACACTACCTTGACCTTCAATTGAAGAGCTCTCAAGGGAGATAATCTGCTCTTGAAGCAAATTTCTGATTCTGTGGAATAGGATGTTAAAAATACCTCCAGTTGAAGAGTATTTGTAGGGTACCATTTGTTCTTCATGTCGTCATGTAGTGTTTCAAAATTCAGAATTTGCATGTTCTCATCTACATTTTTTTGAAGATAATGGATTTTCAGGCATATCTCCAAGACACTGAAAGACCTTGGAACAAAGTGTAATTGCCTGGCCAGACAATGAATAAGATTACATGCTTCCTCATTTGCGTCTGCCGTCATTATCATTTGATTGATTTGAGATCTAGTTGTGTGACCATGAATAAATGTTGTACATAATACTTATGGTCATATGTTATGGTCATATGTTATTATGTTTGAATACTTATGGTCATATGTTATTATGTTTGAATACTTATGGTGATATCTTTAAGTACTGTATTTTCATTTATTTTCGTTGGGCTCAATTTTCGTGGTTTCCACTAAAATGGCTATTTCGTGGGGACATAAATTCGTGGATTTAGATTTTTGAAAAGAACTGCCTTATCTTTGCATTTAAATTGGTGGGGATTTGATTTCCTGGATGAGCCGACCCACGAAATCCACGAAATGAAATCCCCAACGAAAATTAATGATTGATCACATGTTTAAATGTTTAATACTTATGGTCACATGTTTTAATACTTATGATCATATGTTTAATATTTATGATCAAATGTTTTAATATTTATTATCAAATGTTAAATACTTATGGTCACATGTTTTAATATTTATGATCAAATGTTTAATACTTATGGTCACATGTTTTAATACTTATGATCAAATGTTTAATACTTATGGTCACATGTTTTAATATTTATGATCAAATGTTTAATACTTATGGTCACATGTTTTAATATTTATGATCAAATGTTTAATACTTATGATCAAATGTTTAATACTTATGATCAAATGTTTAATACTTATGGTCACATGTTTTAATACTTATGATCATATGTTTAATATTTATGATCAAATGTTTGAATATTTATGATCAAATGTTTAATACTTATGGTCACATGTTTTAATATTTATGATCAAATGTTTAATACTTATGGTCACATGTTTTAATACTTATGATCAAATGTTTAATACTTATGGTCACATGTTTTAATATTTATGATCAAATGTTTAATACTTATGATCAAATGTTTAATACTTATGATCAAATGTTTAATACTTATGGTCACATGTTTTAATATTTATGATCAAATGTTTAATACTTATGGTCACATGTTTTAATATTTATGATCAAATGTTTAATACTTATGATCAAATGTTTAATACTTATGATCAAATGTTTTAATATTTATGATCAAATGTTTAATACTTATGGTCACATGTTTTAATACTTATGATCATATGTTTAATATTTATGATCAAATGTTTTAATACTTATGATCAAATGTTTAATACTTATGGTCACATGTTTTAATATTTATGATCAAATGTTTAATATTTATGGTCACATGTTTTAATACTTATGATCAAATGTTTAATATTTACAGTCAAATGTTTAAAAATGTATGGTCACATGTTTAAATATTTATGACCAAATGTTTGAATACTTATGGTCAAATGTTTAATACTTATGGTCAAATGTTTAAAAATGTATGGTCACATGTTTAAATATTTATGATCAAATGTTTGAATATTTATGGTCACACATTATATACTTATGGGTCACATGTTTTGATACTTATGGTCAAATGGTTCTAGTTCATACGTAATTGAAAATATCGTTACAAAAAAGTTTATTTATGTGAAAATCCAATTTAATATAAGTCTTAAATTTAAGTGCAGTTTATAAAAAATTTAATGCGATTTATGGTTAAATAAGTTTGTTTCTATGTTTTCGCTGATTGTATTTGAACATAGTCATGCACATGCAAATTAAAGCATGTGTCAATTTAAACAAAACATTAAAACTTGTCATAAGCCAGGTATGCTTTGCATTCAAAGGTTCGGGTTTAATGTAAGGCAGACATTACCGGTATTTTAACCACATAAAAGGTGTGTTGGGAAGTATATTGGGGTCTCATTAGGTGTGTAAGATGATGATTCATGGCTTATTTTAACTTTTCATAATTGTTATTTCTTGGTTGATTTAGTTGCCTAGGTTTTCCCTATCCCCTTTTAGGCATTGCATAAATAGTTTTATTACTGTGTCTTACCAAACATTCTCTAATTATTGCCCCCTCTGAGTAATTATGAGTAATTATGTCCCCTCCCATTCTGAATACTCCTTCCCTAATTAAAGCCCCTCCTCTAATTAATGCTCCTCTCCTAATTAACACCCCTCCTCTAATTAACACCCCTCCCCTGATTAATGTCCCTCCCCTGATTAATGCCCCTCCCCTAACAGGGCTGGACACTAACTTATCAATCATGGTGGCCCAAAGGACCACCAGCTTTTGAAACCTGCTGGTCCAACAGAATTTCTGGTGGTCCTTTCACGTATTAATATGTTATTTGTTTATTTACAGTAAAATATTGATACTCCTTCTAGAATTTTCAGTGGTCCATTGGACCATTCAAATTCCAAGAGTTAATGGTCCTACACAAAAATCACTGGTCTCGAACTAGTGTAAGTGTCGAGCCCTGCCTATTTAATGTCCCACCCTCATTAATGCCTCCCAGAATTGATACCCCAGTTCACTATCTCATTTTTAAGAAATCACTTACATCTTGATGAGTTTATTAAAATGATTTTAAGCTGAAACGAAAAAACGACTGATTTAGCAGTATATGCAAAACTTTGTGGGTGGTGTACTATGACTTTAGTTGTAGTTAAAGAATTATGAAGAAAGCCTCTTGGGTGAGACCCAATAGATTTGTGTAGTTTTTCTGTCAACTTGTTCTAAAGACATTTAAATGCCATGTGTATGACCTTGACCTTTGAAGCATGATAAGAAACATTGATTGAATTAATCTGTTTTAAAGTTTTGTCTCATTGTTTTGTTATCAGACATAGTTAGTCGTAAAAATTTGTATTAAAATAAATCACTTTATTATGAATACACTGACATATCTACAGAAATCATCTGTTGGCAATTGATCATATGAAAATGCTGAATGCAGATCAAAGCTAAATGATAAAAACAAGTATTTTTAGTGGAAGCTAATTAATTCCTTACAAAATTAATACTTTTTTGGCCGACTGTATTCCCAATTCCTAAAAGTATCTTTTTCCCCTCAATTTTAATCTAAAAATTCCAAATTGAAAGCATCAAAATTTTTGGACAGTAATTCTTTAAAATCGACTGGTACAAACCAAAATAAGTATGAAATGTGTCATTTCGATTCACTGTGATTTTTATGTTGCCATCTGTTTACTCATTGTCGTTTAGGCACTTGGTTCATTTCTTATTGCCAATTTGAACCAAAACGCCAGTAAAATTACCAAATCCAACACCATGGGCTATGTTTCCAAAATAGTGAAAAAAAAGAACTGAATTTACCATTCCTGATAAGCATTTTTAGAAAAAAAACATGATTTACCATAAAATCTGATGTTTTAATAAGGTCTTCCTGAAAAACTGTTTTCCAGTTAGTGGAACATCTCATTACTTAAACCACAGCATTTGATTGGTCGGTGTCTTAGGTCTAATCTGATAATTGACCAATGGCAAGGTTGTATTTTCCCTAGACTGGTTTCTTCATGGCTGGTTTGTGTCATAGCCTGGTTTCTTGAACCACAGAATTTGATTGGATTGTGTCTGAGGTCTGATTTGATATTAACCAATGACAAGGCTGCATTTTTCCTAGACTGGTTTCTTCTTGGTTGGTTTGTGTCATAGCCTGGTTTCTTGAACCACAGAATTTGATTAGATTGTGTCTGAGGTCTGATTTGATATTAACCAATGACAAGGCTGCATTTTTCCTAGACTGGTTTCTTCTTGGTTGGTTTGTGTCATAGCCTGGTTTCTTGAACCACAGAATTTGATTAGATTGTGTCTGAGGTCTGATTTGATATTAACCAATGACAAGGCTGCATTTTTCCTAGACTGGTTTCTTCTTGGTTGGTTTGTGTCATAGCCTGGTTTTAGAACTGCAGCATTTGATTGGTCTATGTCTGAGGTCTGATTTGATATTAACCAATGACAAGGCTGCATTTTTCCTAGACTGGTTTCTTCTCGATTGGTTTGTGTCTTAGGTCTGATCTAAAACATGCCAATAGCTAGGCTTCATTTTTAGACTGGCTTTCCCAATCTGATCAATGTAACAGGTAATGTAGCTGTGAGTCAAGCAGTTGCTGGCTGAGTGACAAATGAACCAGACTCACTAGAAACTTGCTGACCATGATAGATCAATCATACAAATTGTCTGTCTACAAATTGTATATCTAATGTGTATATGATAATAGAAACCATTAACAGTGATCAGAAAGTATTAGTGTTCATTCTTGTGGATGTAAATACATAATCAACAATATCGTATCTATTTGGATACAATAATATTGACATTTTTAAAAAAGTTTTACTTGGATTTGAAAATATTTCGGGTTAGAGAAGGACAAGGGTAAGGTAAATTTCTTATGTTTGGACCCGGTCTTAAAGAAATATTTGTTCACATTTGATTAGCATCAGACTTCTAGAGGTTAACAGAGGCCTATTAAAGGCCCCTTCCCAATTGAAAATTTCATTAGAATTTGGCAGTTTTTCCAAAAATCCTAACTTACTCCAGCTATTTTATTTCCTAAATCAGCAATTTTAGCAATAATTCTTCTCAAAGCCATCTGGATAAAGCCTTTTCCAAATGCAGAGAGAAAAACCCCTGACCTGACAAAAGGCGCCATACCGGAGGACTTATCCGATGGATTGTGTGTTGGTCCGTTGAAGAATCTTACTTCATCGGTCAGGCTGTTCGGCGACCTATTTACCTGATGTATTCAAATTTATACTTTTTTTGGTCTGACAGATTTCCTTTTGGTCCGACAGATTTCCTTTTGGTCCGACAGATTTCCTTTTGGTCCGACAGATTTCCTTTTGGTCCGACAGATTTCCTTTTGGTCCGACAGAATTTTCAAGCTTGTCCGACCGAATGTCTTGCAGATATTTTTTTCCTTTCTTGAACTCTGTAGTGTTACAGTAAGACTTGATTATTAAAGCCACCACCAGGACCTTAAACATTGTTGTAGTACGCTCATTATTATGTTTAATCATAATGGTACTATCTAAAACCTGTCCTCTGGTTAAAGGGGCATACCCTACAACTTGGTGCATCTAGAATCAAGACAAAATGATGATAATTAGAAGCTTGTAAAGAAAAAAGACTATGAAGAAAGTTTCAGCCAAAAATTCATCCAATTAAAAATAAAATCATAAAAAATATTAGTTTCCATAAAAGATCGGAAACTCTTTGGAATTTGTTGTACAATTTTTGGGTGGAAGTGATTTATTATTCATAGCTAGGATTTTTTGCGGCTAGTACCTAAACTAGTCATTTTATGACCCAAGTTCTTCTTGCAATTATCCATTATATATTGTTTTACATATACATCTAACACATTTTTACACTTTCACAGAATGTTTGTCAGTTGTAGGGTATGCCCCTTTAATGGTTGTTGTAATGAGATATGCCTGCCCTGTTTGCTCAGTGGTTAGAGTGTTGGTCTACAGATCAAAAGGTTGTGAGTTTGAAACCCGGACGAAGCTCTATTACTGTCCGTGACAAATTTGTCCAAAGATATTACGTAACATCTTATGTTAAATTGTCCTCCACCTCTGAATTATGTGAGGATAGCTTGGTAGTAGCTTGCGAATAGAATGTGGTTAGTACTGGTTGAGGCCAAAATGAAGTCTAGGAAAGCTGGTTAGGATAATTGCCCGCCACGATATAACTGAAATAATGTTGAAAATGGCGATGAAACCCGATGAAATAAATAAATTGATAGATGAAAATGGTGTTAACACATTAAAATGAAAAATGTGTGAACAGGTTGGAAACAACTTTATTCAACAATATCAGTCTATCTGCATGTCTAAAAAGATGTAATTTAAAACAATTTTCTTTCATTATATTAGGGTGAATGGTTTTGTTGTATATATTTAAATGTGATGAGAGTTTATGTTGTCTACACTAAATGAGAAGCTGGAAGATAGTAAAGTCAATAATTTTGCACATTACTGTTTTATTTCTGCAGACAATGCTGTTTGGCAGAGATAATGATGCAGCCATAAACTGCATTACCATTGTTACTGTAATAAACGAGTATTATATATCCTAATAGAAGCACTCGGATCCGATTCTATTGAAAAGCTTGTGTTGCACATTCAAATGTACTCATATTTTGATGATGTCATCAACTTTGGTGTATAATACCCATATGTTATCCATATACAAGATGTATTCAAGTACCCATGGTTTTAATGATGTCATCAGTTTTTGTGTACGTATACTATTAATTATACTATAACGGAAGATTTAAACTATATAATACAAATATTCTGGATAATGCAGGTATTTAAATCTTTTATCCTTCATATGTAACTAACATACCCTAGCCAATTGTACAAACATTGGTTAAAATGAACAACTGTGTTAAAGTTGAGATTGAATTAGGATGATTGGTGGTCTAGTGGTGAAGTGCTAGACTACTTAACATAAGGTCACGGGATTGAATCTCGACTCCACCTTTCTATATTCCAGAGACACATTTTCAGCATCCCCATCCAAACCACTGAGTCAAGTACTGTGTTATGAAAATCACTGGAAAAGGGTTAGGTGTGTATTGGTGCTTTACACAGGGCACGATAAAGAACCTGGAGGTGAAACTATTCGAAATAAGAATAGGGATATAATTGCCCGGTTCCCTTTTTTCTCTCCTCTCCTTGGGGCCTGAAATGACCATAGCTGTTGAATGGGCCGTTAAATAAATAACAGATAAAATTGTATTCTACTACATAAATTCATGTTTTAAATGTATATATTAAGTATAGCCTAAAAATCTATTACAGGCTTTGGAGCAAAAAAAAATTACAAAAAAATCTGAAACAGTCATGATTGAAGAATTTTGAATCATATTAGCCAGAAAACTTAGTTTTCTGATTGGTTATTTTTTTAATCAACCAATGAAAAGGTTTTATGCTTCTAAGGCCACAGAATAATAACTAGGTTGTTGTCCTTATTTTCACAAAGAGGGGTGAGAACTCAGGATCTTTTTTCTATTTCCTGAAGGGACAAGTGAAATGAATTAGCCATATTTTTATCAGTATGGTACTGTCTTCAAGGCACGTAACCTTTACCACAGATGTGAATAATGTCACATAGCATGGCTCAACACCTTTAAGTTTAAATTGAATTAATTGAAATATACTGGGAAAATCTTGTATAAAACAACATCTTTTTTGTTGCAAAATAAGCAGTCTTTGTAAATAATATTTAAATGATAGATAGGATAGTCAAAGGAAATTGATAGTTTCAATTCTAAACCGATTGATATTTGATCGACTACTGTTCGAATGTTGGATTTATGGATTAATGTATAAATTTGTTGAATTAATTGTTAATTGATTGATAATGATTTGTAAATGACTAATTGATTTAATTTTATTGTTAAATTTGATGTAATTATTAATTTCATGATTAATAAATTTGATTTATTATTAACTCATTGTAATTAATTAATTGATTGATTGATTGATTAATTAATTAAAGTAACGATTGGTTAGATTTGGATGGATTGATTGATTTATTGGATTGGTTGGATTGATTTATTCACTCACTGGAATTCATTAGTTTTTTTATCAATTAATTGAATTAATGATTAATTGATAAATGAACTGATGGTTTGTTTGTGTTATTGATTGACTGATTGATTGATCAATTGATTGATCAATTGATGGATTGAATTTGATGGAAATGAGTTTCTGAGTTGATCAAGTAATGTAATTCACTTATAGTCTCAGATTTCTTCCCAATAATGTTACTGTATTGATATTTTGATGCAATATTATTGGTTGTGTTTTGTACGATTTTCTGGCAAAGTCTACCTTTGTTTTTGTTTACATACAGTTAAATTTCTATGGTAACGGTTAATATGTGTGCATCGTACATTGAACATTGAATTGTGGGTATTTATTCTATGCCACAGTACTTTGGTACTAATGTATATATATATTTATGATGCTACTAGTATGTTAGTACCATATATTTGTCATTTCTGTGACTTTCGTCTGACTAACAACATCTTGGATGGATATAGATTTCTAATAAGTTCTGGATTTATTTCTATTGTGTTGTGGAATATTTTGATTTGAATTATTGAATCTTGGAATAATAAGATTTAGTGGAAATTTTACAGCAATTAATATTTTGTTTTGTTAAGATGGGTTCATAAATGAGTTGGAAATAATTGAAATTTTTGTCTATAATCTTACATGCTTAGTGTCAATATAATTTCTTAATCATTTATTATATAATGTGTTTAAAGTAATTCTGATTAAAGTTAGAATAGATTTAGTCAGTCAGTGAGCCATTGTAAGATGAAATTAGATAGGACATTTTCTTAAATAAACCTTGGGTAAATAATCACTGATAGCGATTTACTGTGACCGTCCATCCGTACCCAAATTATTATTTAATTATTGTTAAGTAGGATGCAAAGGAGTTGAACCATTTAATATAAAGCATCATTTAATCAGTTTTAAGCATACAAATTGATTTCAATAAAAGTTTTCAAATGTTTTAGACTGGATATTTTGTGGTGCATCATTGTCCAGTTAATATCTTTAAAGTCACCTTCAAGGTCACATAGATAATAAATTTTGAATTCTCTTCAAATTCTGTGTGTCTTTTGTCACAAAATCCTCTTAAATCAGTTTTAAGGTTTTCAAATAAAATTGCTGTGTTGAAAAAAGTGTTATTCAAGCTAGCGTCGTGTATATATTCCCAAGGTCAAGGTCACTTTACCATTGCTTATATTAACATGGCTGACAATTACGTTGTCCCTGCTATTTTGCCTGTAATATAATCTTGGAGTAATTAAATTCAATTGAAATTGTTTCATGTCTTTCGTATGCAGTATTCAGAAGATAAATGCCTAATCTCTGAGATTCTGATAACCAGTCTAGAAATGCAGCTTTCTCATTGGTCAGTTTCAAAATTGAGTTCTGGACTAACCAATCAGATGCTTGAATTCTTAGACTGTGTTTCTAACATGTAATATTAAATATCTTTCAATCCAACTCCAAATTCTAGAACTAAGTGCAGTCGTTTTCAATGGAACGTAGCCTTTGGAAATCCATTTTTGTTTTTTCCATGTCCACTGCATATAGTGATTGTCTTGTGTGTCCATCTATCTGTTAGTCCAAACAAGTTTCTATAAATTTTACAGTCTCATGAACATGCCTTTAGGGGCATATCGAGGGCTCAGCACAACAGTGTCGTAACTCATATTGAAATAAGAACAAGTTACAACAGTGTTGCGCTGAGCCCTCGATATGTGTTTATTGAACTCAGCATCTTATTTATTTCTTTCAAATAAATGGTTACATGTTAAAATTGGAATCTTTTATTTCAACTACTGAAGGTTTCGTTCTGTGAAGAAATATTTGTGTTTTGATATCGACGGCTAACTGGAATGTGTTAAAATCACACAGTGCTACAATCAGTTCTCTGTGAATATCACTGCTGGAGAAACCAGTGTCCTTGACTGCGTATCATACTTGGCATTCGGTGCAGAATCTACTTATATATATTCAAGATGCCTGTGTTTATGGGAGGAAAGGTTTATTCTGTGCATTCATTGTCACATATATCTAGTGTAAGTATCTAACATAGTCGGTTTTACTTTCAGTTTTTTTTTAGGGGAGAACTTGCTTGACCATCCACCACGGAATTGGAAATTTCTAATGAGAAATATAAAGAGAAATATAATTTATAACAATTCCACACAATTATTCATATGGGTACAGATTATACAATATTTAAGAAAATGTACAGTGCAACCTCTGTAGAGCAACACCCTGTGGGAGCCGCAAATATTGGCTGTTGTTTAGAGGTTGTTGCTCTACAGAGGTTAAATTTATAGTAAATATCAGCTTAGGTTAATTTTGAAGGTGTTGTTATATAGAGGTTGTTGCTCTACAGAGGGCCCCCGCTCTGGAGAGGTTTGTACTGTAATTGGTACACAAAATTATTTGTAATGAGTAAACAAAATTATTTAGTACACAAAATTATTTGTAATGAGGACACAAAATAATTTAGTACACAAAATCATTTGTAATGAGGACACAAAATTATTCACATTGAGTGCTCAAATTATTTGTTAGGAATGCTCAAAATTATAAGTAATGACTACACTAAATCATTTATATTTAGTACATAAAATTATTTGTAATGTCTGCTTAAAATCAAATATTTTGTTCCCACTCCCCCGCTGTCCTTTTCCCTCCAGTGGGACCCAGCATATAATGGCTTTAGAGTTCCTCCGTCCGTCCAACTGTGCAATTGAAGTTCTGCCGCTTTTAGTTGCCTAATTACAAAAATCGTGACATAATTTCAGTTAAACTGCGTAGAATAAAAAGTTAAGATGTTTACAAGTTGTGTTTCGGATATTTCTTCCTGTAACATTCTTACAGGTAGTTTATACCCCACCTGCACTATAATGACATGTAAATAGATTTACCTAGATGCTGGCTGTGAAGTATCATTAGGCCAGGGAAATTAGTTGGTTGCTTGTCATCAAATTTGTACAAAATGTGGTAGACTGTCTTTGAA